>LPNX010101534.1:5465-38528 GCA_001517045.1 Pseudotsuga menziesii | reverse complement strand
AACAACCCTGAGTTTTCTTGTGGACCTGAACTTTGTTTCACCTTTTGTTTGGGATTGTCACCCGGTTGTCTTTTCCTTCTTCACAGAGCTGTGAATGGATTTTTTTGTTGCGGTATGCAGTGGTTGGTCTTCGGACTATTGAGAGTGGGATTAGAGGCTAGGTATGCTTGAGAAGACTAGTGTTGAGGCCACCAGCTTAGCATTTATCCTTTCCTAGCTCCTTGATGACCTGGTAAGAACCCTACGGTGTGGGTTTGACTGATTTGTGTACCTTGGCTATGTGTAAGCCTGCATCGACCCCTTATTCCTTGAGGAATCATGCCCAGCTCGGGGGTGGCAGTGTTGCCGAGAGATTGATGAGCACACTGGCCTATGGTTGGGTGGAACGTTGCAGCAATGTAGCTGGTTGTGGGGTGAGTTCTTCATCAAAAGATAAGTACTCCTGAATATTGCATCTTTGCAATTATATCTACTATTTCATGAGAAGTGATGAACAAGTTGAATGCTGGAATGTATATGTTTGCTTCCACTTAATGTTGAGAAACTATGCATATTTGTATGATGGATTATGCATCTTAGTATGTATTATGTTAAGCTTTTTTAATATTAGCATTTATCCCTGTTCATGTTCATGGGGCTGTTTGCCCGTTTATTTGGTGTTAGTAGCATCCTCTTCGTCGGTCGGAGGGTTGGGGATGTTACATCCTCCCATGGTCGGATGTAAGTGCTGGGTCATTCTGACATGGTGGTAGGATGGGCCTCCAATGGTCAGATATAAGTGCTGAGCCTTTCTGACATGGTTCTTGGATGTGTTTCTCCCATGGTCAGATATAAGTGTTGAGCCTTTACGACATTGTTCTTCGATGTGTTCCTCCCATGGTCAGATAAAAGTGCTGATCCTTTCCGACATTGTTCTTGGATGTGTTACTCCCATGGTCGAATGTAAGTGCTGGGCCATTCTGACATGGTGGCAGGCTAGGCCTCCCATGGTCAAATGTGAGTGCTGGGCCTTTTTGACATGGTGGTGGATGTGTTCCTCCCATGGTCAGATATAAGTGTTGAAGAAGATGAAGACCTACATGGAGGCTAGGCCTACGACTAGCATGAAAAAGTGATGGCTCTGTAGAACTTCATGTGACGAGTAGAATTGAGAGATAGCACCATTTGATCGAGATAGCAGAAAAAATGATGATGATGATGATCCAATGATGATCCAACTTTGATGATGATCCAGTGATTATCTAGCTTTGATGATGATTCAGTGATGATGGTCCAATGATGATCCAGTGACAAAGACTTGTGCTGATGAATTGTGTCAAGAGATTAACTTCCTAGTTAAGAGGGAGTGTTGATGTATTTGTAACATTGGAATGTATTCACTTGTATATCTTATGTATTGTACCTCGATGTTTCTATCTAGAGAATCATTAATGTAATCAAGTCATGTAAATTCATACCTCGACGTTCCTATCGGGAGAACCATGTGTATTTCATTGTACCCCGATGTCCATATCAATAAAACTACTAAGGGTCATGAAGAAGTCCCCTCCTTTGTAATTCAGGGGGGAAATTCCCCACCGTTGTATGTCACTAGAGTATCCATAGAGAAGTTGACCCAGTCAAGTACACCGGAGCCGACATAGTTGAGTTAAATGTCAAGTGAACCAAAGAATATAAATAGAGGGAGGCGCTCCTCATTTGATACACATTCACTCACTCAATTGAGGCATGTGAGTGAGAGAGGAAGCACTAGAAAAAGTGAGAGACATCAGCTATTGGAGATCATCTTTATGTTTTTGGTTTTCACATTTTCTATTGGTTCTCATTCTATCTCTGAGGAAGTTGCGGGGTTTTCTCCTTTATGGTTTCCCTGAGGAAAATTCTTTGTGTCTCTTGTCTCTTGTGATTATTGATGTGCATGTTATTATCTTACATAAGATCCTATATCATATTGATTAAATGATAAAAATCTAACAACTCCCCCATGTTATCTACATGGTGATGAAGGTGTGGAAAGATGGGTCCCTTGCGAAATCTTTGAAACCCAACTTTTTGAAGAGGATTCTTATGATCTTAAGGAGGAGGGGTATAGCTAGGGATGTGATCCAATCAATGAAGAACCTATAATATCTAACAAGTATGGGGATGTTGAATATTGGAAATTTCTTGAAAATACCATCTATGATACCAAGGTTACTTGGGAGTGGGAGCGAAAACAGGAAGCGAGAGCAGGAGTGGGAACGAAAAGCAAAAGTTTGAAAAGATTCTGGTTTGGGAGCATTTTTAATATAATATACATTTTTAATATATTTTGATGCATATATGCTAACAAATACTTGTATAATGTTGAATTAGTTATGGAAAGCATAAAAACATGAAATAAGCCATAATACCATATAACATCATTCATCAATCATCAATCATATACGAGTGGATTCGTCAACCATACGTCCAGTATCCGTAACATCAAGTTATCAACCTTACAACTTCAAATTTTCAATATATAACCTTTTTTCATCACTAAAATTGTACTTGTAATGGTTACGAAACTATAGTATATAACAAAAAACATCAACCATGAAATGAAAGTTGAACTTGAAAAAATTCACAAAGCATCATATTCATTACCAAAGAGTTATAATAATATGTTTTTATGTAGTAACCAGTTAATGACTCAAGTTTCAACAATTCAAAGTTGCAAATAGTGAACTTCAAAGGTACGCTCAACTTCAAAATTCAAACTTGAATTGCCATATAATGTTCACAAAATATACCATAATAAGTATAAAAGAGCCAATGATTCAATAGTGCAGAAACTTGAAAGCACTGTAAATAAGAAAAGTAGATTTTATGGTTGTTTCCTCTTGCCACGGGAAATTTCTAATTTATTTTCCCATGGTTTATGAAGAAAGGGAGTGGGATTATCATCCCCACTAGCCACCAATGTTGAGCATCTTGAGCCACATCCAAGACTTGGTCCTGCATGCCCCCCCTGCATTGATGCAGATGGAGTTTATGAAGTTGAACCTCTAGGAAAATATGGTGCATATGGAAACAAGGTAGAATATGGTGGTGTCATTTTTGTTGTTGTTGCTGCATGGTCATCCTCATTTCCCAAAATCTCATCCTCTAAGCCCTCTAAAGCTAAGGCTCCATCCTCTAAGTTATGCTCCTTCGAATTGTTGTCCCAAGTGACATATGATCTATAAGTTTTGGCCCGCTCATAGTAATGAGTCATCAACCTCAGGTTGTAATGTACATAAACCAATATTTCTACCTAATTTTAATTTAATCAGTTTCTTTTCACTGATTGGATGAAGCTATAGGTGATCCAACACCTTTCTGCAGAGGAATTGTTTACCACATGTGAAATCACTTTGGTTGTAAATTTATGCAAGTGTGGGCATGATGAGTCATAATTGTTCCACCATTCAATAGGAGCCGCCCTATATTGATATTTTCTAGCATGCAAAGTACCAAACATACCAATATCACAGAGGTATTTGCTTAATTCACTACCCAATAAGGAACATTCCTCTTCATCATGGACCAAATTTTCTATAGCATCCATGTACCCAACCTGTACCTCTGGATCTATGTGAGGATTTCACCTAACCCTACCACTAGGTGTTGGTTTTTCCAACCAAGATGGAGAATAATATTTTGGTGTTAATACATATGCTAAGGCATGCAGTGGAATGTTGAGATGTTCCTACCTTTTGACCACATGTATGGGAATATGGTCATATAGGATGGGATCTTTCGGTTCAACAATATATTTAATCTATCCCAACATGTTATCCATATGCTCATACACCTCCCCAATCACTGACTTATCTATATCAACAAATTGAATCATGTGATAAGTGGGCGTTGTGAACTACAAAACAAACTTGACACTTTCCCAAAATTGACCATCAAGAACAATCTCTTTCACATTCTGAAAATGAAGCTTGTCAAATATGGATGTCGCCCTATATTTCAAGACTTGCCATGATTCACTTGATACCATGCTAGCCAATGCTTCTCTTACCTTCAAAGGTGCCTGAAGGTGAGGTAATAGCTAGCAAATATAGTCTTTGCTATCTTTAATAGCTCTAAATTTGAGTGAGTGCTGAAAATGTCGTGGGCATTGCTATGGTTGGTAATAAATCTTATCATGTGCTTTCCCTTTTTGTATAGTTCACCGATCCATTTGTAATCATTTTCCTTCAACTTAATAATTTCATGCATCAAAAGGTTCAATGTGTGAACCAAACACCCGGACCAAAATATGTTGGGGTATTTATCTTCAATGATTTCTTTTGCTACCTTACAGTTAGCAGTATTATCAGTTATGACTTGGATGACAGTGTATGGACCAACAACTTCAATGTTTTTTAGTAGGAGTTTTGTAACGTTAGTGTCGGTCTTGAATTTATCTGTGTAGTCATGTGCCGAAAGGAAGACTACACCAATAGCAGAGACACCAAGAACATTTATCAATGGCTTGCCTTTCACAATTTTCCAACCATCTAATACAATTTATACCCCATACTCATTCCAAGCATTTGTGAATTTCCCCAATGCATTTTGGATCTTGTATTTTTCCTTTTCAAGCCCCACAGTTCTAGCTTTATCATACCCAAGGCTCTTGTATACTATTGAGGTAGTGCAGATCACCTCTACCATTTCATTCCAATAGGGTGAGCAGAGTACATTGAATGGTATGCCACATGCATAGAGAAATCAAAACACTTTTGAATCCACATCATCCCTACCACCTTGGTCAAGGAAATTTGATATTGTCTTGCCACATGACTGCATGGGAGAGAATCCATTGCCTTGGGTTGATGGGCCTCTAGTTCTTGGTGAGAATGAAAGGTCCTGGTCATCCATTGATCATTTTGTTATGTTTTGTGCTTCAAATTATTCCTTCTTATAGATGAATCTTTGTGTTGATACCACATGTCAGAAAATACAAAATCCTATATTTTTTTTTCGTCACATGGCATGTGCCCACATAGATGTCTTCTCACACAGGTATATGAACCTGTGTGTGTATTTTTACAATGAGGGCAACAAAATTTGGTGGTTCCACCCCCTCTGCCTCCTCCCCACCTTGTGACATATTTCCATAAGGGTGTGGGTCCTCTTTGGTTTTCTTCCAGTTTTCCTCCTCCTCCTTGTTAACCCAAACATCCACCACATAGCTCTCAATGGCCTACACCACCCAAGGAAACCATCTCACAACACTCATTTCACTCCATAAGACCTTCCATTTGACCCCCACACCTCCAAAAGAGCCCAAGGATGAAGAAAAGGGCTAAACCCCCCCCAAAAAAAGCCCACAATAGTCCCCTAGGAGCTAAAGCCCTAAAAAAGGGGCTAAAGTTAGGGCAAAAGGGGCTAAAGGCCCAAAAAAGGGGCTAAATCCCTAACGAAGGGCTTAAAACCCTAAAATCCCTTGGAAAAACTAAAAAAGGAGGGTGGGGGGTCACTCTCAAAACACTCCTCACTTGCCTATTGTTATGCTGCTTATGGATGCTTTGAGACCTTTGCCTCTCAAACCACCCAATCTCCCTCTCCTCCATTTCCATTCCATCAAGCCATTGCTTCCTAACCAAGAGAGAGGTTATCCCATGAGCTAGGGCATGGTGGCCCATTTCCACCTAAGTGAGGTATAATTTCTTTTCATGTTTGTTTACTTGTTTTGCTTTCTAACTGATATTTTTATTCGTAGGTTTTTCATTGACATTGTTTGCAGGTTTGCCATTGTAGTAGCTTAGGTTGTTTGCAGGTTTCAAGGAGGCAAAACCCTAATCCATTTTCTGTACAGGGTTTCACAAGGGCTTCATCTCCGTCTTTATTTTTTGTTATTAGCTCTTAGATCTAGTTTATAGTAGTTTCCATTTGCTTATTCTTGTTTAGATTATATTAGTTTAATTTACTGCTCTGTTTATGCCATTTTCCCTTTCATTTTTTCCTATTTTCAAATAGTAGGAACCTACCCTTGTGCCCTATATAGGCACAAGGGAGCCATTCCTGCCCCTGTAGTGAGGAGAAATTCTCACTACAGCTTTGGAAACTTCGTTGGGTCGATCCCACAAGATCCCTGGGCCAAAAATTTCAAGTTTTCAAGCTTTTTCAATTTTACCCTAGTTCTGAGAAATCTTATGTTATATCTATTTAAATCTGCTCTATTTCATATTTTAGTTAGTGCTGAAGCTTCTGCTAGGCTGAGTCGAGTCAGACTAACCCCAGTACTAGTTACTGTCAGCCAGATCTGACCCTGCATCACCAAAAAAACCCTTTCCAGAGTAGGGCGCTCTTATCGGGGGAAAAGGTGAGACTGGGGCGCTCTTAATTGGCCAATAGGTGCACCAAGGGAACACTTAATCCTTAGATAAGCATGAATTCATCCTAGAAGCTTAGGTTGTGGCTGTTTTTGCATTCTATGCGACCCCCTCGCTCATTTCTGGAAAAATCTCGCGGCCCCCTCGCTAGATTTGGTCATAAATGTGCGGCCTGTCACAAAAAAGTTGTATTTAAGTTTAATTGACAATAATTTTCAGTTTTAGAGGACTGTTAGTGTGGCCCAGCCGCCTCTATCCACCATTGCAGGTCTTTTTCAATTCCATTTTTTATTTTCTGCAAATCAATCCATGAACAATGTGTATATGCTAAATCAATCATTAAGGCTTAATAAAATGAACTAGTCTAACTAAAAGTAACTTAGAAATAACCATCTTGCTTCCCCCTTCCTCCTCTACCCAGTCATCACCCTCTGGGGTATTCTGGGATATGACGAAGGTTAAGCTCGTATAGATCTAGGCACTCCATGTTATTTTCCCAAACCACTAAAACCAGGTGACCTGGAAGGTAGAGCTAGTAGAGAAGGAGGGCTCCTCATGGTGCTAAGCGTCCTCCCTATTGACCAACCTAGCATTTGGGAGGTGACCTAAGGATCTACAGATGGAATTAGTCCCATTGTGTTGAGAGCCCAACACCTTCTCTTGGTTGAAAAAGAATATCACTGAGAGGTAGACATTTAGTTAGGCCAACAATTCAAGGTTAATCACTATACTTGCTTACAAATTTCTATTTATGTTTGCATAAAAAACCATGATATGAACTCTACCATGAATTCATAAACCATATTGCAAACCAAATACTAGAACAAACAAGCAAACCAACACACCATACCAAATAATTAACCCAACTCAGTTCATGACGCTAACTAAGCCTTAAAATTTACCAAATTTACACTAAGTTTAATCAATTATGCAGTCTTTGAGGACATAAGTCCCTCACTTCTTCAACTATGGGAAGTACTTGGGCTTTTCCCAGAAACTCATTGTGAGGAGTACCACGGGAATCCCAAAGTAGTTGGCCCCTGAGAGGAATTGCCAAGCGAAACAGGCAACAACCCCTTCTGATTGAGTAGAAGCACCCGTGAGGAACAATCCAAGAGCTGTCTTATGGAAGCCTTGGTGGCCAAGAGACCACCTTCAGCCAATAGGAATCCATTGAAACTGAGGTCCAAATCTCATACCCACCAGTTTCATACACAAAAGAGAACACAATTGATCCTCCACGATCTTCCTCATGCCTAAGAGGTGAACCACCACCATTTGGAACACTTGATCGGCAACGTCGAAGTTTCTCTCAGCAATATCCCACACCTTTAGAGGGCCACATAGCCTCTGATTCTAATTTATACCCATATCAGTCTGAACCAGACCTCCACACCGCACCATCAAGCCCCATGGTTAGTGCGAACCCGGATCCATTTTTCAGCCTAACCTTAGCAAGTGGACCCATGTCCACATCACAACCTGTCACCCAAAACTTGGAAAGCGATCCAAGCATGGTCATGCAGACTATCATTAGCCAATTTCCACCACCCATAGTGACTAGCCAAGCTAGCCCAGTGGTAACACACGGGGGCAGTAGCCCCTCCACACACACTGCCCCTCCGACCGCACAGGGGGGTAGTGCACCATCTACCTACATTGCCCCTACAATAATACACAGGGGAAATTCCCCCGCTACCCATACCATCCCACCCACAACACTCGGGGGCATTGGCCCATCCGCCATGGTGCCACCACAAGCACCCCCAGCCATGCAGATGCATTATGCACTTGCAAACCCCACCCCCATTGCGGCCCCATCCCACATCAACCTGGGGTCAAATATACCCTTCGTGGCTCATCTAAGTTTGACTAACTTAGCTAGATTAACGAATGATCCCATCCACCACCAAGCTTTCTAGCCACCCATGCCAACTAAGCTGCCATCAGACATCCTAAAGTTTGAAGGAAAAGCCGAGGAATGTCCCCAAAATCATATAATGACATTCCATCTATGGTGCTCATCCAATAGCATCGTAGACAACTCCATCAGGTTGAGGCTATTCGAACGCACCCTTACAAGTGCTGCGGCCAAATGGTAAATTGAGCTGCCACAAGCCAAGTACCCATACTTCAACTCCCTAGCCTTCATGTTCCTATAGTATTTCTAAATCCCTGTCAGATATGACGAGGGGGTGGAGATCCTGTTATCCTGTCACCAAAGCACTGCCACTCACATCACTGATCATATCCATGAGTGGTGGCGGTGCCGTAGCTTGTGTAAGATTCAACTTGACAACAAGATATTCTTGGATTGGTTCCTCAAGACTTTGCTCCAGCCCATCACAAAGGATGTCACATCTGAACATCCCCAATCTGTAGAAGAGGCCATACTCAAGGCCCAACAATTTGATCTCATTTATGCCTAGTCTGTATACTTGTACACTATCATTCCAGACGCTCCTTGTCCAAGTACCTCTTACTACGACGCATCGGGGGCATCCCATGTTGCAGATGGAATCATAGGGTCAGTCTCCTAACAACCACAGCCTTGATCGACACCACCTGCCATTGCACTGCAACCAAGCAACACTGCTAATATTTCTTACCAAAACCAAGCTCTAGACTATGCCAGAATGATGTCTCAGTCTGGAGCAACAACCTCTTATGCACAATCTGTGCCACCGCAATAGGCTCAGGGCATGGCTTGGCCAACACAATAGTATTTGGGGCAAATGCCCACATTTGTTGCACCACCAGTGCAACAAGTTCAGGCCCTCGCCCCTGATCCACTCGCTCCATTGGGACGAGTGTTCACACAACAAAACCATCCCAACCAGCCTGCCCCCAACAACCAACAAGGGCAAGCTAGAAACAATCAGTCCCACAATCAAGGCAATAACCAACTATAGGGATGCGGTCAACAACTGAACCCTCCCAATAATGCCATGGCTAATCGGCCAACCCAAAACCACCCATGACAAAATGCACCAAGATGCAACACTCTGTTGCATACAAACCAACCTTATACACTCTGTGATGTTTATGGGCATTACACATTTGAGTGTCTCCTCATGGCTCGTGCTAAGAAGGACATTCAAAATGAGGCCCAATAGGTCGCCAATGCTCCCAATCAATCCCAACCCAACCAAGCACCACAAGGACCTCCTCCCATGGTGCTTCAAAACCCACTACCATTCCAAGGATTGGTGGCAAATGCTCCCCCTCCCTAGGCCAATCCCAATGCTCCCGGGGCACCGCCCACGACCGAAACAGGTGTTCACCACCTACTAGTCATGACCACTGAAGAGGTCAACTCACAGACTAGACAAAATCAATATGGTACCACCACTAAACCTGCTTACTTATTAGCAGCATCCACGTCTAATACAACCAACCTACCTCTCCAATTACCCCCATTCCTGCGCCCCCCCATACGTAGAATCGTCAATAATGCCACAGCTAGAGCTGCAGTTAGCTATAGCATTGTCGATGATTTGATCCAAACGCCAACCACCATGTCCACTCTTAAGGTATGTAAAACATGCCCAATGCAGTGGAAAGCCTTACTAGCCACTCTAGGGGTAGTAGACCCCTCTGACTCCAAGTTAATCACGTTTGACACAAAGAATGTAGAGACGTGCATGCCCTCCACTATCGCCTTCCAAATCCTGGTGTCCATCCGTAACTTGGTTGTGCATTGATGCATAGTGGATGAGGGGGCATCCACGTGCATCATGTATACCTTGTTTTGGTAGAAGCTTGGATCACCAATTCTGCAACCGTCCTCCATGACTCTGTAGGCTTATGATGGATGCCCCACTAAATCCCAAGGAATACTCCCCCATGTCCCCATCATGTTAGTCGGGAAGATAGTCCTAATCGACATCGAAGTCATCAATGCTCAACTAGACTACAACCTCCTCCTTGGGAGGAGTTACATGTACACCATGTGAGCTGTCGTGTCAACTGTCTTCCACCTCATGATGTTCCCCCATGAAGGGAAGATTGTGATGGTTGACTATCTCACCTACCACGATCCACAAGGGTTAACAATGCCTGCCAATGTTATCCCTACCATCACCACCATTGAGCCACATTGGGCAACCACACATGCTAATGTCATCCCTGTAACCAACACTATGGTTGAAAACACACCAGCCTCCCCACCGTTGAATATGGGCCCTGGTTTGTTTACCAAACCCACCATGACAACTCCTTTCCCATTGGTGTCACCACCACCGACACAAAAGCAAACTGCAGACTTGTGCATGGTCTCATCAAGCACTGCTGCACCTAAACAGCAACCGCAGCTGCAACCCCAACCACAACCACAACATTGTCCACTGCCGCAACACCAACAACAGCCACAACATCACCTATAGTAGCAGCATTACACTCAGCTGCAACCATAACTACACCCCCACATGCAACCAATTGGGAGTTATGTGGGCTCCTCTCCAGTCCATACAATTCCCTTCCTCTTTCCCCCACCTAGTGTCATGATCAAGCTGGTCATGGCCACCTTAATCCTGTCTAGACTTTATGTTGGGGATCCTGATGTGGTATCTTGATCCACCAGCTCAACTAGCAATGCCCCAAGTTGTGTTAACTTTGGTACAACCTATTGTGGTTGAGTTTGACCCCCCACCCAGTCTGCATAAGCCAACTACCGCACCCGCACCTGCATTGCCCCAACCCAAAAGGGCTATAGGAAAGAACACCAAAGCCACTGCAGACCCACGACAAGTCCCACCTTGTGCTCTACGAACAACAGGGCCATCCAACTCAGAATTACCCTAAAATTCCAATGATTCGTGTGCATCTGGATGCCATGGATACAAACGAAAACATCCCCATGGTTGAAATCCCAACCGTGCCACTAGTCAAGAACAAGGAATTGAGGACAAACCATGCTTGTGCCCTTTGCGACTTGTATGGACATTACTCCCACCACTGCCAAAACCTGCTCAAATTTTGAATGGCTCTCACTAACCTCTGTCACCATTCCCTTGATTCTGAGATCACCTTGATCGAAGAAGTTCACCCACCACCTCCTTCGTCCGACACCATGTCCATTTACATGATGTCTAGTTCCCCCGACTAGCTCATCCCCATCTCTAATGACAGTCCATCAGACCTGTCACTTCGTTGCTTCAACAACGATGAGGAGATACTTGAAGCTTTGACCACCCTGGAATACCCATGGGACGACATGCACCATCGCTCGTTCTTCCTCCTAGAAGAGCTGGTGTCACAATTCGACTAGTTTTCCATGGAGACCAAAGATTTCATCCATGGGAAGGTTGACTAGTTCAAGAACCCAATCCCAACACCAGATGCCTTCAAAGAAGGGAACATGGCGAACATTTCTCCAACCATTAAAATCGACATCTCAACCAACTCTGAGATCGTTGAATAAATCATGCTGGGGGCATCTTTCTCCCCGGAAGAGGTCGATGCCTACACCCCTCTCTTCCAAGAATTATGTGACATCTTCTCTTAGTCATACACTGAAATGCCTGGCTTAGATCCATCCATTGTGGAACACCACATCGACACATGGCCTGATGTTGCACCCGTCTTCCAGAAGCAACGGCCCATCCATCCATCCAAAGTGGTTGCGGTGAAAGCTGAGATAGAGAAGCTGTGCACAGCCGACTTCATTTATCCCATTGCATACACAACTTGGGTTTCTAATCTTGTTCACGTGAATAAAAAATAGGTTACCATTCGCATTTGCACAGACTTCCACGATCTTAATGGGGCATGTCCCAAAGACAACTTCCCCACCCTATTCATCGACCAGATCATCGATGCATGTGCCGGACATGAGGCCTTCTCCTTCATGGACGGTTTTTGTGGATACAACCAAATCCAAATCCAGAAAGAAGACTGTTACAAGATGGCATTCACAACCCCATGGGGCACATTCACCTACTGAGTCATGCCCTTTGGCCTCAAAAATGCTGGAGCGACCTTCCAGTGCGCCATGACATATTGTTTCCATGATTTAATTCACATCATCTTGGTCTACTTGGACAATCTCACCGCTTGATCATGAAAACAAGAACAACATAGAGATGACTTGCGTCAAGTACAACATTCACCTGAACCCCCTCAAGTGTGTTTTCTATGTCCCAGTAGTCCATTTACTCAGATTTATCGTCTCCCACAAAGGGATAATAGTAGATCCCCTTAAATTCCATGCCATCCCTGATCTCCCTCCCCCAAGAACTTAGCAGCAACTACAAAGCCTACAAGGCAAGGCCAACTTCCTTCGCCGCTTTGTGCCAGAGTATGCAACAAAAGCCTATGGATTCATCCTCCTACTTCGCACAAAAATCCCCTTTGTTTGGGATCAGCAAGCACAAGAATCATTCAAGGCACTCAAACAAGCCCTGGCTTTTGCACCATTACTCTCACCACCAGATTTCACTCGAGAATTCATCCTTTATGGGTCAACCTCAGAAAATTCCATTGCTAGAGTCTTGGTCCAAGAAGACAATGCTCACCATGAGAATGTGATTTACTACATTAGTCAGAAGCTAATAGGACCCCCATTACGATGTTCACCCGAGGATAAATTATCCCTCATCGTCGTCTTCTCAGCTCAAAATTTGTGCCACTACATCATTGCCAACCATACTCATGTAGTGGCTGATTCAAACCCAATGTGGTACCTCTTAAGCCACCACCTTCTACAAGGTCGAGTAGCCAAGTGGGTAGTCATCCTCTAAGAGTTTGACCTAGAATTTTTGTCTCCAAAAAGCACGAAGGCACTCACACTGGCCACACTCATGACCGATCTTCCCCCATTAACTGCATCATCGCCCCCCAAGGATGATCACCCTGATGATTTCCTATTCATCATATCTACTGACGACCCATGGTATGGGGACATCCTTCTCTATTTACGAACAAAAAATTTCCTAGCGCACTTCAATCGTGAGGATAGGCGATGCATCCGACATCAAGCCATTTGCCACTTGCTGATTGGAGATGTTCTGTATCATCGAGGCATTGATACCATCCTACGTCGTTGCCTCACCCGTGATGAGACCGAGACCATCCTCAACGATAGTCATAGTGGAGCCTGTGGTGGTCACCTTTCAGGCCTAGAAACTGCCCAAAATATTCTATGCACTAGCTATTTCTGGCCCTCCATCTTCGCTGATTGCATAGAGGCAGTCAAACATTGTTGTAGCTGTCAGCTTTTTGCCTCAAAGGGAAGAACCCCCCCCACACCATTACATCCCATAATCACAGTCAGGCCCTTCTACAAATGGGCAATCCACTTCATGACCATCAACCCCATTTTGGCTAGTGGCCATAAGTACATTATCATGGCAGCCAATTGCTTCACCAAGTGGGCCGAAGCCATGCCCACATTCGATTGCAAAGCTGAAACTGCAGCATGTTTCTTCTTCAACC
Source organism: Pseudotsuga menziesii (assembly GCA_001517045.1). Lineage (NCBI taxonomy): Eukaryota > Viridiplantae > Streptophyta > Pinopsida > Pinales > Pinaceae > Pseudotsuga > Pseudotsuga menziesii. The sequence continues at coordinate 24,759 of LPNX010101534.1, read as the reverse complement.
ATGTTATTACATGGTTCGGTGTACCCAAACAATTAGTCTCTGATCATGGGGCACACTTCCAAGATGCCGTATGGGCTGAATTATCAACCATGTTGAAATTTGAACACCAGTACTCCTCTTCCTACTACCCTCAAGGCAATGGCCAAGTTGAAGCAGTCAACAAAATCATCAAAACAATGCTCCAACGGATGGTAGGAAATCACAAAACTAACTGGCATCACATGCTATTCTCCTCCTTATGGGCTTATCGCATATCCACAAGAACCACAACCGATTTCACCCCTTTCCGCCTAGTACATGGCATTGAATCAATGCTCCCTATAGAGTGCCAAATCCCATCTCTCCGCCTTGCGGTGGAACTCCTTCCTGATACTTCACCTTTAGAAGAACGGCTCGTCCAACTTGAGCAAACCATAGAAGACCGTCGAGCTTCCCTCCAAGCCATCGAAGTAGCAAAAACACAATCAAAGATCCAGTATGACTCCCATGTCCACCTTCGAACCTTAAGTGAAGGTGATATGGTTTTACTCTACGACCAACCCAACGATAAATTGGGTAAAGGAAAGTTCGAGTCAATGTGGTATGGCCCATACATCGTCCACCATTTCCTCGAAAAAGGGGCATACACCCTCGTTGACTCTGATGGACAACTCTTGGAGAACCCCCGCAATGGGATCTACCTCAAGAAATTTTATGCTTAACATCACCAATGAGTCACTTCATTTTCTTTTTCTTGTTTTTTCAATGTTTTTCAACAAAAATCAAAGGCAGCACCATCAGCTGCTAGTCAAAAGTCACCTGGAGCCTATTCAAGACACTCTCACACCTCCGAATCAAATTTCCATTTCTTTATGAGACCATCATCTCATGTTTAATAAGTCAATTTTAGGACCATATCCCACAAGTCACCTTGATTCATGAGCCATGAAATGACGATGCGAGTGTCTACAGACTGGTACTCGTATCACGCTTCTCGACCGCTACTCATGCAAGTTCTCGGGTTGCCGCCCATTAAGGACTGTAATTTTACTTTTATTTTTTGTATTTATAGTTGTCTTTTTTCACCACACCATATGCAGACATCTGGACCATTTTCCACAAAACCCTTTGTTTTTCTTCCATGTATTTGGCATATAAGTGTCCTCGGGCCACCGCCCGTTAAGGACTGTAATTTTAACTTTTATTTTGTATTTTTAACACATAGTTGTCTTTTCCATTCACCACAGCTTACGCGGACCACTGGACCACTGTCCACAAAACAATTTATTTTTCTTGCATGCATTCGGCATATAAGTAGCTCCGGACTTGTACTTACATCACATGTAGTCAATTCCATCCACCGCAACACACACACATGCTCTCCTGACCTCGGTCCGAGAGCCACCTCGGTTTGTGTGCCTCTACCACACCATCTCACAGGCCTCTGCCACGATATTTCCCATGCATGTATTGGTATGTTTGAGAGCATTCTGCTCCATCCATACTGTGTGGATGACCTTTAGAGCTCTGTCCACCGTCCCGACATGGGGCACCGCTTGTGCCACCGCAGTCAGTTGACCACATTGGAGTTTTGTTTAAGCTCTTTTCTAACTCCTTAAAACAATGAAAAGATCATCGAGCGCAGCTGCTTCCTTTCCCACTTGCTAAAGTATAGGAAAGGGCATCTACATTGTCTCGTTTACCTCCTTTTGCGGACCATGTAGACCATTTCATGAAAAGGACCTCCTTGGCACACTCAAGCAAAGACCGTTCCCCTATGCATACTTTTATGCTTTCTTCGGAAGAGGGGCTGCACTTTACGAAAAAGCTCACCACTGGTTGTCATTAAGCTCTTTTCCAGCCGTCTCAACAAGAAAATATTGCTAAGCAAACTTGGTTTCATTCATGCTTGTAAAAGTATTTGAATGACCATCCAGTCAGTATAGGTTTAACCTTTTCCGGCCTGATTAGACTACCAACGGTAAAGAAGTCTCTCATCCCCTCTAGGATGGGTGAGATCTCCCATGTACACTTTTATCCTTTTTCGGGCATAGGAGACTACCAATGAAAAAGAGCCCCCACTGGAGTCTTCTTTGTGCTTTCAGACTCTCTAAAATTGAAAGAACCATCAAGCACTTACCTTCTCAGGATCACCAAAAATCCACGAGATTGTACCAGAACAATGTCCCTAGACACCACCCCACAGAAAATGCTTTAGCAACATCCTCACATTGGGTCGCCTTTGTTCATAGTACTCTGCAATGTGTCTTCCTTCAATCGCATCAGTATCAAAAGTGTCCACCTCCTCCAAGTATTTCCCATCTGCAGTGACATTCCCAGTATTACAACTATGATCCCATTCCCATGAGTTAAGTTTCATTTTCTGCCTATTCCTCCCTATCGTCATACTCTGAACAAAGGAAGTTTGAGTCTCCCACTCCCCCCCTTCCCCTGTTTAGTTTTTTCCCTTCCCTCCCCTCACCCCCAATTCAGTGAGTCATTTCATAGATTGCTTCACACCTTTCGGTTATCCATATCGCGCTCCTGGTCAAGGAAACATCATCACCTTGACTAGGGGCAGGTCTCCCTCTGTCGACACCAATACACATATTCCAGAGGATAGACCCAAAGGTCCCTGTACCTTGGTTTCATTAACACCATTGATGAGTTCCTTGGACCACCTGAGAGGAGTCCTTAGTGCCTCTTGGGATGGTTGTTTCTCACGTGCTTGACTTCAACTCCATCATCGCACCGTTGAGATTCGTACAGGGTTTGCTCCACACAATACTTGGTCGAAGACCCAAGATGTCACCTGACTCTAGCACATTGGTGAGTCCACTTGAGGGACCTAAACAGGTTATGTCCCTTGTGATTTCTGGGTTGCATTGGAGACAGTGTTCAGAAGCCCCAGCAGTGCTTCGATATACCTTTATGATTGATACAACATACTTGTACCACAAAGACTTTGACTCTCAATCAACGAGTCCACAAAGCTATGTACCAGATCCAGCAGACCGTTAGTCATGGGTTCAATGTACTAGATCAGTATTGTATTCAGCCTCACATAGAGGAAACCAGCATTGTAACATCAGTTGTATATGGTTGTCTCTTTTATTTTTGAGCATAGATCAAATAATTATTTTGACATTATCACGAGCATGGGGATTCCCGCCTCGTCCATATACATGTCACACATTTATTGTATCTCACCCATTGATGGGAACCATATTAATACAAAAACCAAAAGTCACCATGCCCCAGCCTCGGAAGCACCACCTCTACACAGCAAATCCTATGGTGTCCATCGGCCATACATTGAGCTCCTACTGTCACACATCAGGGGGCAATTAGTTAACCCAAAAATCCCCCACATAGCTCTCAATGGCCTACACCACCCAAGGACACCATCTCACAACACTCATTTCACTTCATAAGACCTTCCATTTGACCCCCACACCTCCAAAAGATCCCAAGGATGAAGAAAAGGGCTGAAAACCCAAAAAAAGAGCCCGAAATATCCCCCTAGGAGATAAATCCCTCAAAAAGGGGCTAAAGTTAGGGCAGAAGGGGCTAAAGCCCTTACCAAGGGCTTAAAACCCTAAAATCCCTTGGAAAAACTATAAAAGGAGGGTGGGGGGTCACTCTCAAAACACTCCTCACTTGCCTATTGTTATGCTGCCCGTGGATGCTTAGAGACCTTTGCCTCTCAAACCACCCACTCTCCCTCTCCTCCATTTCTATTCCATCAAGCCATTGCTTCCCAACCAAGAGAGAGGTGCTCCCATGAGCTAGGGCATGGTGGCCAATTTTCACCTAAGTGAGGTATAATTTCTTTTCATGTTTGTTTACTTGTTTTGCTTTCTAACTGATATTGTTATTTACAGGTTTTTCATTGACATTGTTTGCAAGTTTGTGATTGTAGTAGCTTAGGTTGTTTGCAGGTTTCAAGGAGGCAGAACCCTAACCCGTTTTCTGTAGAGGGGTTCACAAGGGCTTCATCTGCCTCTTTATTTTCTGTTATTAGCTCTTAGATCTAGTTTATAGTAGTTTCCATTTGCTTATTCTTGTTTAGGTTAGCTTAGTTTAATTCACTGCTCTATTTATGCCATTTTCTCTTTCTTTTTTTTCTGTTTTCAAAGAGTAGGAACCTACCCTTGTGCCCTATAGGCACAAGGGATCCATTCCTGCCCCTATAGTGAGGAGAAATTATCACTACACTCCTCTACATGGTATGTGCCACTCCCCACTTCTTCATCCTCTCCCTCATTCCTCCTCCAATCTCCAATCACCATCATCAAAATAACAAAAGGAACCAACAAAATAAACCATAAACCCATCATCATGGTTGTTGGAACTAGATATTTAACCTATTTCCTACAATAGAATGAGGGAGGAAGCATGGGAAAGAATAGGAGAGGAACATCTATAATGTACATTCTAGTGTCTAAACTCTAGAATATATATGCCAAGCATTCATGATTAAATATAGAGATCAAAGTTCAAAAACTTTCAAACACAAAGAAAATCAACAAGAAATATTTTAGAGCCTACCTCTTTGGCTCCCGCCCTCCAATGGTAGTGACAAGTTCAAGTTTCAACCTTCTTCAATCTCCAATGATGGTGGCCTTCTCTTCTCCTCTCCTCTCCTCTTATCAATCAAAGTGAGAATGAAGATGGAGAAGAGGGATTTATCCCCCAAATCCCTAGTCCTTCCCTCCAAAATCCCACATGTGGACCCCATCCCCTTCCTCTGTTTTCTTTTTTCCGTAGGCATGGAGCTAGAGGGGGAGCATTGTTGGGAGCATTAGGGAGCTACATGGGAGCGAAGTGAAAGCGCCGGGTAAAGCACCTAGGACCGATACAGGAGCGTTCAGGGAGATATCACTCCTAGACAAACACAAGGAGTGTGTTAACTTCCCCAAAATCATGCTTTACAAAATGCTCTGGCTCAGAGGTGATCATAGAATCGTGATCCGAGATAGCTTCCACAACGATTCCATGGGGGGAAAGATTCCGGAGTTGGGGTGATGGAGGGGAGGGAGCTTCCCCATAAACTTGTATGAGACTTTTGAAAGTCTTATTGAAAACACCATTTATGATATGACCAATGAAGGAAGTGTTCATTCAAATACTTTGGAAATCCTTGGTATGGAAGAGGAGCATTCAATTTTTTTCTATTATCATTAAGAGACATATTACTCAAAGTTTCACATAAGTATTAATAATGAAGACTTGGAGAAGCATTGCAATGAAGATTCGGATGTGATGCAATAAATTGATGATCAGTATCAACCATCATCTTTGCATGAAGATGTTCCTTATGATTTGGAGCAGCTTGGGGATTACACACAAATTTATCATTTGATAAGTCGTGTTGACAAGTATGATGAAGTAGTGTATCTGCCTCATCATACAGATGTGTGTATTATTCCTATCCAGTATTGCATAGAAGAAGCCTACAGGAGGACTTGTCAATTTGGGAAGTAGTTTGATGATGTATTACATCTCTATGATCTTCCCATCTAACCCTCCCATCTTGAATACCCATGCAAGTTTTTGTTTCTTAAAGGTATCCTTGTTTTGGCCGGTAACAAAACACAAGGGGAAAAAAATGATATTGATAAAATGCTTAGGTGGTTACATTGGATTTATGGTTACACCTAACTTTTTGTTTTATATCATGCTTAGAATAGGAAAATAAGCTCCAAAGTGAGCATTTAATTTTTTCATTTCTTTTCTGTACTTAGGTATAATACTTGTATTTTTTGTTAGTTAGTTTTAATTACTTTCTAATAAAACAACTTATGGTTCAATGGTTGTTATCAAACTTGTGTTACTTAGGGTTTGGTCTGTCAAGTTGAATTATTTTTACAGATTATTGAAACTATAGATTATGGATTTCTCTTATCCTCTCCTTTCTTAATGACCAGATCGAGCACATCTCCCGTAGTGGGATCCATATGTTACTACCTAAGTTGTACTTATTGGAACTGTTCAATTGAGTCATCAAGTTCAGAAATTTTTAAGTCCATGCAGGCCAATTTTGACCCTTTTCAAATTTTTTGCACGTTCATACTCCTCATGGAAGTTGTAATAAGTTGATGTAGCATGATGAATTTTTGTAACAAAATTGGGTTTCCTATGACTTAGACATCAATACATTACTCTAAAGTGTCTTTCCCTTGTTAATTATGTGTTTTTTTCAGTGCTGCATAATTTCCGAGTTTTTCACTCAAACCTCCAAAGTTGTAGTAATTGTCTTGGTACTTAGGCCTTAGGAGATTATTAAAGTCTAAGTGTCAACATGTATTACCATCCTAGTCATCAAGTTTGAGTCATATGAACATGCACTAGGTCCCTCTTAGTTTTTTTTTTCCACTAATAAAAAATTTTACCATAAAAAAAAGACATTTTTAAAGTTTTTAATGTAAAAATAAAATAAAATAAAGTCATACAAATGTGGTTATAAGGTGGAATTTACCATAGGGGTTCTCGTTTTCTAACTCAGAGAAATCACTTAACCCCTAAACCCATTTTGATAGTCAAATTAGTAATTTTTTTACTTAATTTGATTTTCTCTCAAAAAGTGAATAAAAATTCTAAAAAATGGAAAATATGGATAAAAATAGAATCCCACCGATAAATGAAACTTGTCCTAGACATGTTTTCGAGGTGGCAGAGTTAAATGGCATTAACTAAAAGTCAAATCGAAGGCCGGGTTCACCTGAATCCAATCAGATACTTTGAAGTATGATTTTGTTCGATTAGGCGGGTGTATTTCTCCATGGAGAGGTGTGCATTAGCATATTTGGCATCATTTGGTTGATGGGAGATAATCCCAATGAGAGATGGCACCTACCTCTTGAGAGGTGGCTCCAATCTCTGGTGTTGAACTCTACTCCAATCTTTAGTTCACTCATCAATTCACCCTCTCTTCTCTAGTTAGTCAATTCGCCCCTCATTGGGCATTTCTCTTCATTTGGCTATTTAAGAAATGCCTTGGCTCTCATTTTCTCATGGTCAGAAAGGACCAAAAGGATGTTTAATCTATTCTTCTGTATTTTGTAGTACCATTTGGAATAATAAAAATGATTTGGAGGTCTCATGTGGTTATGCAAAATAATCTAATACCGGTTACCTCATAAACCATCCATCAATCATCCACAAACCTAAGCCATAGTGCATTTATTTGGTTAGTTGTAGGCCTATAAGGGGAGCTATATACCAGTAGGATAAGAGATTGTTCTATTTTGAATCATGCTCTTATTTTTTAATGGTTGTAGATATCTTAGTTTGCATGTACATTTTGTTTAATTACATGCTTTCCAAGTTTCTGCTTTCGACAACACCTTTGCTTTTGACCTTTTTGTGCAAAGATTTCCAAGATGATGCAAGTATCTAACTTGAAGGGATGATTGATCTTGGTTGAATCCTCCAACTTTCAAGCATTTTGGAAGACAATAGTCCCTCCTCTCTCCACCAACTGATTCCACAACCCAAAAGTTCCTAGGATTTAGGTCCATCCTTCTCTCTCTCCTTCATCTTTTCTTTAAACTTTCTTTTAGGTTACAGTTCATTTCATGCTTAATTAAATTAGTTTATTTTAATAGAATATCTAAAGGCTCATTTATTTAAGTATGCTGCTAGATCTAAGTCATTCAAGCTTCATCTTTGAATAGATCTAGTTTTGTTAAGCACTTGTGCATATTTCTGATCTTTAAGTACTTAAAATTTGTATGCTTCTAATGTCTTAATCAACACATTTGGTGCATACTAGGTGGTTGGATTTACACTTTTGAGGAACATGTAAGATGAAGTGTTTGCGAAAAATTGAGTATCCAGGCCATTCATGATTTCCCAAAGCAACATACCTTGATCCTTTTCTATTTCATCAACCTTGTAAGCCTTTGGATCTGAATCTATAAGGACCAAAGGCATCCACCTTTATCTTGTAATAATAAGTAATAAAGAAAAAAAAAGTGAGTTTCCCAACACCCACACCCCATCCCCTATGGGGAGGTTTGTGTCACTTGTTTTATGGTTTGCTTTTCTGCTTTGTATTATTATTGTGGTTTCTAACCTTAGAGTAGTTTCTTTTCAGTTTTCCTTTTTTTATTTCGTAATAAAGAGTAATGAACCACTATCTTTCCCTAAGTATGGTGATATTGAAAGGGCTTTCCCGAGTAGGTGGTATTCCCAAAAAGAGATTCATAGTTAAATTATAGTAAATAACATTTATTTTCTTGCAAGTAGTTCATTTTCTTTTATTTCTCTATTTGCAAATAAAAATCATTTTTTTATATTTTGTCTTTGTATGCTCTGGTCCACCATAGGCTCGCCTGATCTGCTGGGAAATCAAAAAGGGACTTGTAGCACTTTGTAATTACTCCACAATAAAATTAATTCCCATAGAAAAAAAAACCAACGCCTTTGACACTTTATCATTTTTGGGAAAATCCTTCAATGAAGGGGGAACTATTAGGTAGTGCCCATGGGTACTCGTCAAGCTACACCCTCATTTGTGCCAGTGTTTGACACACCCCTGTGACTTCGATATAACTATTTTCTCATGAATAACTACACTTGATAATCTTGACTCATTCCACGTACTTTAGATTATATCAAAATCCCCTTCCCATAATCCACTCATTCATAATAAATCTAAAACTGACCAAGAAGCACAAGAAAACATTTCCTTTTATCAACAACTATTTAACTCCATTGGCACTAGTCTACTATCCAATCACTTTTGTTTAAATTGAATTATGTGTCATTGTCAATGATATAGTATGTTGTTGATTAATTCATTGTCATTGCTCTCTTGTTTTAACTTTTCCAAAATCCTAGAATTAGTTTTACCTTCATAACCTAGCTTAAAAGCCATAGTTTTATTTTCTTAGGGACCACCCCCCTTGGATTTGCCAAGAGTTGGTCTAGATGGAGGATTCAAGTATTAGGTGACATCACTTGAGTCGTGACTTTCCCCCGAGGATGCACCCAATGTATTGAATATTTATACCACCTAACCCGAGGTTCGTATCAGGTGGCAATAGGACCAAACCCCTTAATTGAAGGGAGGAATCTCTTAATTCAAGGAAGAAGTGTGGTTTGGAGGATAAGTTAAGTGAATTAGGTAAAATTAGGTGGAATTGGGCATGCAATGAGTTAAAACCATAATTTTACTCTAGTGGAAGGTTTTAAGGTGGTCTCCTATGCCAAAAAATTGGAAACTCCCTAAAAACTAGGAATGATGTGCCCTCACTCACTAGGTGGTCAAATTGAACATGGATTTAACCAACCAATTACATAACCCAAGGTCTAAAGTATTATGGTTAGAATAATTACATAAGGAATTAAAAGAATGTTCCAACACCCCCCCTTAAGCCTAACTTAGGTGAAAAAGCCAAAAATTGAATCCTTGCCAAAGATGCCATTTTAGATACTCAAAATAAAATAAATGAAATCCTCTTGAACTGAGGAAAAAGGGAATACCTCATGGGAAATACCCCTCCTCACAAAATGAAAAAATGCTAACTAGATTGTGAATGTCTACCCAAATGTCTCCACTAGTCCTAAGTTAACCCTAAGTTAGCCTGTAAGTATGAGAACTTTTTCTCAGTGAAGGACTTGATGTATATGTCAAGAGGTACAAGATTCCTCTTTGGAAGTAGAGGAATCATCTCCTAAGTTTGGATCAAGGTCTTGATCTCATCATCTATGGAAGCAGGCCAATATGGGTCCCTTGCATCTTATGTGTATGATTGTAGGGTTGCAACAATGATTATGTAACAATATAAGGGAAACACAGGGATTTGTAGTAACAAATGCATGTGGAGCATCCTTGAACTTTGAGATTGTCCTTTTTGTAGCTTATGGGTCCCTAACCAGGTTACTTGCAACTTGTTGAGTTTGTCTTGCCAAAAGTGGCTTCACTGTCAAATCTGCAACTTGTTCATTACTATCATCATGTATATCGTTGTTAGTAGCATCATATTCATCACCTAAATCAGAAATTTTACCTAAGGAAAGTGAAGATATATTATTGAGATCTTCAACAACTACACCAAAGCCTAGCAATGTTGGTAAACATTTGAAGCCAAGCACATAGTCCCATGACCCTACTGTGGTGGTTAGTCCACATTATATTTTGAGGTGTGACAGTTATTCAACAAATAGTCCAACAACACCCTCTGACATAACTCGAGGGAATTGAACCCGTGACTTGAGCTCTGATACCATGTCAAGTTTGTTGTTACACCAATACTTGCAGATGTTGGTAAACATCTGAAACCAGAACATAGTCCAAGGATCCCAATGTGGCGGTTAGTCCACATTATATTTCGAGGTGTGGATGTTATTCAACCGATACTCCAACACCACCCTCTGAATTAAGTTTGGGGAATTTAACCTAGCACCAGAGCTCTGATACCATGTAGAATTCTCGAATCATGTGAGAGATCTATAACCTGAATTGAAAGCAATACAAACAAATACTTGGAAGCAATACCATGTAAGGTTTGTTGTTACACCAATACTTGCAGATGTTGGTAAACATCTGAAACCAAGAACATAGTCCAAGGATCCCAGTGTGGCGGTTAGTCCACATTATATTTCGAGGTGCGGCGGTTATTCAACCGATACTCCAAAACCCCCCTCTGACTTAACTTGGGGGAATTGAACCTGGCACCAGAGCTCTGATACCATGTATAATTCTTGAATCATGTGAGAGATCTATAACCTGAATTGAAAGAAATACAAACAAAGTATTCAACAAGTGAACAAAAAAGAAAGAAGTTGTGGCAAAGAATTACTCTCAACACTCTATTCACAAAACAATAATGGTTACAAGTAGGTCATTCAAAAATAACATGCTAAATTGAGGTTTAATTAATAACTACCTCACTAATAATAGCACTACTAGACCTATGATAATCCAACTTAACACTTAATTCATGCACAATTGGCTCATAAGTGCGATTACCTTCAAGAACCCAAGAATAAAGGGGACATTACCCATGAAATAAGGAGGAACTCCAAGAAAAGGACCAAATCCCTTAATTCAAGGAAGAAGTTTTTAGAAGCCAAGTTGAGTCAAGTCGGTAAAATTAGGTGAAATGAACCATAATTTAGTCTTAACTCTAGTGGAAGGTTTTGAGGTGGCTTCCTATGAATACTCTAACCAGATAAACCATGGAATCTAGATAGAGATGTTGTGTGTTATCTAGGGAATGGGTATGAATTTTTGTTGTGTATAGTGATTGATGCCTACATAATCAAACGATCCCCAAAGTTTAGTGGATAGTGTGGAGGAAATGGATGGTAAGAGTGATCCCACTCGTTCATGCATTTCTTGTGGATTATCTCTGAAAAAAATTGGATCCAAAACCCTGAAAAACATGTTGAAACTTAAGAGTTATTTAGGAAACCCAATTCACATCCATTATCATAATAGATTCTCTAATTTTATAAAAACAACAGTGTAGGTGGATCTTAGTATTGAATTCATGGTACTTACCATCGGTGAATCGGTGATTGAAGGATGGAATTATGTCAATAGCCAATTGATCTCTAAGGAATATTCCATGGTGCACTCATAACCAACCCAGTAGATCCTCCTTGAATTTTCTGCAACCTTTCATCATTGAAAATAGGAGGATATTCAGGGAGTTATTCTTCTTTAAAATCAATAAATGTTGTGCGCCCATTGACAACAGCCTACTTCTCTATAATCTGAAAGAAACCATACACATGGTATCAGTAGGTTATATAGTCTTTCACATTTTTATCCATCAACAGTTCGTTATAAAAAAACACTGATTAGGTATGTAAGATCAAGGTTCGTCTTATCTTGCAAAGAAGATAAACTTTCCTCTTTGATTCTTCTCCTTAGCTTAGCAAGTCCATCAAATGTAAGGCTCTGAAACGTGCCTCCAAATCTCACTTTGTTTGGAATGACATTGAATCCCTTACCACCATCAATGAATGTTACTGACACTACCTACATTGAGAAGGAAAAAAGGATTAATGTTTCACTTTTAGTAATTATTCAGGAATTAGGAATATATCTTCCATTACTCACAATTCAACTAAAAATTCAGATAGTGTTGTGCAGACATCAGATGGTATATCTACAAGACTGACAAGCTCAGAGTCAAATTCTGTCAAAATCAAATCCATGTATAGAAGATCTTCATACTACAGCGCATTTTGGTTTTGAATTTAGTTGTACTCAACCTATATGCCGCAGTTATGGAAGAAAAACCATTTTCAGGCTGTTTTACTCCTTTGGATATCCTAGCATATTTGGAACTAAACCAAATAGTTTCCCCTAAAGCAGTGTCTTTTATATATCACAACCGTAATCAAACCAAATAACTCCTATTTTCTCCAACCATTATTTTTAGCAACCCTAGCATATTTTTATTGCTAAATTCTGCCAAGCCATTTCCTTGTGGATAATAGTTTGATGAATGGGATAGGACAATACCATAATTAGCACAAAACTCATACATTTTGATCTTAATGAACGCTTTAGCATTATCATTAGTGAGCTTTAAACAACATCCAGACCTCGAAACAATGTATTCTGCTAATAATTTTACTATTACCTCTGACGTTTCCTTCTTAGTGGGAATAGCTTCAACCCATCGAGTAAAATAATATGTGCATGTTAGAATTTACTTAGTACCCATTACTCAAATTCTGATCGAATGGCCCTACAAAATATATTCCCCAGTGTTGAAAATGAGATTCTACAATTATAGGAGACAAAGGCACTGCAGGTAACCTTGGTTTTCCATAGAATATTTTACATTCTTGACAAACCCTTACAAATGCGTGAACATACTTAAACAATGTGGGACGATAATACCCTACTCGTAATTTTGGATGTGGTATATCTAGGGGCATAGTGACTGCTACACACACCTACATGCAAGTCATTCATAATTTCTTTGGACTCTTAGGATTCACACATTTCAAAATTATCCCAACAGGGTTTTTCCATCCTAATATGTCTTGTGTTAGCACATAGTTAGATTCCTTCAATCTCAGGGCTTTTCTCTAATGGTCAACTAGGTAATCAAGCCACTTCAAAGTTTTTAAGTAGAAGATAATATCCCTATACCATTTGTGTTCTTCATCTATATACAACACCATCATTCCTTTGGGACTCTCCTCTCAGTGGTGGTTTCCTTTTGAAATGAGTTGTGCAAGGCTCTGTCCCTTAACAATCTTGACAGGTTTAATATCTCATTGTAAAAGGAAATTTTGGCTCTCGCGCTCTTGGAATAATAAAATATTTTTGCAAAATCTCGTGGAATCTTTGTCGAATGCCTTGTATGGATATTGGAAAGTATTTATCTTTCTAGCATTCTTGCATATCTATGCTTTGCGAACATCTTTGCAGGTGGTCGTACCATTGGTGAAGAGGACGATTTGAGGGGGTCATTATTGTGACTGAGCTCCATACTTCTCATATTAATCGTTTTAGGTTCAGGGAGTATCTTTATTGGATTGTGTAATCATCTTGATGCTCATTGTTTCTTTCTTCATTTATTTACTGTATTTTTGCAAATAATTTTTTACTTAGGTAGATCTCTTTTGCAAGAGGAGGGCACACTTAATATCTTTGAGAACAAACCGATTTTACTTAGCATTGCATGGAGAAAGCTTGTAATTGATTATAAAGGGAATATCATCACCATACAAGGTTAGCAGCAAGTACTTCTAGGTATGTTTGCATCTATTTCATTTCTTGAGGGCTTAATATAACTCTCACTACAAAACCCTCATTATTAAAACCCTATATTTGTAGATCTGATAGATGAGGTACCTATCTGATGACGAACATCAAATCCCACTTAGGAATAATTAATTAAACGCTAGATATTAAATTTCATTTAAATCCAAATCCATTTACCCTAGTGTTATAACTCAAAACTACATTTCTCTGTCCGAGTGATGAGACTGAGTATTTTGTCGCACAAAAGGACAAGTAGGATTGAAGAGGATTATAGATATAGAAGGATTTGGTTTGGATCACCTTATGATTACTCAAGTATTGATACTTTTTTGTTATGATTTTTAAACATACACACAACTTTCAATATCACAACTGGCGTGTTACATGCTAGTTTTTCATAGTAAACCTGTGTTTTATCTTAAAAAGTTGCACACGCAAGTTTCCTTAAGGAAACCTGCATGTTACATGCATTTTTATCCTTTTATACTCATGTGTCCCTTAAAAACTTGTTCAAATTAAAAAAACAAACTAATTACAAGGTGGTTGGGGTCAATATGGAAACCACCCCACCTTCCCTAACTGCACTAGCCGCGTAACCTCTCCTCTCATTTGACCATAAAAATATTTGAAGAGACAAGGGAAAAGGGGGGCCATTCTAGAGAAATAGTTATGCTGGAGGATTTTCCTCAGAGAAGAGGAGCAAGAGGGCCCAAAATCAGGTTTCAAGAAGATCAGATTAGGCTAAGTTGAATGTATTTGTTTCAAACTTTTATGAATAAAGAGACTTATTTCCTTCCAAACCTTTGATATGATTTTTTCAGTTATAAATGAGTTATGTTCATAATTGTGATTTCACATCAAATATCAATCCTATTCTTTGATAATATCTCTAATTTGTAATATATGAAAGTGCTTTGAGAAGGGTAGTTTTCCTTTTTGCATGTATTGGAGCAACATATTGAGGGATTTCTTTGGAAGAAGTTGAAACTAGGATCAACCTTCAAAATAAGGTATGTTTTTTTATCCATAGAAATTTGTTTCACTCTTTGATAATATATAAATTTGATTTGAATTCAAATACATATTTTTATAGTTTGTCTGATAAACCAGTATGTTGGTGACCTCATACCCCGGCCATAAGATTACTTATTCCCTAACAACACCTAGGATCTAGCATTGGTCTTCTCTAGGTAGGCTTCCTCCTTGGGTTATTGGTCATATATTCATATATGTCGATTGGGTATGCTTGAACCCGCCTTAATTCAACAAATCTACTCTTCAAGCATCCAGATCTAGTCATTTCTTATCCCAGTCTACTCTTTTGGGTCCACTTCGTCCATAATTGCATAAACCCTAGGTGGATCTAAATAGGGTTTCCTCATTTATGTTAAGTTTTTAATGGTTATACAAGATCTAATTACATTTAGAATCATAACATCATAACCATATGCAAAAGGATCATTTAAATATAGACAAGAACAACAACACAAAAGAACACGGATATTTGTCCTGAGAAACCATCATGGGGAAGAAAACCCAACGAAAATTCATCTATCTAGATGTATAAAAAGTAAAAATAAAAGACCCAAGACATGTGCTCTTTCTCCTAGCAGATCTCCCTCTCTCTCTCTCTCTCTCTCTCTCTCTCTCTCTCTCTCTCTCTCTCATGTGCTATACACAAGTGAGTAAAAACCCATCAAAACTTTCTCTATATAGATGTATCAAAAGTACAAAAAACAAGACCCCAAAAAAGTGCTTCTTCTCCCAGCAGATATCTCTCTCTCTCTCCCATGTGCTATACACAAGTGGGTGTGTGTTCAAATGAGGAACACATATCCTCTATTTATACTATTTATGTCACTTGAATTTTATCCTAACAATTCGGCCCCACTAAACTAACTGGGATGACTTCACCTAATAAGACTCAAAATAGTATTAGATTATATTCATTGGGGTTCTATTGACCTGACTTACACTAAAGGTTATTCCTCATGACTCTAAGATGACAAAATACAATAGTAACATCCCGAAAAAGGAATAATATATCTCCCTTGGGGTACATCAGTAAAATACATTTAGAATATTCTTCGAAGTTATAATATTTCAATTCTCCCCCTTAACAAGAAGGGTTACTTGAAATGTTTTGAAAGAAACCCCAACCCGGTTACAAGACTTTTGGCTTATCTGCATGATTTCATGCCCAACCCTTCAATGCATAAATTTTTAACAAAATTTAACTTGACTAAAACACATGAGGTTCTTTTTCTCAATTTTAGACAATTCATAAGTTTTCTTTTATACTGGGAAATTTAAAACTCAGAAACGTTCATACAAACAGACACATGAAATTAACACGCTTGTTTTTTACAAAAGGTCCATTATAAAACTCCTAAGGAAAAACCTATTTTCAGAGTGAGATATTTTATTATTTTTTAGACAATTTTTACAAACCGAGAATAACATTACTTATCACATTCCTTCCTCGAAAATTGTGCCAAAAACTCTCTGACGGAACTATACGGTCTACTCATAAATTCAGCCTCGAAATCTATGCCACACGTGTGAAAATGTACGGTCTGGTATGGTATGACAGTGCACATCCTGTGGCATTGAATGACCTCAAATTCCATGCCTAGTACGGTCTCTGACAACAAGATTTAATGTTGTACAGATTCTGACAGCAACAATAATTGGTGTATGGATTCTTATCAAATTTTGTGCTTGTTGTACGGACGGGTACTGTATGGATCTCCTCGATTTCTATGCCAAATCCCTATTGCAAATCTCCTCAATTTTTGTTCCAATATTTATCTAGAAATATGTGCCCAAAATTTCTTGGGAAATGTGCCCACTTTGAATTCTAGAAATTTCTCTCTCCTGGTTCAAATTCTCTTCAAACCCTCACTATTTATGTTTCTCTTCCTCTCTCCAAAAATCTCTTTTGGAAATGATCATAATGAATGAAATTTTTCCTTACCCTAGTCCTTTTTGTTCATGGTAACTTCCCTGTCAATCTAACGGTCAATTTAGATTAGATGAAGGGTTCACATTAAATGCTCCATTAAATAATAATTAAATGACATTTAGTGCATCTCATGTCATTTAATAAACTTGAGCAACCCCATTCTATTTAATCACTCACTTAACTTTATTTTAATGTGAACTTAGGAAAATATCATTACTTATCCTTTTTAATAAAGTCACTTTAAAATTATAAAGTGCTTCTCACTTTATTAAATGCACAAGACTAGGAGTCACAACATTTAAGTGTCCTTGTCCACCCCAAGGAAAGTCTATGTGGAAAAACACTTCCTAGGTAAATTTTCAACACTACTGACAACAACATCATCAACTATAGGAGGACAGAGAGAGAGTGTCTACAACATCATCAAGGTGATACATCTATACATCATAGGAAGTTTTCAACAATCATCAGTAACTGGAACATCTTCAGTACTCGAAAATCATCTTCTACAACATCGAGTCTTCATCTTTGATCTTCTCCAGCACTCAATCACTTGATCCTTTGCAACAACAATTAATTGATCACTATATCCTTTACAGCACTCGATCCTTTGCAACAGCACTTCGATCACTCAATCCTTTACAACAACACTTCAATCTCTTGATCATTTGTAGCAATTGATCCTTTGCAGTAGCACTTTGATCACTTGATCCTTTACACCAGCACTTTGATCACTCAATCCTTTTCAATAGCACTTCAATCTATTGATCCTTTGTAGCAATATAACTTGTAGCAAGCATGATCTCTTTGGGGGATGATCAATCCCTCATTTTTGGAAATAGGTCCAAGGATGATGCAATCCTCATCAGTCTACTCCCCCTTAATGAGGAGGGTCCATATCATTGACCAGATTGATCGTATGCAAGTGAATGCATGAACACATCATCTACAACTAAATGTTGATCTCATCCACAAATGAATGCAGGACCTATCGTCTACAACGAAATGCAGGACTCATCGTTGACCATCCTTAGCCTGTTAGAGCTAGGACCACTCCCAAAAAAGTGTTATTTTATATGAAATATACAAGTGAATGTAGGAACACTCTCCATGCGATAGTATCATCTACAACTGAATGCATGTAATTTCCCTTTTTCAAATTTTTATTAAATGACCATTTTTTCACTTTTTCGCTAATTCGACCTTTGACTAGTTTTGATGTCTAGGTCTCCAAATTGACCCGAATGCTCCCAAATATTTTGATAAGGTGTACGGATGATATTAATACTTGAATATTATGTTCATGGATTATTTTTTACCCTCCAATTACTTTTTCAAACTTTTTTAATACTCTGGTCAAAGTAGGAGTCTTTACTAGCAAATTGGAGTTCTAATTCCCCTTGGGTAAATGCTGGAAATGGCTTCTCAAATGCTCCCAAAACCACTTGAATTTCTAAATAAAGTTATATTATTTTTAAGGTACATTTTTAAGGTCTCATATTCATCCTTATTCAGTTTATACAGACTGTTATTAACCTCTCCCAAACAACTACAAAATTACTAATTCGACCCTTGGGGAAATGGCATCAAATCTTCTCTAAATGCAATTAAACTAAGTAAGATGACTTAAAAGGCTTAATTAATGAACATGAAACTTATAATACTCATACATTTCATTCCATTCTTCTTAAATATATAATATAAACATTCTCCCATTTGAAATAATCAGGATTACCATGGCATACACCAATATAGTGGGGAAATGGTAATTGTTTGCTCATTAATATTCACTTTTGCATACAACCTGTTATGTCAGTAATTTTTTCTCTCCATTTGGGTTTGTTTGCTTCAATTTTAGTTTGTTTTTTCACTTTCAATCATAGGTTTGATTACTTCTCAATTTTGGTTTTTTTTGAAAAGTTTATTGATGATTTATCAGTTTTAATAGATTGTGAACATTTTTGTTTTCTTTAGACTTTATTTGTCTTTTTATAGCCTTCTTGAGTTTGTTTTGAAAGAGGTAAAGAAGGTCTATTTCCAAAATTGATTCAGTGACATGTTTGGAGAACAAAATACACTTGTGAATGACCCTTAAAAAGCCTCTAAACATCCGACAGATTGTTCAAAAGCTGTAAAAATGCGATAAAAAGGCACAATCATATTCTTGTAGCGCTGACAGAGAAACTAATGAAGACAGCGCTACAAGAAAATCGCGCTTTCCAGTTTTTCAAATTTTTAAACAAATTCACGTCATGGGTGTCAGCTAGTAATGATTAATCGCATTTTTCAGTATGATTTAACACATATGGTGGCAGATTAGACAGGTTTTAAATAGATTTCAGTCACGCATATGAGCCAAAAGCCATCATTGCTAAAATCGTGGGAGCAGTTGAGAAGACGAGATAATCTTGGCTTAACCGTCGAATTTTTCATGCCATATGCATTTTTATAGCAAGGTAAGCTCGTGGAGGAGAACAAATCACTACAAAACTGGATTTGGTTCCCGTGAAGGAAGGTGGCTCTCACAGCACTAGCAGAAATTTAGGGTTTCAGAATTTTGGCGTTTGTGGTTAAAGGAACGACTTGGGGACACCTGTGAACTCGAT
>LPNX010101533.1:600128-680076 GCA_001517045.1 Pseudotsuga menziesii | reverse complement strand
TATATATATATATACAATTTATGTAAACGTAGCAAATGATTACATACATCATGTAGGTACACTATTTTTACTGAACCACACATCACAGAACACACACATAATCGCATAAGTTATTGTTTTCCGACACATACTTAAACATGAATATGAAGTGTATAAACAATAACTGAGATCACAATATTCTATGATGCAAATATAATATCCGTAGTTTCAACAAAAGGATCAAGCAATTGTTCCAACGCACACAGTAAATTATGTTTTCCACTAAATCTTCCATGGCATTCCTATCTATCCACTTCCTTCTATCTAATTCACAACTAACTTCCACATCCTATCCTTCCTCTATTGGACTACCCTGGAGAATTAACTACATGCCCTAACTCCATCTAGAACTTGTAATTGGAAGTGTCGACTCCATCGACCAAGATTCCCAAACAAGAACTCATTAGCCATCAACACACACCTTGGGAAGTATGACATAGCACAACCGTCCCATGACTCCGGGTTTCAGGGATAAACGGTGCGTAATTCCTCCACCTCCCTAATACAATAGGGGATTATGTCTACATTAACATAGTGACTACGTTGTGACTATTGTACTTAGGTTTTGTCATTGAATAACAAATTTGGGTGGTTGAGTTTCCTGAAACCCCACACCAGACTGCACATCATGATAATAAAAATAATCATACATAACAATAACAATTCATTCTTATACTACTTATTTTTTGTAATTTATAACATTAATGTACTTCCAATTTGTAGGTCTCACCTATTCCTTAGCTCTTTTTAAACCTTCCAGGTAGTCTCATAGGAAAACATCGTGCAATATCGTGCAGTCATAGACATGTATACATATTTCGTTAAAAAAAATATGTAATCAATTTTGTAGCAAGCATCTGACATCATAATCATTGATTTGACACATAACTCTAAATCAGTATCCACATACCATCATGTATTAAATGTACATGCTAGAGACATAATCAAAACATGAACTTGATTCATAATATTAACATCACACACATATATGTAAATTATGGAAAATAATAAATCCCCAAGTCCACAATGTCATCACATTGACGAGATTGCACAACAATAAGAAAATAGAGACATGCAATTTTGGTTAGATCCTGCCAATTTTATTGACTACCCGTATTACTAATTGCTCCTTCCTACATACTATGTCTTTATACTATTTTTATCTTTCTTTTCAATGGATAAGGTAAACCTATTCAACTAGGAAACTTCGATCTTTTGTTTCCAACCCATCCACCATGATTTTCTCTCCTTATTCCATGATTAGGGTGTTTTTCCATCACTCGTGATTAAATATGCCATTCCTAACCAATTAGTTGTTGATTGGTTCACTAAGCCATTGCTTCCACCCATTTATGGGGATGTTTCCAAGGGAGGTGTTGTTACAAAAGTCCAAGCCATCAGTTGTGCTCAATACCTTGACTTGGTTTATTCCTAGTAAGGCATTTTGGACGATTTGATTTTGAACGCTACCATCCTACCTCATACCCTCGAAGACCTTCAATAGAACCACCTATTGATGAAATACATGGTTTTTTCCAGAAACATGTGGTGGATAAATACATGAAAATTTTGGAATAATCAAAGGCCATTCCCATACTTGGATATCAAATTTAAACTTTTTGATTAAATTCCTAGGTCCCACACTAGCTAGTTGGCATCCACTTGCATTGTTTTGGTCAAACTTTCTAAAACTGCCTCAAGGAGTTCTTTGGAAAAATTATGGATAAGATTGTAACATCCCATCAAACTCCCAAGTTTAGCAAGTGCTCATTCCTTCCATATCCAGAGTTTCCTACTTCTTCGGCAGTTTTAAGGAAAAAGGTAAAGTTAGTTTTGAGGCAAACTGGCTCGTTTATGTCACAACTCACCCTCCTTATTTTCCACACCTAAAATAATGATTTAGTCCAATTTCCTTCACTTATCATCTGCAACAACTCATTTATCCAATTCTTGAGCCTCCTAACATATTAGGAAAGTGTTTTTTATTCACCTATGGGGGATTTTGACTAGTTTAGTAAGCTTACTTTTGTACTGATTCGAGATGCATATTTATGCTTTTTAATTCTTGAGGTATCTACATGTTTATACATCCTATTTATATATAAGGTTGGATGGTGTAAGATAATATAACAACAGTTTATGTTATTCAACATATCTAGTCTCCTTTTTTTAGTATATCACTAGTACAAAGCACGGATTTTTCCACGAAGGTTTTCCACGTTTCTTACTTTTTGGTGTAAAATACGATGTAACAGGAATGAGGCATCGTTGTATCCATGCCTAGCTGTCACTGTACCCACACCTGGACTCTTAGACGTCTCTGTATCCACGCCTAAACTCTTGGACGTCGTTGTATCCACGCCTGACCGTCTCTATAGCGACGGCACCGTCTTTTGTTGATTTTTTATATATGTGTCTAGCATAAAGGCTATATTTTTGTCTAACCTTGTTCCAATAGTTGAATCCATTCTAAAAACAATTCGAAGTCAGTGCCCATTCTTCTGTTGCATCATGTTCCATTGATTGAACATCTCCAAGTGTGGTTATAATATTAGAGTGTTTTCTATGCAACTCTTAATTTATTTAGGTTTAGTTTCATTTAGAAAGAGCCACTTGATTTTACGAACACTCTCATGAGGTGCCACCCTACAATGATTCATTGTCAATATGGGATTCTATGGGACCACCTTAAATGGATTAATAGATAATACCTTAGATTCCATCAATCCAAAAACAAAGTATGCCATATAACCATACATTGGTGGATATTGAAATGAAACAAAACCATAAGTTTCATACCCCTATCAAACTTCATTACACTTATTTAGATTTGCTTGAGGTCGAACTCAGCCCATAAACTAGTCTTGCAAAGATGAAATGAGCAAAAATTTTAGAAAATATGAGGATCACATTAAGAAAATGTTGACTAACGAAAACTAGTACAATTTGGATCCATTGTGCATCAAATTAGCGACATTTCCAAATCCAACCAAGTACAGAAGAATGGCATTTAAATCTCTAATGCTCATAATCATGGGGAAGACAAGAGGGGCTAGGAAAAAACTTTAAATTAACTTTTAGAGCTGGATTTGAACAATAGACTTTGGAAAATACTGCTACAATTCCAAGAATCTCTATGTTTTTATGTTTAAGAAAGTAGATGCCATTGTGCACAAAATTTTGTTTCTAAAACTATGAACTGTAAATATTTCAAATATAATATAGACAAAATATTAACCTGATATACAAAGTGATGAAACAAAACATGAGTTCTTACTACACCAAATCTAGGAAAATATCAAGCTTTCCTTGGTCATCAAAATGTTGAGTATAGCCTACCATACATCAGAAAATGTATACTCTTATATTTCCAACATCTAATAAACTAGATATTACCATTAAATCAACTTCCAAAAGAGACCAAAGAAGGAAGGTCATTCAAACAAACAAAAAAGAGCCAAAAGTCACATAGGGCGCGAAACCTACAAATGCCATACCCGCCAAGGATTCACCTTTTAGCATAATACCGTGAGAAGGATGTCTGTTTGGCCTACCTAATGGAAACACGGATTGCACAGCTCAACTCACTGCAGAGCTAGGGGTCGTATAGATCCATAGCTTTCCCCACACATATTGATATTGTATGCACAGTTTGCTCAAATTAACCACAGTACTGGATTTCGAGCGAATTGCAATTTCCAGGTTAGAATGTATTTTGCTGATTTGGGTGTACCACTGCCTGTGATAAATTTTTGTTCACCCACTCATGATTTTGTGGGAATTAAACCTCCAGATCTGATGGTGCAGGCAAGGAGGGTAAATAGCACCCGGTGATTAGCGTTTTCGTAAGGAAATTATGTCTATGAAGAAGGGATGGAGGAAATTTGGAGTTGCAGTTGCGGGTTTGGTGCTGCTATCCATGCTCATTCCATTGGTATTCTTGCTTGGACTCTATGGTGGATTTCAGAGAAGTAAGTTCATCTGAACCCATTTCATTTTTTATTTGACTTGAAGCCCCATTCTCATAGACTATTGTATATGGGGAATCTGGATTTGGAGTACTCTGGATGGGTCTGGGGCACTTATAGGTTTTTATGAAGCCCATTTGTGGAATTTGTGGTGGGTGTTTTTCATTTTATTCAACCATTTTGTCTCTCTGCTGTATACTCCTACAATGGGCATTTGGTGTGTACCTAGATCCTTAGTACTGTGGGTGATTTGGGGTTGGTATTTGCATTAGATCTGATTGAACAGCAGGTAGTGTGAGGCATATTTCAGAATTTCATAAGTTTGTAGTTTCATGGTTCTGATCTATCCGTCTGCATTGCTATTTTCAGCGACTTAGGATAAATGTGGGGTTTGAGGGCAGATACAGTTTTAAAGCAGTTGGATGCGGGGCAGTTGGATGTGGCACATTAGGTGTGAAAGCTTAGAGATCACATGATTAGGTATTCAAATCAGTGAGGCCTTAATCCCTGATGTTTGGATAGTGAAATGAAATACATCATCCTCAGAAGACCGAAATGGGATCTTAGACTATTTTGTCAGAGCTTAGGCTCAGATAGGAGTGGGATGGAATTCCTGTTGGTTGCATTGAAGGATTTCATCAATACATTTGTGGTTCTTTTAATTATATTTCCAATAATGTCAAATGCAGCTTCTTGTGGAACATGTGGACTGAGCAATTTCATAGTTTTATAGTGGTCTGTCCGAACTCCTAAAAGTTGTCCTTCGTTAAAGCTTCTAAAATTATTGAGTAGAACTGAACCAGAGAGAAAGTAGAAACCTCCAATTTGATGCCTCATGTTTCGTTCCCATATTGGTGTGCAACCTTGTGTCATTTGCTAACCATAGATATTTGTTGTGAGTATGATTGAGGATCAGTATATTTTATGAAAGCATAGAGTAGTACACTGCAAAACGGGTAGTGAGAATGCTTTATTGACATCTTCACTAGCATACTGGATGCCCTTTGTTATGAGGAACTTGCATGTGATGAGTACTTCTGAGCAGCCTGATGTTATTCTGATGTTTCGAATCCTTTTTGTCTCTTTAACATCAAGGAAGTCATTTGGTTGTTCTGTAATCTATTGTAACTTGTATGTTTCTATTGCAGGTTATATCGATGATGAAGGCCTTGCAATCCTGGTGAGAACAGGTTGCAAATAAGAATAACTGTTAAATTAGATATGGTATAGCCATACATTTCTTGACTAGTGAAAAGCACACCTCATAATGGCTCACTTCACAGAAATAAATTCTGCAAATGGATTAGACGTGTTGAGGTTTTCTAAGATTCTGATTAAATAGCCCTCAACCCTCTCGAAAATTAACAATAACCTATCAAATGATCTCATCTATATCCTCCAGTATCTGGTAGAAGCATACAAGTTGTGCTCACAGTAGAAGTTTACAACAAACCTTTTCAATATGCAGGTTCCCAAATCCAAGAACTCCAGATGCAAACAGCAACAAGAAGCCTTTGGAGAATAGTTGTAGATTTCTTGATCTGAACCTTTCATCCAAATAATAATACATGTAAGCTTTTGGATCATGGAAAAAGCATAGGACCCATAACATAAGCAGTTTGCATTTGAGTGGTATGCAACTACTTCTTCCCTAAAACAAGTCAGCAGAATGCTCAAGCCTTAAACACTATCCCAAATTCCATCTCTGAAGGGGCTTGTTTTGCTTTCCATTTTCAGTTCATTAACATTGTAGTCCTGCAGCGATGAATTGTTTTGCTCTTCTACAGGCGAAGCATGCAAAGCTTCAACTCTTTGAAGAGAAGTTGATCTTGAGTGTTCCTTTTTTTTCTTGCATCTAGGAACATATATATCAAAAGGTAACTTAGGTAAGCATTTCATGTTTGAAATGCTTTCTCCTACAGCTGCTGGGCTGACATCCTTCTCTGTTCCCCTTGTCGTCTGAGACTGAGATGCCCCTTTTCCAACTATGCTTTTACATTCAGTGAGTTTCTTAACTGGAGAAGGAAAATCCTACTGCTGGTTTTCTTTCATCTCGATAACTGCATTATGTTCCTTGTAAACCTCTTCATGGGGCATGGATTTGATTAGTATGGCGCTATGGTCATAGGTGTTCACTTGGGGAAGAGGTAAATATGGAAAACTAGGACATGGTTCTGTGCAAAATGAATTCAAACTAGTACAAGTGAAAGCAGTTGCAGATCAGATGATTGTGCAAGTTATCTATGGGGGTAACCATACAATGGCTGTCAATAGTGAAGGCAGGATTTTTTCTATAAGTATTTGTCAGAAGAATAATTGGTAGCACCGAATTTCTCATTTCGTGAAGTATATATGTATGATAAAGTGGCTAGTACCAAGAACTGTCAATGTTTGAAGTTTATTATTTAATGGCATTTATTATTTTTAATCTGTTTATTGAGTTGAAATAACAAGTCTTGCCCCCTTAAACTAAATTGGTCCCGAGTGGTTTTTAATTGCTGTTATAATAGTATCTTTTCCAATTGTTCATCCTTAGTTATTCTTTTCAAGTAATCTGTAATAGTGGGGGCAAGGTCACTGGGGTCAAACTGGACTTGGTACTACTCAGGATGAACTCATTCCAACACAAGTATATGCTCTTGAGGGTGCATAGGTCATTCAAGCTTCTGCAAGTTCTAGACACTCCATTGCAATAACAGAGGGAGGAATTATATATGGTTGGGGAGATGGAGAACAAAACCAGCTTGGTAAAATTGAAAGGTAAATCTCACTTTCTGATTAGGATTCTCATTAGCATGTTCCTTGTTCAACTCTGCAATATGCATGGAACTTTTGATTATGTTTGAATTACATTTTTAAAAGGTCAAACAAAAATAGAATCCTTCAATTTTTGTGATGCTGTTCTGTGGCAGCGAAGTGTAGCTTCTACCAGTTATATTACCTTCTTTGCAGAGAAAGGATTTGCAGATCCTGTATGTTGTTGCATCTGGGGAGCACACAATTGCAGCATTTGAGCCACATGAAGTGGAATGTTTGACACCCATGGATCAGAGGTTTGTTAACAAATCCATATTTGTTGAATGCCATTATTTACCTTTTTGTTTTGGTTTTTCCAAGATTCAGTAGGTCTAGGATTTAATCATCAAAAAATGTGTGTGTGTATGTATGTTTATGCTGCATATAGATATTCAGAATCGATGAGCAGAGAGGTTCTATTCAAAAAGGTGATCAAAAGAATGTTTCAAGTAGAATGTTTGATAGTAGAATCCCCTCAAATGTTGATGCTGTCAGTCAGGCAGATTCTATTGCGGAGCCTCTAAATATGAACATGGAGGAACACATTGAAATCGTAGAACCTTTGAAGCTGCCAGATTGTTCATATACCGTAGACATGCATGGAGCTGGTCTCAGGCCCATAAAATTGCCTTTTCTAATAAAAATGCTGGAGGTGAGATACATTTTTTACATGGCACACAAGAGAATGCTTGCAAAAGATGACAAGTACAACAATGTAACTATTGTTTTTTTCTCTTCTTTTAGAAGTATTAATTTTTTTACTGATAAGTACTAAGGGAGAATACCATTCATCATGTACGCATTTATTCAAGACATGCAGTTAAATTTTCAAGTCATGTACTGATACAAAAATATGCCATGTGACCCGATCCAGGGTCCCACATATAGGGAGAATAACTCCAAAATTGTAGATACACATCTTATCTTGCAAAGTGCTACCACAAAATGTAGCACCCCCTAAATTATGTAAAGTCCCAAGCATCAAGGAGCTAGTCTTGTGCAACTTAAGGCAGGCTAGTCACTATCACCTTAGTAGCCCTTCCTCTTTATTCTGATTTGGATCTCCTCCATCTCAAAGGGGTATTCCTAAATAAGATTGCTAAGTTGACAAAGTGTAGGCTCTAGGTGATTTAGGAAGAGTAAGCTTTAACAAACTGGTGGTTCGTTGTAGTATATGAAAGGTGTAAATGGGATAAGGATGGGATAGGGAAATAAAGGACTACAACTAGCAGAGAAGAGATGGAGAAAATCAGTGCCTATCAATCATGGGATAATGTGGTCATAAGATGTTGAGAAAGTGAAGGGAGCAATGTGTCATAGTCATCTATTTGCTGTAGACTCTAGGGTAGGAGTAATGTGGCATATCTAACCTATTTAGATGAAAGGACTAGTTTGTTGCATTCATATTTTACGATGAACTTGAGTTAAAAGGACTACGATTTGATACACTTTACCCCCAATTTTTTGATGATGTACTGGTGCCACTCGTCACTATGTATATCCTTCGAAATCTTCAACTTATTTGTCAGTAGAATGGAAAAGAGAACAGAAATACAACAGAAAATACACATAATGTGTTCAATCCCCTCAGGTGATTTGAAAGGGGCTACGCTTCTAAAAATGTGGTGCAGGCCATCAAATTTAATTCTCACTTCAACAATATGGGAAATGATGTACTCTACTACATAAAAACAGAGTAGGAGAGCTCTGCACAGCTCGGTTCTAGAACCTAGTGACATGGAGAGGCTGTGAAGCCTTCTTACTGTTTATCAACCCTAGATAACATAGACACGTGTGCAGTCTTCCTTTAACTGTAGGGAAATAATGGAATCTTCTCCATAATAACAGAGCTCAGTTCTAGCACTCACTGAGATGGAGAGAATGTGAGAAGCCTTCTAACTGTTTATCAATCCTAGATAACACAGACAGATTGACTTGGAATTAATAGCATGCAATTTTACAATTTGAGATTATTACAGTGAAGCAAATTTGTCTCACAACAGAAGCTACCCTTCCACTTAAATGCCACAGCTGGGTAAAAGGCCCACTTACAAAGGGAAGGCAGACCACGAGTAGTGAAAATATCTCTCGGGAGAGGAGTAATGTAAATGGCGAAAAACAGTACCCCGACTTTGCCAACTAGCCAAAACCTTTCGTGGTTACTGTTGTAAGAAGGTTTTTACTTTTTGGGCTGGCAGAATGACCTAGAAAGAATTGCATTCATCCAATTAAATATCTAAAAACATAGCCCCACTATGGTGAGACAGTTACTGACAACAAGAAGGTCAACAACCTTCTGCTTAAGCACCTCTGACTGACCCAATAGGCTCTTGAAAAAGAAAGATTACCTTGTAAGTTGAGCAAAATCCAAAGAGAAAACTGGGCTGCTAAAGACTGGGCGTGACCTCTGTATGGACTGCCAAGCTAAGCCATGATCTCTTGTTGGAAAGCTAAGCCATGATCACTAGGTGTTCTTCAAGTTCGGTGGATAAGGCACGCCTCATAACAAGTCCATGTAACAGGTTAAAGCATGCTTTGTGAAAATGTTCAAGGACATGTTTTTCATTGGACATATCTGAAACACCAGCCCCCTCCATTCTTTCATCAACTGAAAGATGTGGATGTAGCAATCGTAAAAGATAACTGACATGTTCTTCATTAAGTTGGTGACAGGCTTCTTTGTAAATAGAAGAATGCCAATCTGGAGAAAAAATGCACTCTTTAATAAAACTAAGCACTTCAACAACTCCTTGTAAAGGAATATTACTAGAGTCAAAAACACTGTCATTTGCAGAGCAGGGCTGTTCATGTGGCATAAATTCAAAATCCAAAGGCAATGCATCTTAAGATATTCAAAGCAGTGCATTTTGACAAAAAAGTATGTAAGCTCAGCAATTTCCTAAATGGGGATGGGGAAAAGGGAAGGGAAAAAAGTATGTATAACTCAGCAATTTCCTAAATGGGGATAGGGAAAAGGAAAGGGTGTCTTGGTGGTTGTTTTGAAAACTGGTCCTAGCATCAAAGCAATGGTTTGACTGTTGGTCTGAGTTTCAGAGCAATGTTCTGAGTCTCTGACAAAATCTATGTAAATTGTAGGAGTCTCCTTTGTTAGGAGCAGAGGACGTGAAGGGTTTTCATGTCAGTGGGTTTTGAAAAAGCTATGAAATCTGCATGTGAAGTTGTAAATGTGAAGTAATTTACTAAGAATTATAGATTGTGTAATAGTTACAAACCCCAATCTGGATTCTAGATCCCTCAAACCGCTCATTAATACGTCTGCTTAAATATAGTAACAAAGATATCCTGTAAAAGGTATACTGGAAAAGGTAGAGGAGCAAGATATCATGTAAAAGGTATACTGGAAAAGGTAGAGGAGCAAGATATCATGTAAAAGGTATACGTATCAGCATATATGTATCATGTAAAAGGTATATGTATCAGGATGTTTTAGATGCCTTTGTGTGTCTAATATAAACTATTGAATGGCTTATGCAATTGCAAAGGAGGTGTGGCTTATGTAGTTTAGTTGTCTGTAGCCTTTTCCACTATGTCTTATACCCCTTTTGCGTTTTAGTTGAAAAATTAAGAGATGGAGGAACAATATTGATATTATAAGTTGTTCCTTTGCAGGATGAATAAAAGAAGGATGCAACTTTGAGTTTGGCAGGAAAGAAAAAAGCAGACTCTGATTCAGATGAGGAGGATGAACAAGAGCAGTAGAATAAAGAAAAAGGGGTTTCAAATAAAAAGAAGAAGGTTCTGTATTTGTTTATTCCACATTCACTACTCTGGTAGTGTTCTCCGCTTCGATTTCATAGTTCTCAAGGGTGTTGATTTCTGTGTTACTTGACTTGCAGCTTCAATAGAGAATGAAGATTGCAAAACTTAAGCAGCTTTTTTCCAGGCCAGATGTTGTTGAGGTGTGTTATAACTGTTTTCTCACCTTACTTGGATGCTTATCATTCCATTTACAGATTTATATAGGTTTCACTATTTTTTCCATAAATTTCTTTTTTAATTTTAAGATACATTTGCTTCAGTGTTCATCTATAGCTTTCCCGAGTGTGATTTCCTGATCAGGTCTATTCATAATATCTGTCCAAGAAAGGATCTCGAGACTGATCTGAAGGTCAGTTTAAGACAAGAAAAAACATGACAATATCATAGCCATAGAGGTGTGAAGCTCTAGAATTGAAACTCCATGGCCACTGTCTTGTGGCCATCCACTAATTCATGGATATCAAAGCTTCCTGGGTGGTACTGCAAAGCTTCCTTGGACAGTTGGTCAGCCTTCATATTGAGTTCCCTATAGATGTGTTAGCCTTCATTTGTGGTTTTTGCAGCAGGACATTCAACAGTGAAAAGTGCCAAACAAGAGAACTAGAACGAGAGAAGAAAGGAAATATATTGTCCAATCACACCTTACCACATCATTAGCATGGCTATATGCTATATACTTTGGCATGTATACTAATTAGAATGGCTATATGCTTTAGCATGGATACTAAATGTGAAGTAAGTTCATATTTTTGAATTAATACACTACATTTTTTTTCTGTTGAAGAATATATACACTTTTCCTCATCATCGGATCCACATAAAGATCGAGTGCTCCCTATACATCAAAGTCGAGAATGTCATGAAATGACAAAGCAATATACTATATAGATAAAATTCAATACAACCACCTCAAATGAATCATAGATGGGAATAGGAATTATTGGTAATGGGTATTAAGGGTGCAATTGACGGCATAGCATTACCAGCACTGTCCTACATTTAGTTTTTGGAGTCCTCAACACTCACGTTCAAGTTCATGCAAGGAAATAAGACAAGGTATAATAAAACAAATATCATGTTAAATAAGTACTAAATCAGAAAAGCATGTATACCAGCTTTATTGTCCCTGTGCGGTAAGAAACCAGAGAATGAAGGAAACCCAAATGATAGGACATAACCATGATCTTCTACACTTTTCACACAAGCCATCATCACCTGCAAAGGTGCCCCTAACATGCTTCCCAAATTAGGAAAATGGTTAAAGAAGACCCTTATTGATGATGGCAATGTGACTTTAGTTACACTGTTTTCCTGCATTTTAACAGTCTTGTATCTTCGTGATAGACAAAGGTGAATGGTTGCTCAAGTATTTCATCTGCCTCAAGTAGATAATAATTGATAATCATGACTCTCAGGTCATTCTGGTCTAATTCAGTGTTCTGTTATATTTGAACACTTTGCTTTGAATCATTGGTGGGCATATTGTTTTTTCTTGTACATGGGGTGGAATGGCTTTGTTGTAGCTGATGAGGTATATGTTGTAGAGTCATTGGGGTCATATGACTGTCACATAGTTTGAGATCATATAGGAGGGCCATGTGAAGTAATTGCTAATCATAAAGCATCTGTGTTGTCGTCATTTTAGTTGCTAATTTTTTGTTTCTAAAGTAGTTTATTGCTTGCTTCACAAGAGTTGAGAAATCAAATTCTAGTGCAAGGGGGATTACCAAATGGAGATGCAAAAATAAAGACTGAACACTAGCCAATATTTTAGATTCTTGTACAACTCAGGACTCATGAGATTATGTTTGGTGTCTATAGTAATTGTTGTAATAATCTGCCGACTGGAATATGTAAGGCATCATTTTAACACCTTTCTTTGCTTGTTTAAACTATTTCAAGTTGGTTATGTGATTGGCATATTGGCCGCCATGGCCAAAGCTTTAGCCCCTATGAAATATGTAAGCCATCATTTGTGTATCATTCTTTGCTTATTTAAAGTTTAAACCATTGGAAGTTGGCTATTATGTGATTTCCAGATTAGCAGCTATTGCCCAAGCTCTTTGCATCATTCTTTGCTTGTTTAAACCATTGGAAGTTGACTATGTACTAGCTTTATTGTAAAAAATTCCCATAACAGGCCCAGGTGCTGTTTGCACGTATTGACAGGAAACACTTGTAAAAGTAACAAAGGTTGTAGGAACACAAATATTTTCTGATAAGTTGATATCATTTGACAGAGTTCCCAAATTTTAGTTAAATTTGTGCCCATAGATGCAAAATGATTATGGCATTTCATAATTGTTGGCATACTAGAGATTCCAAGGAATACTGTGAGAATTATGATTATTTCAAATTTTTCGCCTCAAAACACTAGTCACGTAAAGGAACTGATTGAAAAGTAAGAGATTTTTCTTCAAAACCTAAATGAAATGAAGTCAAATATCACACTATTTGGTGATTATCTATAGTCATTAATATAATAAATGATGCTCACATATGGTATTTATAAATGAAGAATTATAAAAGGTATTTATAGATAGGTGGTATCATGTTATCAAGGATGATAAAGAGAAAATCAATGGATTGTTTTCATGTGATAATTTTCTGTGACATGTTTATGGGTATATTCAACATGAAAATTGTATTATTGCTATAAAACCTAGTAGAAAGCATAATTTCATAAATTTTTGTTAACTTAGCTAAAAGATTGCAAGTCCCTACAAAGATTAATCTGTTAGAACTTCCTTTTGTATTTGTTTGCCAACAACCGAATGATACAAAAGATTATGTTATGACAGTCCCAAACAGATGTGTATATGTGCCTAGCTGAAGTGACATTAATGAGGAAGAAGCCAGGAGTTAGGAGATTGTTTGAATAGAAGTGATGGGTAATAGCATCCCCGTCACAGGTATAGCATCCCCGTCGCTATTCCTGGGGTTTGCATTTAAAATGAAAAAAACTTATACAAAGCGTGGATACAGCGATGTCAAGCCGTGGATACAGAGATGGAAAGGCGTGGATACAGAGACAGCAAGGCGTGGCTATAGCGACGTCTTATTCCTGGGTTTGCATTTTTTTTTTAAACCTTATACAGAGCGTGGATATAGCGACGACCAGGCATGGATACAGATATGGCCACGCATGGATATAGATACGGCTTAGACATCTAATGAAATATATAACATTGTCGCTCTTGCAACGCAAATTAGGGGTCATCTCTATTGCGACGGAATTGTTTCGACGGAAAAAAAAAACTTAGACATGGCAATATCCATGCTTTTTCGTGGATATTGCCACGTTTTTCCGTGGCAAAATTGATCACTTGTACTAGTGTATCTTGCATATTTTTCAAGCAATTTTGTGAGTTCAATTGATCTAGGATTAGGATCAATTTCCACATGGTACCAAAGACTTGGTTTCTTTATTTTTCTCTTATATTGCTTTTGTAGGGTCAACATCACTCACTGGGAGCACACTCTGTCTGTTCAAGGGTGTAGTTGCTGAAGAATGGATCAATCTCACCATATCATATTAACTCCATTCAATTACTTCGAATGTAAGGCACCGATGGATATTCTGATGAGGAGTAAAGGACTCTACATAGTGGTAATGGAAACTGAATATGAGCATAATGTAGTAGCAGAGAAGATAAAATGAAATAATAGGAGAGATGAGGTGTATGGTATCTTATGTCTCATCATTTCTAGAGACCTTCAATTTCCATCTTGATGGATTTTCATCACGAGATGACGTATGGGAGAAGATTCAAAATTTATTTGAGAAGAAAAATAAAATAAGGGGTGATCAACTAGCTAACGATTTGATTTCACTGAGTCCAAGAAGTTTTGGATCCTTGCAATTCCACTTATCCAAATTCAAATCACTAGTTTTTTAGTTAAGACAATGTGGTATAGATAAGGAAGATGAACAACTAGTCTTTGCCATCCTTTCAAAGCTTGCCCCTCACTAGTCAATATTTGTTTCAACCTTCCATCCCACCAGGTTGAGAGATCGAACTTGGAAGATTCCTTCACTGGTAGATTTCATGGAATCCTTAACTTAGGGGCAAGACAAATTAATCATGATGGGAACCATCAAACCTTCCAAAAATTGAACTTTGGTTGTTGGAGATTCCAAGGTGGATTCCAAAGGGCAGAATAAGGATAAGAAGACTTCAAATAAAAAAGGAGACAAGTTCAAGGATCAATAGTAGTCCTCAAACTCCATGAAGAAGAACTCCCAGAAGAGGAATGGTAAAGGTGAGATGAGCAAGTGCACATATTGTGGTAAGGTATTTCATCTTGAGAGATCATGCATGAAGAAGCAGATTGAAGGAAGGGGGATCCATTTTCAAAACAAGGAGAGAGTGCATGCCCTATCTACAAGCACTATAAGATCTCCTTCCTTTATCATTAATTCTGGTGCTTCAAGGCACAAGGATTCAACAAGAGAGGCCTTCTCCTGTCTTAATGATTCAAAGGGTCCAAAGATTTTGTTGGGAGAAAACTTAGAAACTTAAAGTAAGGGTAAGGGTAGCATAGATTTTAACCATTGTTCCTTCAATAATGTCTTGTATGTACAAGGCCTTGTTGCTAATCTCTTATCAGTATATCATATGGCCCACAATCAGTCTCCTATGAAGGTTTTTTAGTCGAAATAAAGTTGAAACCTCTAATATTGCGAATGGTAGAGTCATTGATAAAGGTTTTGTGGATCATAGTTCAAAAGTATACAAGTTCTCACACTTCATTCTTTTCTCAAACCCATATTCTCTCCTCACTCATGCTAATGAATCCAGGAATATTTGGTATGAGAGGTTTGTTAATCTAAATTATAAATGTCTTTCAAATTTGTGTGAAAAATACATGTTTATAGGGATTCCAAATATAAATTTTTCTAAACGAGTCTGTCACGGTTCATCCTAGGAAAGAATCTAAGAGCATACATATGAGAGTGTAAGTCATGAGAAAACCTATGCACCTATTGATCTCATCCACGGTGACATTTCTGGTCCTTTCCCTCCTATGTCCATGAGTCAATCCATGTATTTCCTAACCTTCTTAGATGAATTTCTGAGGTACTATTGGGTTTACTTCCTTAAACTCAAGTTTGATGTCTTTGACCTCTTCAAGGTTTTTAAAGACTTAGTTGAGAACCAGTATGGGAGAAAACTCAAGATCCTCATATCTGATAATGGCGGTGAATATATCAAGTCTGAGTTCATTAAATATTGTGAAGATGTAGGTATCCAGATGCAACACTCTATTCCTTACAAACCTCAAGAAAATGGTGTTGCTGAGAGGAGGAATAGAACTCTTAGGGATATGGTTACTTGTATGATGGGGTCTAAGAGTTTTCCACCAAAGTTTTGGGATGAAACTATAAACTATGCATCCTACATATAGAATAGGGTTCCTCACAAGAAACTTAATGGAATCACTCCTTTTGAATCCTGGAGTGGGCACTATCCTTATGTGTCTCATTTCAGGATTTTTTCGATGACGGGCATGGGAAAGAATTCCATTAGACAAGAGGAAGGATTTTGAATTCCAAAGCCAAGAGTTGCTATTTGTTGGCTATTATGAATACTACAAACGGTATAAGCTGATCAACTTGAGCACCCAAAAATCCTTAATCAAACACAAGGGAATGGTCCCCAATAGTCAACCATGATCAAACATGTTGAATGACATTCATACATGGTAACACACAGTCAAACATGGTTAATCATAGTTAGCCATGGCCAACTATTTTATGCCACACTCTACCATAGTTAGGCAAACATAATGACCGTAATCGAACATTTTGAAAATATGGTCAACCATAATAAAACATGATGAAACATTGTCAAACTTGGTTAATAATGATTAACATGGTCAACCTTACCTAACCAAAGTAGACCATAATAAAACATGATTCACAAAATTCAACAATGGGTAAAAAAATTCAACCATTGGTAACAAAATAAAACCATGATTTACTAAAGTCAATTATGGTCAACCAATATTCAACCATGGTAAACTGTGATGACCATTTTATATCATTTCACCATTTGGGGAAATCGCTAGTAATATCTTCTATGGTCAAGAAAATTCCAATTATTTTATCAATAACATCTCATAATGTCTTAATTTTCAATGATAGTTTCAAATATGGCTGTACATTGAATGATATCAATGGTACTAAATATATTAATAACTCCTTGGATAGAGGAAATATTACTATAACGGGTGGAAAAGGAACAACCCATATTTCATTCAATTTGGAATTAAATAGTGGATATGAAATTCCAAATCAACTAGTTGAAATTTCTTCTTTCTAATTGTTCTTGTTGTTGGTGTTTTAACACTGAAATTTATCAAAAGTACATATTCAATGGTTATCATATCTTGAATAAAGGCCAACATAGATCCATATTAAAAGGGATCTACTAAGCATTGAGAGGGATCAAATATCTTCAAGGTGAAAACCCCTTTTTAATTTATCTAATTTGTGTAGTTATATATATATGTCATTGAAAATACTTTATGTCTAATTTAAGACGACATGTTCTTTTAAAAATATTTTATTATTGTTTATAATAGAAACATGTTAACTCCAGAATGAGAATGAAAGGAGTTACACATCCCCCCTACTAGGATGTAGAATGTGCCTCTTCGATGCAATGAATAACATTTGAAAAAAATTAAAAGAAATAAAAAAAACTCCTCAACATGCATACACCACAACATAAATTAAGCTAGGTAAAATGAAACAAACCATGATATGCAAAGGAAGTTAGCTTTTGTATGGGCTAAATAACAAATATGTAGATGATGTGGAGCTCTAGATCCAAACCAACGGAGGGATCTTATTTTATTTAATTATGTACTAGCAACTAGGGGATGTATGAGAAATATTTCAAATGGTGAAAGGAAAAATATGAAGTCTCTCTCTCTCTCTCTAGGAAATCTCATAGCATAACCTTGGAATTTTTTGATAGATTTGAGTGATTTAAATTTAAAGAAAAGGATGTGGATAGTTTTTGAAGTATATTCAACTTGAATATTTCATTTCCATTCATCAATTTAGTAGGATTGATATAGTTATTGTAGACTACATCAAAGAGTATTTGTAAAATAACATCTTCGAAATGTCCACATTTAGTCACTACACATTTTTTCTAGGTGCACAAAACTTATGAGTAATCAAATTTCATTTTAAGTCCCTATCATAGATTTTTGTGGATTCTTAGGAAATTTATATGCATTGAAATTTTCTTGACAAATATTGATATCAGTTTGTATCTTGCACAAATTATTCTGGTTATATTTTCATTTGTGTGATGAAAATAGGGATACTACCATGAGAATTGAGGTATCATGGTGATGAATCTCATGAGAAAAATTACAGTATTAATAGTTTCCACTTGATGTGTAAATTTTGGAATTGTTCATTAGGGTAAAATACATCATAGTTATTTTCCCCTTTCGATTCATAGAAAAAACATGAACACTTGGGAAACAAATGAAAGTCAGTAAGGAGAAATAATCTCAACCCCAAAGGGACTACCAACTTCAAACTTGCACACAAACCAACCAATGGGGTCAAGTGTATATAATCTCAAATACAAATGATGTAGGAATATCCATCTCATAATAGTGTCTCAATTGATAAGGTAACGAGACTTGAAATTTGACTGAAGTACAAGAATAATTGTTTCAGATAATACATCATGATAGTTGGGGTTAATACATCATGATAGTTGGCGTTAATGAGAGAACCAATCCAAAAAATAAGTGTTGTATATTTTGGATCTCTATATCCTTTATTGAAATAAATTCTTTGGCTAAGGATATAAGTTAACAATTGAATCGTCACAATAATGAATAACAAAGATTATGCAAAAAATTGTGGAGAAGAATAAACTGCACACATGAAATGAAATTCAATTATGTAAACTTCTTCATCATATCAATTAATGAATTAAATGTGTACATAAATAATACATATCCAAAGAATAAATTTGAGTGGATCATGTTAGGCAATCTTATATTAGGTAAAAATAACCCTTATAGAAACTAATCAATCAAAATCCTAGTGGTTAGTCACAAAATGAATTGGAAGGCTTAGATTCCTAATGAGTGACGATAAATTAAGCTAAGGATGGGTTTTCAAGAGAAAAACAAATAAGTGGTTAACGAAACATATCAAATACTTTCTAAGATCATCCAAACGCCCTTGGTGCATTCTAAAAGAAATACAATGCGGTCATATCCTCAGAAAAGTAGGACAAAAGCATAATAAATAAAAATATGTGATTTGTCTAGTAGATGAGAGTAAAATGTAGGTAAGAGGTCGCACTAAGGTGGAAAAACATGATTTTATGGTTAAGTATGTACGTGGGTTATTAATTAATACATGAAACAACATTCTAACAATATGAAATCAATTAAGTTATGTAGGGACCAAATGCTAGATGGTTAAATTATTCCAAGATCCCCCTTAAGCATAATTGGTGTGAGTGATATGAATCAAAATTTAGGGCCTAAGAAAAATAGGACCTATGGTAACCCTTTAAATTACTATGTGTCCATGTAAACAGAGGAAATAGGGAAAACCTAATGGGGGAAAACCCTCCCTAAATAATGGACAAGAAAGGATGAAAAACCATGAAATGCTGCTCCATACTAAATGCTGACATCTATAGGAATAGTTTTCTTGGGAAGAAGATGAATCTGCTCAACTAGATCAGGAACACATAGAGATGCATGATGGATACTAGATCCATGTATAGAAATTAAGATCCTCTGTTGAGAGATCATGATAAGTTTCTCTTCAGACTTGGACTTTGAACCAACTAAGGTTTCAGGTACAAAAGAGGATTGAGGCGATTAAGTTTTAAACCAAAAAAGATGAGATTAGTCCCAAACAAAACTAAGTGATCATGAAGCATAAAATTCAAATCAAAATATTTGTAATAAAATCCAACAATATGAGACCGGTTTCCAAGAAAATGCAAGAGGTATCTATTTTCATTAACACATGGAGGAAATGTGTTTGTCATCATGTAGCATTGTATTGGAAGGAAAACACTCATAGAAAAAGAAAATTCACTGAGGCATAGTCTTCCAAACACCAATTTGCAAACCAAAACTCAAACCAATAAACTAATGATAAGAAGAAAATGCATCTTCAATAGAAATCCTAAGGTGTGATTGGTATGAAACAACAACATTTTGATCCTCCCAAGATGAAAAATAATAGGAGAACACTAGAGTGATATGAAGATTTATTATTTCATCTTCAACAACTGTATGTGGTGAGTCTCTAGAAATTTTACCTTCTTCAGCTTGATCAAATTCAGAAGAGATTCCTGATTCCAAGACATCAGGAGGAAAAATACTCTAGGATATGTAACTAGGATCACTCTCCAAACTTCTTGTATCTTCCCCATCATTTTGCATTCCAAATTACTATCCAAATTTCTCCAAAAATCACTTGGAGTATTAGCAGTATCAATGAGGTAGCACATATTGGTATATATGACCATAAAAATTGCTCCATTTACTCTATCATAGTCATTCAACCAATCATCCTTCTCTTCATTATATTCTGGCATTGCCACATCGCCAATAAAAAAATCAAAGAGCTCATGGCTCTTGATATATACAACCATGTTTGATTTCCACTCTAAATAACATGATAATGGATAAAAAATAGTTTATTCTTTTGAATCCATATAATCTTTTGAAATTGTAGCTGCAAAACAAACACTTTTAAGATTTGAATGGAGGATTGATTGAATCTACTAGCCTTCTAGGCTTTGATATCATGTTGGATTTCTATAGCCTTAATGGAAATAAGTCATAGGAGAAAGATCTAAGCTAATAGTTGAATCCTCCATAGAAGTCTTAACTCAAGTCATTCATTCCTTATATATCCATAATTTTTATGTTGACCTTCCGTGTTGAATACTATTCGTAACATCATGTCATATATAATTCAAAGTTATGCTAGTGTAAAAGGTCCCGATTGACTTCCACTAGTGGGTAATTCCTTATTCACTACATCACACTTCTCTGAGGAG
The DNA here is from genome assembly GCA_001517045.1 of Pseudotsuga menziesii. Lineage (NCBI taxonomy): Eukaryota > Viridiplantae > Streptophyta > Pinopsida > Pinales > Pinaceae > Pseudotsuga > Pseudotsuga menziesii. The sequence continues at coordinate 659,420 of LPNX010101533.1, read as the reverse complement.
ATAACCTAGATTCGTTAACACCTTAGCACTGCATACACCATTTATAGGATACATCATGATCAACTAATGATACCTCATTATTATTCCATGTCTTATGGTTTTCCTTCTTGTTTGAACATAAAATATTTTTTCTCATGTTGGGTGTCACGTACCCATATCCCAGTCACTATGCGGAATTAAAAATTTGTTAAAGAACCTTTTTTCTTCTTTTATAAAAAAGGCATGGTCATGAACACACTCTTAAACAACAATGTAGCATCCCCACTATACCACGATGTCCATGAATCCAATGCCCATACACTTGGCTGATAGTTGGAATAACTTAAAAATTATTATTTCTTTCCCTTAAACACAGTCATGGGTCATGTTCATCCTTTAACATTCATTCTCGGGCTTAGAAACCATTATAACAGTCATCCCACCATCAACATATTCACTTTGTAGCCAAAAAGGTCCTTTCTGCACTGAACCCAACCTTTTCGCCTTTCTCCTTTTGCCCTGCAGAAATTGGAAATCAAAACTCTGCAAAACGTCACGATGATTTCCTTCCTTTCCGCATTCCTCTTTCCTCCTTTCTGCTACAGAACTCAGTAATCTAAAACTCAACTTTTCGACAGAATCACTTTTTTCCTTTCTGCCCTTTAGCCTTTCCTCCTTTCTACCCTTCCGTTGTGGAACTCAGAAATCGAAAACATAATGTTTTCGTGAATACCTTATCGACATTTTCTCCTTCCACATTCTTCCTTTCCACCCTCCAGTGTGGAAATTAGGAATAAGAAACATAACTTTTGAAGGAATACTCGGTCCACGTTTCTGCCTTTCGCATTTGGCCTTTATTCGCTCCAGTGAGAAACTCGGGAATCGAAAAACTAAAATTTTACCTTAACCTTTTCCTCTTTTCCCGCTCCCTCCTTCTTCCCTCTGTGGCAGGATTACGATGTGCAAAAATCACACTTTCTACTTTGGATTTTCGACCCTTTTTCCACTTTTGACTTATGCCTTCCGCAGGCGGATTCCAGAGTGTGTAAAACCAACATTCTTCTTTGAGTCAACTTCTCTTTTCCTCCTTCTGCCTTCCACAGGAGGATTTCAAGGTGTAGAAAACCAACATTCTTTCTTACCTTTTTCCTGTTTTCCATATTTCTCCTTCCACCTTCTGTAGACGGATCCTGGAGTGTGGAAAACCTACATTCTCCTTTATTTCAACTTTTGTCTTCCACCTCCCGCCTTCTTCCTTGCACAGGAGGATTGTAGAGTGTGGAAGCACTTACGTCAGATGCCTTCTGACTCTGCAACCAGTCTTGTAGCCTACATGATCATAAGCAAAATGCATTGGAACATACAAGGCATAAACAGATGCAAATGCATGGAAATTTAAGAAACAATAAACTCTACTGAACATTAACAATTATTCATCATATTCAACATATTCATATCAATTCATTCATAAGAAAATCCATTTCATAAGTAAGAATAACATATATAGTTATCTTGAAGAAGAAGTTGGCCCACAACTAGCTATGTCGCTGCAACGTTCCACCCAACCATAGCCTAGTTGTGTTCATTAATATATCAACACAACTACCACCCCTGAGATGGGCATGAATTCCACAAGGAAACAGGGAAAAAAAGACTCACATGCACCCAGAAAATATCAAACACAGTCAGGCCAACCTTCAGTTGGGTTTACCAGACTGTCCATCCAAGCCAACACATAGTTTAGTTTATTAGGCTACAACCATACAATCCAAACACTGTTGGGTTTATCAGGACTTACTTAGCCAAGTCAGCATACAATTGGTTTTATCAGGACTTACTCATCCAAGCCAACATTCACATTAAGTACCATCCAAGCCAACATATGGGTTTATCTAGATACACAGCCAAGCCATCTCACTGTTGGGTTTATCAGGACTTACTCAGCCAAGCTAGCATTCGTAGTTGGATTTATCAGGATGTCCAGCCAAGGCTTACACACATGGCCAAAGTGCACAAAAAGACATAGCCAAGCCAACTACCATTTAGTTTTATCAGGATTCCCATCCAAGCGAATGCATGATTGGGTTTATTAGGACTTACTCAAACAAGACAATCTATCTTTGCGTTTATCAGGATGGTAATGAAGTGGACAGGAAGAATTGCTAATCTAGTGAGATTATCTGGAGAGATAAGGACACCTTCACAAGATTTATCTGGCCTATCATCTAGAATACCTACACACTGAACACAAGGAAGCGTCCCCTTCTCTTCTCCACAATCCCTCGGGCTACACCTTCCCTTCTTGTTCTCTTCAAGATGTGCATAGAACATTCACCAGCCACACTTATCTTTTTGTGAAGTTTTAAACTAGGTTTGTCAAGCACATTGTACGTCTCTTCCACACCTAAGTTTTGCATACAATTCAGAACCAAACCATAGTGTATAACAAAGAAAAACACAGGGAGACATAGAAACACAAGGCTCCACTCTGTAACACAGAGAAATAGGGTCTCATAACACTCTACAGTTGAGGATAACACTGTAACACCACAAATGGGGTCTCAACAAAGGAAATACTTATAAAAACGCAAAGCAACACCTACTAGCTCTCGCTGTATCTGCGGAATCGGGAAGAAATGAACAAGGCACGAGTGAATGATCGTGCATCCCCCACAATGAATGCTAAGGAACAACAAAAAATTCCTTGACAGAGGAAAATGAACTGGCATGCATCCATGTTCTTTCTTGCATCATAAGAAAGAATCAGGATTCTCGAGACTACAAGTTGGAGATTTTGCTCAGACCGTAAGAAGGCTCAGTCATGAAACCGACTGCCATGCCTTTCTCTTCTCAAGGAATTAACTTCCTCAAGTTCTCTTCTGGAAGAAATTAATTATTGAGTGCAGAGGACAAAAAGGCAGATAAGGGTTTCCCTCAATAACATCTAGTCTCACCCTATTGGCTCAGGATTTTGACTAATTGCCCTCCCTATTCCTTGTGAAACCATTCCCCCATCTCTTTCACGTTGTAGTGCATAGCTAGCTGTGGTATTTTATTAAATTGCATGTTACATGATATTCCAAAATGATCTGTGCTTGACTAAAAATATAACCATAGGAATCAACCTTAATCACCGATACACAAAACACCAAATCAATGCCAGCGCCTTGGCCTTGAGCTCCTTGCAATTATTGAAATACAATATATACATAATGTACAATTCAATACCATGGGGTAAAAACCAGGGCATTTACATTCCCCTCCACCTTGGGGTCAAAACCGAGGTTTTACATTCCCCTCCCCCTTCATTAGCACTGTCTTCAGTGCTTTACAAAATTAAAAAAAATGGGATGTGACAATCGCATGACGTCTTCTAGCTCCCCCGTAGCCTCATCCGAACCATAGTGCTTCCACTACACCTTTACTTGTCCAACGGATCGATTCTAAAGCACTGTGACCTTGTCGAGGATGCACAATGGCTCGATTTGGAATTCTCCTTTGGGTTCGACCTGAATCACACCCCAATTTATCACATCGTTAGGATCATGCACATATTTCTTAAGAAAAGAAACCTGAAAAACATTATGAGCTCTAGTGCTAGCAAGCAATTCAAGTCTATATGCAACTGACCCTATACTTTCAAGCACATCAAAAGGCCCACTAAATCAAGGTGACATCTTGGCACAACTTCCAACATTCAAGGAACTCTTCCTTAGCCTCTCTCTGAGGTAAACATGATCCCCAACAATGAACTCTTTGTGCACTCTATGCTTCTCTGTATAGAGCTTCTATCTATCTGGGGATTCTTTTAGGTTCCGTATGATCTTGACAACCTCTTAATCCATTCCCTTGAACAATTTTGGACCAAGCATAATCCTATTCATTGGATTATCCCAAGTCAGTAGTTTCCTACACCTTTTTCCATACAAATATTCATATGGACTCATCCCCAATGATGCTTGTTGTCCATTATTATAAGAAAAATCTACCAAGTGTAACTAATCTTCCCACTTATATGGTTTGTCCATCACATACATGCGAAGCATGTCTTCAAGCATTTGATTCACACTCCCTGTCTATCCATCAGTATGAGGATGGCAGGTAGTGCTGAAGTTCAACTTTGTACCCAAATTTGCAAACTGACCCTTCAAAAAATTGGAAGTGAACTTGGTATCCCTGTCAAAGATTATTTCCTTAGGGAATCAATGCAATTTGAAAATATACGTCATGAATATATTTGCAATGGAATCATCCTTATACGTTGAATTGACCAATATAAAATATGCTTCCTTTGTCAACTTGTCCACCACAACCATGATGGAATCATGTTGCCTCCTAGTCATTGGAAATGCTGTAATAAAATCCATGGAAACAACTTCCCATTTCCAATCTAGGACTGGAAAAGGCTGCAATAAACCTGATGGGTGTTGATGCTCAACCTTCACTTGCTGACATTCATGCACTTAGAAATATACTTAGCAATGTCCTTCCTCATTCCTTGCCAAAAATAGTGCTTTTTGAATGTAGCAATTGTCTTCTGATATCTTGGGTGACTAGAATATGGAGCTTCATGGATTTCATCCATAACAATTCTCCTCAAATCTGCTACATTTGGAATATAAATTATGTTCTTATAAGTAAAAATCTCATCTTCTTCCAATTTATATCATCCATACTTTATTTGAAGGCTTTACTGCTGCAACTTGTCCTTGACCTGCACATACATTTCATCCTCAACAATATGATTAACAATCTATTGCCACAAACATGGTTGGAAAATACTAAGAGATGCCACATACATTTCATGCACCTTCATGCTGAGTACATCAATATTTGTTTTTTATTCCTTTTATGTGTTTGATTTTGAAACCAAACTCACACAAAAAATCCATCCATCTATCATTCCTAGCATTTAAAGTTCACTGACCAAACAAATACTTCAGACCACAGTGCTTTGTCCTTAACTCAAATTTTCTTCCCATTAAGTAATGCTTCCACATCTTGAGATCATGTACTATGGTTGTAAGTTCTATATCATGAGTATCATAGTTCTTCTCATGCTCCTTCAACTTTCTTGACTCATACCATACCACATGGTTGTCTTGCATAAGAAATCCTCCAAGTCCTTGATTAGATGCATTAGTACACACCACAAAGTCTTTTTTTGCATCTGCAATTTTCAAAACTGGTGCACTTCTAAAAAGATTCTTCAACTACTGGAAGCTTTCTTCACATCTTGGTGTCCATTAAAACTTTATCCCCTTCTTTTTCAAAGAAGTGGTTGAATGTGTAACCTTAGAGAATACTTCAATAAATCTCATATAGTATCCTACAAGTCACATAAAATATATTACATCTATCACATTTCTTGGACTTAACCAATTCATAATGGCTTCAATCTTCTCAGGGTCTACATATATTTCCTCCTCTGAGATAATGTGACCCAAATAATGAATTCTATATTTATAGAAGTCACATTTTCTCAACTTTTCATACAAATTATGCTCCCTTAGCAATTTCAATGTCAGTCTCAAATGTTCTTCATACTCTTCCTCATTCTTAGAATAAATAAGAATATCATCAAGGAAAACAAGAACAAACTTGTCCAAATACCTATTGAGAACACTATTCATGAGGCACATGAATGTAGCTGGTGCATTTGTGAGACCAAATGGTACCACTACAAACTCATAGTGTCCATACCTTGTTCTGAAGGTTGTGTTATGAATATGTTCATCATTGATTCTCACCTTATGGTAACCAGACCTTAAGTCAATCTTCGAAAATACCTTTTCTCCCCTCATTTGATAAAAAACACCATCGTTTCGAGGTGAAGGGTATTTATTATTCATAATGACTTTGTTCAACTTTCTTTAATCAATACACAACTTGAGTATACCATCTTTATTTTTCACAAACAGAACTGGTTCTCCCCAAGGAGACACACATGGCGTGATATACTTCTTTTCCAACAACTCTTCCAGCTTCATCTTCATCTCTAGCAATTCTATTATGCTCATACTTTAGGGTGTTTTGGACATTGGTGTTGCTCCAAGAATAAGGTCAATTGTAAAATCAATGTCTCTCTTTAGAGGGAACCCTCGAATCTGATAAGGAAGAACATCCATGAATTCCTACAATACATGAAAGTCCTCTAACCTATGAGTTTCATTCTCTTCTTCCTCCAAAACATGAGATGCATACAATATGCAACCTTTCCTATAGAATTTCTTCAGTTGCATTGCTGAAATCTGCTTAACAGAAACCACCTTTGGAATGCCTCTTACAACCCTTGGTTTTCCTTCTTCATCCATGCATTCAAAATTCTTATTATAATAATCCAACTTTACTCTGTATGATTCTAACCAATCCATTCCAATGAGAATATCATAGGAACCAAGTGGTATAACATTCAAGTTTGCATAGGTGACAAACCAGTACATGACTAATGGGCATCTCTCTACCACTTCACTAACTTTTCTCTTGGTCCCAGTGGCTAGTTGAACTAACCATGACTTGCTATGCTTTAACTTCCTAAAATCACACATCTTGGAAATTCTAGGAGTAATATAATTGTGAGTAGATCCAAGGTCAATCAAAACAGAAACAATTTGCTCAACAATCTTACCTTCAACTTCAACCACAGTTGATTGATGATGTTCTTGGTGGTCCTCTAGGGTTGCATAAATTCTAGGTACAGTCCTTGCTACTTGACCATAATTTCAGCTTCTCGAATGTTGTAATATGGCCTTACATACCCCTACTCATGAGAAAATTTCCCATGCATGTGGTTTCCTCCACTTCTACAACATTGGAGTAGTTCTCTGATCTCTTGGCCTATCTTCCATCACTCTTGATGGATTATTCATAGCTTGTGATGGCTGCCTTTGCTAATTTTAGAATTTAAAAGGTTTGAAACCTTTATTCCTTTGGACAAAATTTTCATTCTTCTTGTCCTTCCATGCCTTATGGATATCAGGTTTGATTTTGTTCTGATCATAGCCATACTTGGCCTTCCTGATATCCTCTTATAGTGTTCTAGGTTAATCAAAATAAATTATGTATTTGTATGATTGAGATATCCCACTCAGAAAATGCTGGATTTTTACTTTATCATCTTTGATATATCTGACATACCTCAGAAAATCCAAGAACTTGTTTGTATACTCTTCCATGGTCAGCTGCCCCAATCTCATCTCATGGAATTCTTTAATATTATCATCATAGTACCTGTCAGAGAGGTACTTCTGCTTGAAATAATTCTTGAACTACTCCCATACAATCTTTTTGCCATTGATCTTCCTTACCTGCTTGAGGTGATCCCACCATATGGATTCTCTTCCATTCATATTGAATATGGCTACTCTTTCCTTCATATTTCTTGAGTAGTATTGGACTTGGAAATACTTCTTCATCTTAAGAATCCAAGCTTCAGCTTCTTGAGCAGTCTTTATCTCAACATTAAACATAGGAGGTCTTTCCTTTTTGAATTCATCACGTGATATGTTTCGGTAATGCCTCTTTCTCATATTCCTTTGATATGAGGAGATTGAACCCCGATTGGATCCTTCAGAGTCAGATGATCCACTAAAACATATTTTTCTCCTTCTGGAACTACTCTTACTTCCTTGTGGATTTACTCCTTGATGCCTTGATTTCATCCGCTTTTGGATGTCTTTCAAGCTCTACAACATGGCTGCATTCATATGATTATGCTCTTCCCGAGTTTTAACCAACCTTTCGTTATCTTGTTTGTAACTTTACAACTCTACCCTTAGGATTCTCATGGTGGGTCCAACATCTGGGGAAGTATCTTGATATCTTCTCCCATTAGATTCTATCTTGGCATTTTTGACTCAGACGTTCTTACCCATAGCATGTGCCTCGTGCTCATAGGGATACTACACATCATTCATGATGTAGGTTCTCATCGCTGAGCCAAAACCAACCTTTCCAAATTTCACTACAACTCCGCAAAATGTGTTAATAAAACACGATGTTAGATAATAAACAATGAGATACCACAATGTAATGTTCATATCATAGGGTACTTTTTCCTTTGTCAACTTCTCTACTTGGTCCATTCAGGCCCAATGCTACAACCCACAAATGTGATACCATAATGTAATGCTAGTATCAGAGGTATTGTCAAATACTCAACTTGGGCTTGGCCCATTCATGACCAATTTTGTAATTCATAGCTCTGATACCACGCTGCCACCTACCCATACCCCGATCACTATGCAAAATTAAAAATTTCTTAAAGAACCTTTGTTCTTCTTTGATACATAGGGAATGGTCATGAAAATGCTCTTCAACAACATAGCTCTGACACCATAATGTAGCATCCCCTCTATACCATGATGTCCATGAGCTCGGTTCCCATACACCTTACTGCTATGCAAAACAACTTAAAACTTATTATTTCTTTCCCTTAAACACACTCATGGGTCATGTTCATCCTTTAACATTCATTCTCAGGCTTAAAAACCATTGTAATAGTTGTCCTACCATCAATAGTTTCACTCTATATCTAGAAAGATCTTTTTTGCGTTGAACTTGACCTTTCCACCTTCTGCCTTGCGGAACTCGAAAATCAGAACTCTACAAAATGTCACAGTCATTTATTTCCTTTATGCATTCTGCTTTCTTCCTTTTTGATGCAGAACTCAGGAATCGAAAACTCAACTTTTCGATGGAATCACTTTTCTCCTTTCCTCCCTTCTACTGCGGAACTAGAAATCAGAAACATAACTTTACACATAATTTCTTATCCACATTTCTGCCTTATGCATTCTGCCTTTCCTCCCTCCAGTGCGGAACTTAGGAATCAGAAACATAAATTTTGATAGAATTCTTGATCCATGTTTCTGCCTTATTCAATCCTCCATTCTACCCTCCAATGCAGAATTCGGGAATCAGAAAGATAACTTTTTACCTTGACCTTTTCCCATTTTCCGCCTCCCTCCTTCTGGCTTCTGCAGGGGAATTTTGAGGTGCGGAAAACACATTTTTTGCCTTGGATTTTAGGGCCTTTTTCCGCTTCCAAATTTTTCCTTATGCAAGTGGATTCTGGGGTGTAGAAAACCAACATTATTCTTTGACTCAACTTCTCTTTTATGCCTCCTACCTTCCATCGGAGGATTTCAGGGCGCATAAAACCAACATTTTGCCTTACCTTTTTCCCGTTTTCCACATTCCACCTTCCCCCTTCCGCAGACGAATCCCAAAGTGTGGAAGACCCACATTCTTATTTGTTTCAACTTCTCTCTTCTACCTCCCACCTTTCTCCTTCCACAGGAATATTCTGGGGTGTGGAAACACTTAAGTTAGATTCCTTCTAACTCTACAACTAGGCTTCTAGCCTGCGTGATCATAAGAAAAATGCATTGGAACATACAAGGAATAAATAGATACAAATGTAGGGACATTAAGAAACATCAAAATCTACTAAACATTAGAAATAATTCATCATATTCAACATATTCATATCAATTCATTCATATGCAAATCCATTGCATAAATAAGAATAACAAAGATACTTATCTTGAAGATGAAGTTGTCCCACAACTAGCTATGTCACTACAATGTTCCACCCAACCATAGCCCAACTGTACTCATTAATCTCTCAACATAACTACCTCCTCCGATTTGGGCATGACTTCCACAAGGAACTAGGGAAGAACAGACTCACACACATCTAGAACACATAAAACATAGTGTAGAAAACCTTTAGTTGAGTTTATCAAACTATCCATCCAAGCCAACACAAAATTGGGTTTATCAGGATTTAGGCATACAAGCCAAACAATGTTGCTTTTATCAGGACTTACTTAGACAAGGCACCATACACTTGGGTTTATCAGGACATACTCCACCAATCCAACATTCACATTAAGGACCATCCAAGCCAACATATGGGTTTATTAGGCTACACAACCAAGCCATCTCACTATTGGGCTTATCAGGACTTACTCAGCCACGCCAGCATTCACAGTTGGGTTTATCAGGTTGTTGAACCAATGATTACACACATTGCCAAAGTGCACAACAAGACATAGTGAAGACAACTAACAGTTGGGTTTATCAAGTTGCTCAACCAAGCCAATGTACGATTGGGTTTATCAGGCCTTACTCAGGGAATCCAATATATCTTTAGGTTTATCAGGCTACTAACGTAGTGGACAAGAAGAATTTATAAGCTAGTGATCTTATCCACAGAGCTAAGGACACATTCGCAAGATCTATCTTTCCTGACATCCACAATACCTAGACACCCAACATAAGGAAATGTCCCCTTCTCTGCTCCATAGTCCCTCAGTGTTTGCCTTCCCTTCGAGTACTCTTCAGAATGTGCATAGAATATTTGCCAACCAGTCTTATCTTGTTGCAAAGTTCCACACTAGGTTTACCAAGCACATTCTACGTCTCTTCCACTCCTAAGTATTACATACAGTTCATACCCAAACCAGGGTGCACAACACAACAAACCACATGGAGACACAACAACGCATGGATCCACTCTATAACACAGAGAAATAGGGTCTCATAAGACTCTACAGTTCAAGATAACACTATAACACCACAACGAGGGTCTCAACAAAGGAAATAGTTGCAAAAACATGTAGAAACACATGTTAGCTCTTGATGCATCTACGAAATCAGGAAGAAATGAACAACACGTAATTGAATTATTGTGCATCCCCTATAATGAATGCTGAGGAAGAGAAAATCATTCCCCAAAGAGGAAAAATCGACTAGCACACATCCATGTTCTCTCTTGCATCAAAAGTAAGAACATGGATTCCCTAGACTGTAGTTTGCAGGTTTTTCTTAGACTGCAGGAAGGCTTAGTCATGAAACTGACTGCCATGCCTTGCTCTTCTCAAGGCATTAACTGCCTCAACTAGTTTTTTGGAAGAAATTAATGATTGCGTGAATAGGATAGAAAGGTAGATGAGGGTTTATGGGTTTCCTCAGTGACATCTGGTCTCACCCTATTGGATGAGGAGTTTGACTAGCCCCCCTCCCTATTCCTTGTGAAATAATTCCCCCATATATTTCATGTTGTAGTGCATAGCTAGCTGTCACAGTATTTTATTAAATTGCATATTACATGATATTCTAAATGCTCTATGCTTAACTAGAAGTATAACCATAGCATCAACCTTGATCACCTATACACAAAACACCAAATCAAAGGCAGGGCCTTGGCCTTGATCTCCTTGCCATGATTTAAATACAATATATACATCATGTACAATTTCAACACCATGGGGTCAAAACCGGGCCATTTACATTCCCCTCCCCCTTGGGCTCAAAACTGGGATGTTACGTTGGGATTTATGTTGTGCCTTGGATTCCATTTTCATCGTTGGTGGAAATCCTTACCTATATCAATAATGTATTTCACTCTTATTTGTTTCTTAGAAATTATCTTTCATGTGTTGTACATATTTGGTGCATCCAGAAGGCATACTTGGTAGTATGTTCCTACACATATTTCTTTGAAACTTAAAAAAAAAAAAATCATTTAATGCTATATGCTCATGTTCGTTGTGGGGTATTCCTCAATGCCTCCGGTCCAACCGATCTTTTCCCATCGAAATCCATATTTTTTCACTTGGGATGAGGTTTAGATAGTTTTTAGTATATTGAGGATTGTAGTCATCGGTGGTTGGTTTCCTCACTATTGATAATGGGAATTTATCATTGACATTTATTTGATAGATTCTACAAGTGTTTGATTCCATTTAATTTATTCACACTTGCTAGGTTGTATGATGCCATTATCTCATGTTTGTTAATTATATACATCAATGAATGGTAATCAATAAATGGTACCCATATTTGACATCAACTCATTTATTTCCATGTAAACACACACATACATATCAACAATATGGATGGACGACCATCAGTTCAAGTAGCATTCTAACATTTTCTATTTCTTGAGACACAGAAGATCATACAGTACTTCACATAATAATGGTAATACATCGATGATTAATATTCACTTAGTTGAAGTCATCCTTCTATTTTATACCAAGACATATATCCATTGTGTATCTATTTGTGGCTATGATCTACATGTGACTTTGATCCACTATGTATATTTTCCATGGATATAGTTCAACACTTCCATTTATATTGCATAGATATGTAGTGTTCTTTTTATTTTTTGTACTTATTCTTTTCCACGTGAGCATGGGTATGTCTTCCTTGAGAAGAAAGTGTCTTGATTCTTGAGTTTTGGTTGTAGATAACTTTCCTAATCTAGTCTGGGTGAATCCTAATTGGGTCCAGTGATCAAGATCAAAATTTATTTATAGTGCATACTATCCATTAGATTCTCCTCTAGCCTCATACATTAAGGGGAATCTGTTGTATCATTTCATCATGGATTGATACAAAAAATAACCCTACAATACACTTACGAAACAAAATGTTGAAAACTTCTTAAAACTAAAATAGAATCAACGAGTGTTTTCAGTTATGAACCAATGCATATGCTTGTTTCTATTTTCATTTATAGAAATGATAGAATAAATAAATTCTGGTCCTAACTCCATTGTGTCTTCAGTATTTCCCCAAATTAAGGATAGTTTACACCTTCTACCCTATAATACCACGAAGGGGCTAATTTGGAGAGAGGCTTAGATCATCTAAACATAAATAGAAATGATAGAAAAATGGAAGAATCGGTACAATAGATAAAACAAAACTTAAAAATAAAATAGGATAGGAAAAAATGTTATGCGGACAGGAAAACAATAGCAAAATAATTTAGTGTAGGAGAACATGCATTTTTAAGGGTTAAACCAAAACAAATTCCTTGAGAGCAGGGACATATACAAAACTAGCACCAAGATATGTGGGACACTTTGAAACACTAGCTAGATTGGGGATGATTACTTATCAAATATCTTTACCTCCACATATAAAAACTCATGATTTTTTTCATGTTTCATTGCGAAAAAAATATGTTGATGATAAAACTATTGTATCTAATTGGAATAATATAAATGTGGAACTCGAGGGATATTTTCACATGGAAATAGTGCACATTGTCAATAATAGAGAGGTAATGGTATGCAAATGAACAATTTTTTAGGTTAAAATTGAATGGGAACATTATGCTCTAGAAGAAGCTACTTGGGAAAGGGAGGAATATATGAGACATGCCTATCCATTTTTATTTCAGCATATTAATGAAAATTGAAAAGTCACCGAGGATGGTGACACAATTTTAGGGAGGAATAACTATAATACCCCTCGTAATTGTGGAAATGACTTTAATTACTTAGGTTTATTTTTATTCATGAGGAATTACATGTAAGTTAGTCATTTGATATTATTGTAAATATTTTTGTTTTTTCAATAACATGAAAATAATTCAAGCACTAGAGGTTGGGCAGCCTATCTTTGAATTAACATAATTTTGGTTTACATTGATAACTAATCTCTAGCTATCTTTATGAAGACAATTGGCCATTCATGGGAGGGAGAAGTTACTAACTACTAAATTCCTAGGCCGAGGAAGAGGAAAGCATGCTCAAATGAAAAGGAGAGAGGAAAGAAGGGAAAAATCAGAGAATAATACATAGAGCTTTTGTTAAGCAACCTTAGGTGTTAGGATATAATAATATTGCACAGAGATGACATTGAGCACCGTTAACAAGCGTTAGGCTCTAAAGTTTTGTAAAATTCATACATAGATATGCCATTAAGCACCCTTAGTATTTGCTAGGATCTAAAGAAGAATTTTTATTGAGCACATAGGTGAGCTATTAGGTTCTATAGTAACTACTTCTAACCAAATATTGGTGGCACTTGAGAACTAGAGTAAGGAGTTGATAAACCAAAATTCTGGGAAAGGAGGTGGAATTCCTTGCAGGATGAAAGGCTTTGGGGTTCCTATGTCTGGGTGGAGAGTGCCTTCTTAACCTTCAGTTTCTAGAAGCATTGCTCAGATATGAATTGTCTTGTATAAACTCTTGCATGATTATGGAAATAACTATATGTCTATTTTCTTTTACTTGTGTTAAAAGAATTGATTGAAAGATATGTTAATATTGTTAATCATTGAAAGTTATTCTATTAATGTTTATATGTTTAACTTGAGCTTCAGTAAGGGTTATTGTAACTTTGACATGCTAATAATAATTATTGAATTCGTTGTTGAATACACTGTATATAGAGATAGGAAAAAACACTTAATCTAATAAACAATCCATACTTAAATAATAGGGAATATACCAAATTTAGGTCGAGTTGGTACGTCGAGTCTAATAAATTTAGTAACAATTACACTTGTAGAGATTGAGTGTGAATTATAAACAACAGAAACACAAGACCAACATAAATGAAATGGTCGAAGAATCCCTAATCACAATAGGGTGTAGATAGACCCCATAGTTCGAACTAGAGAACACTATATGCACAACTAGTGATGTAGCGCTTTCATTACTCTTATATAGTAAAGATAAGTCGGTGTTGTAATCAACCAATAATTGATAGCAAATTGATATTATATATAGAAAACTGATATTATCTATAGAAAACTAACATTATCTATGCATTAGGGTAAGTTCTGAGAGATATTTCTCAGATCTTAAAGTACAACATTAACTAGGGTTTCACATTTTACAAAAATATTCCCAACTAATTTGCATAATAATCCATGCAAAGATTTTTATCTCTAGATAAATATAGTTAAAAGGAACACAATTTACAAGTGGAGGGGATTAAGCTAGATAAATCTGGTTAAAAGGAACACAATTTACAAGTGGAGGGGATTAAACTAAATAATACTGGAACCAAGTTAATGCACCAAAAAATTAGAGAAAATGGGAACATGCCTTAATTTAACCCTTTAATGATTTGGTTTTGGATGACAAATGTGAAGTAAAAAATTTGTAATGGAACTATTGGACATATCGATTAATGGAAAGGGATACCTTAACCCATTCAAAATGCAATTGTAAAGTAGTTAAATACACATAACAGTAATTACAGAAACAAAGTGTCATTGCAGTGAATCTTCCATACTTTTAAAGAATACATCACTGAACCGTAATGTGACTTTTCAACCTATTTAACAAACAAGGGTTTACAGAAAATTCTTACGATTTACAGTATTTGAATCTCAAGATAATAAATTCAAAACATAATATAGTAAGATCTAGTGGGAACCATTGTTATATTACTTCTATGGTTTGGTGAGAAAAGGGTAGAGGCTTACCTCGATAGTGAAGGGTTTACTTTCATTTAAGTCTATCTTTATCTGCGGATCTTACAAGAAAGTGAATTGCCTGTAAATGAAATAACATTCAAGTACCTTAAATTGTAATAGTAAACCAAGTATTCACTGATAGAGCAATGGAATAAACAATTATTTCATTACCAATAAGTTTTTTATTAAGATGAGAATTCTCTAATGACACCTTCCATAGATTTGTGAGTATCAATCCACACCATGTTGAGCAGTGGGAGAGTAGAGACGAGCGGCCAAATAAAGATGAGAAACATGAAACTTCTATAATGAAACTTAAGAAAGACTTTGAACCGGATAAAGTTCACTTTTCATCAACTTCGAGAGAGACGTAAAAAATATTTAAGAGCCAACCCAGGTGGAGTCTGAAGAAATATATTAGTACTCCTCGGGTGCCGAGTCAGCTACGTGTTATTCAATCTCCTTCGACAACCAAGGATAGGAGTGGGTTAAGTGTTGGATAAAAAAACTATAGTTTTTCATTCTTAGGAATAATTTTTATGAAATAATAGACCTTGCATACACAAAAATAAATGTATTAGCAGAGTTGCTAAGCAAGATTCCACCCTTTTATTACAACAGGCCATAACAATAATAACAGGATGCTCATTCTTAATGTAACTATAACAATAATAACAAGTTGCTAATTCTTAATGTAACTAGGATGATATAATCACAAGAATATAGAGATAGTTATTATGATGAATTTCTTAAAAGAGAGTGAGAACCACCATGAAATTATGTAAAACAAAATAGGTACTAAACAAGGTACTAGAGTAATAAAAACAAGTAATAATGAATTATTTTCTTCATAGACCTAATTTAATCCAGAGTTGGAATATGATATGGAGACTACGAGTTCAGTAACTTGTAGTTCTAGTAAAAAAAAGTTTCAGGATAAGTTAGTGTGTTACAATAATAGAGTCAAATAGAGTCAAGGATAGTCAACTACAATTAAACACTGGAAAATGGTATCCAATAGTCAACCATGAACAAACATGTTGAATGCCATTCAAACATGGTAGCACATAGTCAAACATGGCTAATCATAGTTAGTCATGGCTAACTATTTTATACGACACTCTACCATACTTTTCCATTATGAGTTATGGCAAAACATATTGAACCATAATGGACCATTTTCAAATTATGGCCAGTAGTAGTCAAACATGATGAACCATGGTTAAACTTGGTTAATGACGATTTCCCATGGTCAACCTTACCTAACCAAAGTAAACCATAATAAAATATGATTCACAAAATTCAACAATGGGTAACTAAATTCAACCATTAATAACCAAAGAAAACCATGTTTCATTAAAGTTAATTATGATCAAACAATATTTAACTATGGCAAACTATGGTGTAATACCCTGGTTTTGACCCTGTTTGCATTAAAGGGTACATGATGTATATTTTGTAATTAATCATGGTGAGGAGATAAAGGAAAAAACCCCACCATAGGGATCGTTGCTGATGGTATATCGTGCTATCCGACACATTATAGTGTGCACATCAATTTAATTAAACCTACAGCCAGCTACGACGGTGCAACATTAAATGAAAAGGGCATGATTCCTAAGGTTAAGGGGGGGTTGTCTATCCCGTCGGGGGGCCACTGGGATTTTTCCATGTGTCAACCACCCTGTTGTTCTGTTGTTCTATTTTTAGTTGGGGGAATCTATTTGCTGGCAGGGAAAACCACCACCATGCTCATGCCTGCACTCTCTCCATGACGTGCCTCTTGATGGCCTGCCAACTAATTAGATCGGGAGACTGTTCATTTCCCTCACGCTGATCGAAGCTAAAAGGGGGCCGCAATTCATTAATGGGGGTTCACCATTCCTTCACACACTGCCTTGTTAATTGGAGAAACATTCTTCCTCTTGTTCAGACTAAAATTCTGTGTTTCGACCCCTCCATTGTCGGATTGAAAAATGTTGTCGTGATTATTCAGTATGGGGTGTTTTTTGTGGTTTTCTGAGTGATATGTCTTCCCCCTATTCATGTAGGGAGTTTGTATCTTCTACCATTGCTAGCATGTGCAGTGTTCTATTTACTCCACCATTTTCAGTTGTGAAGGGTGCGTTGGCTTCATCGTTGGGAAGGGACCATTGTTGTCCAACGTTGCCGGTGTGTCTGGATTGTGGAGCGGTCTATTGTTTCATCATGACCCATGCTGTGGGTTCCTTCTATGTGTTTCTTCCACATTTTGTTTTGGGATGTGCCTTTTTCCCCTCATGCACAGATTGAGGATCGGTTCCTTCCCCATCTACACACTGTGTATTATTCCGTTGTTTCTTTAGGGGATTGGGCTGTTGATCTATCCCTGGTTGGGTTGCTACATGTGCAAACATCCTTTTGGGGTTCTGTTGTGCGTCTATGTTTTCCCTTGTCCATGCTGGGAGTTTGGCTTCTTTCCTAATTGTGGATTGTGTAATGTTGCCATCGTTTCATTGTGATATTGGGGTTGTTGTCTTCCCCTAGTTTCGGGTTGCTATGTGTGCAAGTGCCCTTTTGGGTTGCTACTGAGTTTTTTTGGCCATGCTAGGGCCAAGAACAACTCTAAGTTGTCTTGTGGACTTGAGCTGTGTTCACCCTTTTGTTTGGGGTTGTCACCCTGTTGTCTTCATCTTCTTCACAAAGCTGTGAACTATTTGTTTTGCTGTGGTATGCAGTGGTTGGTCTTTGGACTGTTGAGAGTAGGATTAGAGGTTGTGTTATGGAGATAAATTCCTATGTCTTGGGGTACCACAATAGACAGCTTGACTCCAAAAATCAATCCTTTCCAATATGCAATAGAAAGTAAATGTCTAACACTAAAGGACCAGACCTTGTACCTTATTCTGGACGGTTGAAGTAGATCCCTGTTGAGCTTTCCAACTTCAGCTTGAATTGATAAATTACTTCCTCAACAACAAGTAAACAATACAAGCATACTATATATCATGGTGTTAGATCTATTCTAGCATATATAATCAACAATGTATAAGCATTTGAAATCATCCCATGGATAAAATATTCATTCAAACACACATTATTGGAAAGGAAAATATATTTCTACTAATATAAATCAGATATTACAATAGATACAACCTCTGTCGGCACGTCTGTGAATCAGAGAAACTGAATCCCCCACTTAGGCCTCCACCACCTCAATCCTCCATCTCTCTATAGCAAGCTCACAAGAAAAAGGGAAACTTGGGAAGAACACAAAAGTGCTCCAAGGGACAAAGGGATGCGGACTCAAGCATAAGTTCCGGCAACAATGGACTATAGTTTCTTTGCTCTCAATTCTCTCATATGCCTTCAATGTACCATAGAGTTCCTTATATAGCTTTCCAAAGGGGTAATGAAAGGTCGAATCCAAGAGATCTCAAGCCATAGGAAAGGCCAGGAGTCAAGTGTGTCGGATGATTTGGATTGCGTACACATCCTGATGTACGCAGTTTTAGGGGTCAAACCCACATATATACACGATTAAGGATTTAAAATTTGTGTGTATCATTTTTCACATGTTTTTAGGGATGGTCAAGGAAACATCAAAGGACAAAAAATGGTCCACGTGGTCTAAGGAGTCTATATAGGGATAGGGGAAGTCCATACAAAGTGTGATTCACCTGGAGTGGTAAAATCAACTATAACAGATGCCCCCTAATGTTTGAGGTCAGAGGGGTCATACGATGGCCGAAATACATTATAAGTCCATCCTAGAAGTGGAGTGATGAAGAATCCCAAATGGAAGACTAGCCACCCAATCAACATAGTACAATGATACAACTCTACACATAACTGCAAATACATATAGCAGTCCCGAATACATAAGAGTACAATGGCCATGAATAGGCATGATACAAGATATCACATAAGTGGTCATCGCCACGTACAATATACATAGATCATAATCTCCATGATGAAGATATACAAAGGACCATGATCTCCATAATGGCTGAAGATATATAACAGATCAAGATCTCCATAGTGCCTAGAAATGTCTGACCTATACTGGAATCAAGTCACAAGAGCTGAAATCTCATGAACAATGGCATGATCAAGGAGGTAGCATATAAGAGATGCCACCATTCTGGAAAGTCTTCTACACAAACCGCTAATAGTACATGTCCTACTATGTGAATAGAGGTGTAAAGGTCGAACATAGTAGTCCATCGTCTGATTACCGGTCATTAATGTATACAGTTAATAGACGCGAGATCACCCATTGATAATGAAAATGGGAATCAAGGTACTAGAGTGAAAACTAACAAGTGTGAATAAATGTGTTGAGGTCAAACACTTGAGAGGATCCATCGATCAGGGGACATTGATGTATTCCCAAAGACTGTCAATGGTGAGAGAACCTGCCACTAATGACTGCAAATATCAAGGCACTAAAAAATACTCTAGATTCCAATCCTAGAATAAATGATTTGAATTCGATGGGATGCAATCCACTGGAAGGAGGGAATTAAGGCATCCCCCATCATCCAACACAAGGTACTCAGCAAAGCTGTATAATGTTGAAGGACTCGATCATAAGGTGCACGAACCAGTAACTGTACCGGGAATGGTCGACATGCAAAGTCAAGATAACAGAGGAATGGCCGACTCAAGCTTCAACTTCCTTCAAAAAAGAGCATAACGGTGTATGGTGACTGAATAAAGGTAGCATAGACTTGATATAAAAACTGGGAGACCTCTGTGACATAGGAGGCATCGACAGAGGATCCATGGGGACTGGAAGCTTAACCAGTCGGTGGAGATAAACTTAGATAAATGAGTATAGCTCCTAAATTCAAACTATAAACCCAACCAATGGATGTGATATATAGTACTCTATTCGAAGGCAACATGACTCGAAAAATGCCAAAGATAACATCTTTCCTTGTCCGGCTTTTTGGTTTTTTGACTTTTTTTGGGACTTTTTCAAATATTTAAAAATCTTGAAAAGGAATAAAATTGCTTTATAGTTACAGACTAGGAGGAGATGAGTGTCATAAGGGAAAAAAAACTAGTTCCAGGTAGTGGAACATACATATGCTCAATGCAAGGATACATGTGTAGGATATCGACACTCAAGGGAAAATCCCCTCTCGGTAAAAAGGGAATCAAGCTGCAAAGGATATAAAAAAATGGCTCTGCATGGCTAGGAATGAGACAAGCTCGGGCTATATGGTTGAAACGCAATGTCAGGGAAGCTGGCATAAAGTTCAATAAGGCAGGAAAAGCTCATGATAATGCATTCACAACTTGACATGAGGGAGTCCTGAGGGAAATAGGTGAGCAAAACATCAATAGGAGTATGAGGATCTTGCAAAATGTCATGGCAGTACTATACAATGGACTCCCACACCCTAAAGGAGAAAATGTCAGCATGGGCACCAAATTCAAATAAGGTGCTAACTAGGGTACCCATGTAAGGTGAAGCTCTACCACTCATATCATGCCACTTGTAAAACAACAAGAAGGTTCTATCACATAATAGAGTGGGTTCGTACCTAAGGTTATGATGAAATGGTCATAACGTCATGCAAAATACAAATGGTGATGAAACCTAACCTATATGCCAATTTAGACATGAAACTTGATATCGACACAAACGGGTCAATCCAACGGCTGAAACAGCATTGAAAAAGGCCTCCTACATCATGAGTTAGGTAAAAAACTGTCCCGAATGATTAGAAATTGTCGAAACTATAGGAAAGGGGGTAAAAATTTTCAAAACTTTGAAAAATTTCTATAAATAGTAAACAATTCAAAATATTATAAAACATTTGAAATTTTTACCCATTTAAGCTTAGATTTTCAACGGCGAATTCCAGGAGATCCAGCTGGAGGAATCCACTACCGTTTCTTCCAAGTACTTACCCATGCTCTTCTCTTCCATTTTGATGCAATTTTTATCAAATTCCATGGTCATTTGATTTTTCTAGGCCGAACTAAAAAGGGCGGTGCAGACCACATGGAAATCGAGGGGTTTTCCATGTACAGGGCTGGATATATGCGGAAAATTCCCCCATAGTCGCGTACATATGCAAATGTTTGGCAAATAGTCACGTATGAGGCCGCACATAAGGTTTTTTAAGTAATCTAATGAGAAAATATGCAATTTCTTATGCAGGATGGTCCTAGAGTGGAGAGAGCATGAACATGGTGAGGTAGAGGAGGCAGTAAGGGCCGATCTATTGGATCAACAAGCTCTATGTGCATGTGGACTCTATAAGTTTTGGTGTCTTGGTGGCTTAAGAGCCAAACCAAGACTATTGCAGATGATGGTGGATTACTGGGATCCAGACTCTGAGTCCTTCCAGATAGATGGGATGTCCCTCACTATAGAGGTGGAGGACATATACTTCATTACTGGGCTTTCTCAACGTGGGGAAGTAGTGAACCTTCGTTCTTGTGGTGGGCCAAGAGGTGGCCTGACCATCGATGAGTACATTGCATTGTACTGCTATCCAGACACAGAGAAGGTGGGGAGTCAGGTCCCTACCAATGCTATACAGGTGCTGGGCCTAAAGGCCATACTATTGACATTGGGCAGGATAGCAGGCTTGGCATCACTCCACCAGGCCTCGCGGCCTCTGATGTTCTATGTAGTGGAGTGCATGAGACCCAGGATTTATGACTGGAGCACTACACTACTGAGCAACATGAAAGATCAGCTCAGTGAGTGTAAGGCAGGCAGAGTGCGGAACTTCAGGTTCAGCAGTATTTTGAGCACGTTTTTCTTTGATCATGTTTCAGGATTAAGCCCCAGAGTTGACGTTCCTCTTCACGGGGTTCGAGATCCAACCCAACGGCGTTGGGAAGATGTGATGCGCAGACTGGGGGGAGGTAGGGTGGCCAACCCCTATCCAGCTGACTTCTTTCCATGGTAGTGACAACAGATAGTTTCCATCGATGACTACCCCTATGCGGGGATGGATTTCCAGGGGAACCCAGATATGCTGCTACCACCAAGATCGGCATATGGAGATATAGGTAACGAATCTTGACCCTCTCTTTTTTTTAAAAATTTTGAGTTATTTTAATTTTTTGTGTTTTATGATTATATGGAATCAAAAGACATATTTTTGCGTGACAATACATAGTGACATCTACCATTTGTGTGCAGATGTGGGACCACGGCGGCCGGAAGGCTTCCCTCATCACAGGCAGAGGGGAAGAGGAGATGATATCACGAGTGTGGATGCAGAGCAGTTGCTCCAGAGCATTCATACCAATTTTGTGAGGCTGACATATAGGGTTCCCATGGCGCAAATCAAGGACTTGCCTGAGGCTATGCAGCGCTAGGTGGTGGGTGTACCACGAGCATGGGTGCGATTATTCTGAAGGCTAGCTAGAGCCGTAGTGAGCTTCCATGATCACAACCCCCCTCCTCTTCCACAATATTAGATACCTAGGAGTCTATACATTTTTTACTACCATGTATTATATGTTGGTGGCTCGAGAGCCCCATTTTTGTATCATGACACTATGTATTACCACATTTTGGATGTTATATAAAAAGTTTTATGGTGATCGGTTTATTTATTTACATGTGTAAAAATTGTGTTTGTGATGAATTTATTGTGTATGAAACAAATTCCAATCTAACACATAGTTAGCATATGATTCAACAACTTGATTATTAATTCTTGGAATGTGTATGTATGTTATATTGTCAAATTTCCATTCTAATAATCTCACACGTAAGAATCTTCTTAATAACGTTGGATCTCTAACATGGTACAAACCATTAAGCTGTGACACTACTAACTCCGAATCAAGACGTACATCAAGAGAGAGAACGCCATGTGAAATGGCATCCCGTAGAAGCTCAACAACGACACTATATTCGACAACATTGTTGGAAGATGGCCGCATACATATGCCTCCTGAATACAGTACCTGACCCATATGAGTATAAATCACCCAAGCAGTAGAGGCTGAGTGTTGAGTGTGATGGATCGCACCATCTGTGAATCCTATGTAGGTGGAAGATTCCATTGACATCTGCCAAAAGAAATAGAAACTAATTACAAACTCGATCACTATAAGAAAAAGACCTAATTATGCAAAACTATACAGTAATATACAATTACCAGCCTTGCCTAAAAATCATGCATGGTAATTCTTCAGATAGAGCCCATTTCTAGGCTCCACCAAGGCCATTCCCTCATAATCCACTAACTCATACCCACCCTTGTCTAACAAACATTTAACCACATAAGGACCACACCACATGGGATTGAATTTTCCTTCCCCCAAGGGTTCTTTCAGTTGATCCCACAAAGGACCAAGTCTCCCTCACTAAACCTCCTTGGATGGACAGACTTATCATACTGGAACTTTACGCGATGTTTATTGACTTCTAGAGCCACCAAGGCATCCCGACGCTGCTCATTAAGTTTCTCAAGGTGGACCAAATGCTCTTCCAATGGTGAAGTTTCTGGTAAGAGTTCTACAGCTAGCTTGAAAGAAGGAATCTCACATTCAACTGGAAATATTGACTCCACTCCATGTACAAGTTGACATGGAGAAAAACCCGTGGCAGTCTTAACAACGGTTCTATATGCCCACAAAGAAGGATATAACATGATGTGCCAATTATTCATGCTTTCTATGATGGTTCGTTGGAGAATGGATTTGAGTGATTTATTCACTACTTCTACCTGTCCATTAGCTTGAGGGTAGTAAGAGGAGGAATGCTCTTACTTGTAACCTAAATTTGATGCCAAATCTTCCATCATACTGTTATGAAAGTGCGAGCCATGGTCAGTGACAAGCTCTTTCGAAATTCCAAACCAAGTAATAATCTAGTTGAATACGAAGTGGGCGGCTGTCTCACCATCGGATTTAACTGTAGGCATAGCCTCAACCCATTTCGTGAACTAATCAACAGCCACTATGATATGACAATGCCCCCCAACTGAAGCTGGGTTGAAATCCATAAAATTAAGCCCCCACTTAGTGAAGGGACCGGCAGTGATAATGGGATGTAATGGGGTAGGTTTCGAGTGCATATTAGGTGCCAACACCTGGAAAGGGTGGCAGCTCTTGACCGCATCTACACAATCCTTAAAGATTGATAGCCAAAAATAACCCACTCTTAAGATCTTTTGGGTTGTAGAAATCCTAGATAAATGACCACCACACACCGCTCCATGGCATTCATTCAGCACTACCTCATCCTCTTCATGAGTTAAACAATTTCGTAAAATGGAATCTACCCCACGGTGGTACAAACTGTTATCCACTATGAGGTAGTTTTTAGACACGTGACATAATTGTCGTCGTTCATCCCGTGAGAGGTGAGTAGGGACCTTCAATGTTTGTAAATATATTATGATATCCCAATACCATGGGTCTAAAGTTGAGATTAAGAATATGTGTTCATCGACAAACGTATCTTCACAAACCAACTCCTCGGCCTCGCTCGAGAAATATGAAATAAGCTCTGCAAAAATTAAAGGCTTCTTTGATTTTGCCGAAACAAATTCGAGATCAAATTCTTACAGAATGAAAATCCATTTATTATATTTTCCCCCAATCATCCTTCAAGTGAGGATGAATTGAAACGGATTGACATGGGCTACAACCCAGGTCTGGCGAAGGAGAATATAATGTCTCAACAATTGAACCGCATGTACGGTAGCTAAAGCAAGCTTTTTGACATGAGAATAATGAATCTCTGCATCAATAAGGTTCCGACTCAGATAGTATATGACATGCTCTTGGAGCTACTCATCCTCTTGAACCAAAACCATACCAATCGTCTCCATGGACGTGGCCACATAAAGTAGAAAATCATGGCTATAGTCTGGGGGACTAATCACCGGGGCCGATGCTAGGGATTGCTTGAGTGCATCAAAGGACGCCTGGGCTCGCTCATCCCAACAAAAGGTGGTGTCCTTATTGAATAGATGCATGAAGCCTCTAGTCAAATTGGCAAAATTGACAACAAATCTCCATAAGAATTTTTCCATGCCTTGCAAACATTGAAGATGATGAATATTCTTTCGGGGAGACAACTGAAGTATTGCCTCAACCTTCAAAGTGTTGACTCTTATACCCTCTTTAGAAACGATGAATCCTAACAAATGACCTGACTTCACACAAAAGATGCACTTATGAGGATTTAACCTAACCAAATAATTCCAGCATCTTTTGAATACCAATCTCAAGTGATAGGGATGACGCATTCTCATATGAGAATGAGCAGCAAGGTCATCCAAAAAAACTTCAATAATCGACTTGAGATCATGGAAGATCAAGGTCATTTCCTGCTGAAATGTAGCTCCGACGTTTTTAAGGCCGAAAGGCATTTTTCGATATGTAAAAGTTCCCCAAGGAAAAATAAATGTAGTCTTATGTTGGTCCTCATGTTTAATTTGTATCTGATTATATCCAGAAAATCCATCCATAAAGGAAAAAACCTCGCTACCCACAAACTCATCCAAAATCTGATCATTAAATGGTGTGGTGAAATTGTCCTTAGGACAGGAACGATTCAAATCACAGAAATCAGTACATTTGTGGATCAATTCCTTCTTTTTATCCACCAGAACGGGGTTTGAAACCCACTCCATCAAGGGAACGGGATAGATAAAACTAGTTTTTAATAGTTTCTCTATCTCTTCCTTAATCGCGGGTTCTTTCCTAGAATTCACCGCATGCAAGCATTGTCGAACAGTCTTAGCATTGGGATAAGTCTAAATCTCGTGCTCGACAATACGAGGTTCGATACCTGGCATTTCATCATAAGACCAAGAAAAGATATCATGAAAATCCTTAAATAGCTCGGTGTATTATTGAATCTCAGCATGGGAACATTCCACGCCAATATAGACATTCTCTATCCTCGCAGGATCGCGAGAGATATTGATAGGAATCATTGAAGATATGTTCACCATGTTTCCATCAGCCATCGGACCAAGAGAGCTTAATGGAACCATAGGACTACCAACTCTCTCACTAAGAACCACCCTAAAGTCCTCACGCTGCAAGTGGTCAAGCTCAGGAAGAAAGTAATATCTATGATGGAGTTCCTCCCATGGTGGCTCAACTCCTGACATAGCCTCAATAATCGCTTCATCTGAAGGGAAAACCATATCAAGGCAGTCGTGCGCGTGAGAAGACTGCACTGCCCATGACGGCAACACATAAGGGTCCTCCTCCTCCATCCGTGAAGAGGAAGGACTAGGCTCTGCAACACACTTGAGATTAGCTTGATAAGCTATCATAGTTGCAGGAAATGGCACGTCCATCACAATGGCCTCACTCAGAGTACTTGGTGTAGGAAGAATCCAAGGATCTTCCATATGACTCATGCAAAAAGACACCGATCTCATAGATGTCGAAGCCTCACTGGAACTAGACCCTATCATAAGAATCAGTGCAGGACAACTAAAGCTTCCCATGAGGGATGGATACATGCCTAAACCCACACTCCCAGTTTCTGGCTGAGAGTGTTCAATGATAGGGATCGAAGCTCCCGAAGATGTGGTAACAGACAGATTCTTGAATGTCGTTTGATCAATCATGACTATCTTCTCGTTAAATGGAAAGCATACAACATGAAATAGGGAAGAATAAACGGCTTGCATACTATACATCCAATTCCTGCCCAACAAGAGATTGTAGTCAAGGGGCGCATCAACCACCTCGACCTCTATCGCAACAATCTTCCCTCCCAAATGGACTTTAAGGGAAGGAAGAATGTCATGCGGCCTAGACGATCTCCCATTGAACACAGTTAACATGGTCACTGATTTAGACAAGTTAGGGGAACCTAAACCCTTCCAACATGATAAAGACATCACAGAAGCAGCAACGCCTTCACCAATCACAGTGCACTTGATGGTCATATTAAGACATTCTACGTGAATCAAAAGAGACACATAGTAAGGCAAGCGAGGCTGAAGTCCTACGGTTTCAAATATAATCACAGAGGAAGAATCATTATCATTCACACCAATGGTAGAAAGAAATACCTTCCTTTGTGAAGGACAACTCTGAAGCACTTCCAATGCATACATCGCACAAGGATTGTGGCCCAAATCCTCGACAACTGAATAATTCTGGGTGGCTTGGGCATTAGGATTGTGCCCTGAACTCTTAAGGAATCCCTTATGAATGTGAGGTGTAGCTTCAGATTTATCCATAAGTTTCTCAATACGCAAAGGGGACCCTGGTGGATCAGGTTCTTTTCCTGGGCTGGGTTGTGACGAACCATAGTCTTTCGCATGGGTCACAACTTTCACAGCACGTACCATGTTAATGCAACCATGACCACTACCCTCCGACGGATCTTGATCACCACCAGACTAATCATGGGTCCTCAAGTTCATATTTTGATTGTGAGGTAAAGGGTTAGTTAGCACAGCTAGGCCCTGTGCCAAGAATCTCGAGGCTTCATTGATACGAGGGCATAAGTAAGTGAGGTGAACGTTCTTACATAACTTACAAGGGAACTTAACCTTACATTTAGCTTGCTTTTCCCCCTACCATTATGGGCGTTCTTGTCATTATTATTAGCATTCTCATTCTTATTCCCACCGTTACAATTATTCTTACCCTTATTTCTATTCTGTCTGGGCTGCTGGTTACCCTTCTGGTCCGACGATTGCACCGAAAGTACACTCGCCATTTGGGTGGGTTGAGACGAAGCCGTAGCTTGTTCCAAAGCAAATTGGTTAATTGACAATTGACTAACTTGTTTTGCAACTGAATCCGTAGGTTTCACACTTGCACAACCAATAATGCCATCGGCATGTGGTCCAGGTTTGACTTTGCGGTCGAAACTAGAACGCAGAGCATTGGGATTAATCTCATATAACAAACCGGACTAAGCATAAATCAAGTCCAGTTCATGCACCCTAAAAGTTGCTTGTTCCTCATTCTACACTCTGGATGTAGAAACATCCTTCGCTACATATGGCAATAACGAATTAAGGAACCATTTGAGGAGGAACTCCGGTGGTATAAAGGCTTTAATTAACCTCTTCCGTCTACGCCACTCTTGGATATGATACGAGATATATGTGGTTTTATCCTACCAAAATGTCGACAAGAGTTCAGTACCAACGTCATAATGCATTGTAGCTGGAAGTGGTTAAGAAAATTCATCGCTAGGTCATCGAACAAAGCGAATGCCCCCCTAGGTGGCTCTATATACCATTTTGCGGTACGCCCTATTGCCGCCTTTCACACACCTGGGTCGCATGGCAGAAATATTCAAGCCACTCAGTGTGTCCTTGGGGGCAAGTCTCGAGTCAAGGCTGTCACCTTGTTCTTGACTCCTCCGTTTAGGCTCAAATCCTAACGAAGCCAAGGGGGGTAGACCCTATTAAGTTATTAAGGAGAATTACTTAGTGTTGTGATGTTTAAACTGACTGAGTTATTTAGGAGTTTACAATTTAACTATGGATAATCAAAGATGGCAAGATGTAAAAGATGAACACACGAAAGCATAATACTGAGACACAATATACATATAAAGCAAGAAATTAACTAGTGCCTTAGAATGGAGTCAAAAATATAATCAACATGCTTACATGTGCTTGGAGTGAATGTTTTGCGATTGCATCTTGGTATGTTTTAAGTTAAATATGAAGTATGAGTCGATTAAATTAGGCAAAGGGGGGACTCCAGATATACCCGAGAGTACTTGGAGTATGTCCAAAACTAAACCTTCAAGGCTACCCGCAAGTAATATGTGGGCTGAAATGAAGTCTCTGGGGCTATTTTTCGTAACGCACCCGTTAGGGTGTGACAGAGATCAGCGCCCCGATGTCACTTTTCAGAATTTCCCGCTTCCTTTGGGTATTTTGCCACCATAGAGGTTTGATCTAGGTGTTGGATTTTCACCTGATGGTTGGTCAATTGGGAGAGTGAGTCCTAATTATGCTAGTCACCCAAGTGATTTTGATATAGCGTGACTGATTAGACGAACCGCAGCCAAGTGTAGAGCATACACACTGAAGTCTTGTAAATTTTAATAAGTTTTAAACTCGATGTTCTTGTTTAAAAGAAAAAGCCTCCAAGAACCTCTTTCGATCCAAGTGGATCTCAATCGGGGAATCGAGGAGGGGTTAATTTTATAATCTATAATAAACAAATGATACAAAAAATCAAACATATACACAATCCTAGTTTCTTAATTAATCCTACCACGAATCTCTTTCCCCTTTCGAGTCAATCGGGAAATCGTGGGGTAAGTATTACGATTAATTTGAAATGTAAGATATGGAGTATGGAATTAATAATGAAATATATTATACTACCCTGCAGATTATATCAATACTAGTTTGAAAAAAAATGAGCGAAAATAACAAAAAGGACACTGACGCAAATCCCCCCAGGGGGGATGGGGAATGGGCTCGAAAGAGCCTATTCGAAGAATAATTTTATTAACAGTGGTTACAATATCAGAGAACTGATATATCAGAAACTTCTTGGTCCTGATACAGGATGAAACCAATATCTTACAATTATACAAAATTTTTAAGAATTTTGTGAAAAAAGGGAGACCCCTGGGGGGATTTGAACGCTCCAAAAGCCACTTCGGACAGCAGCTTCCTTTATTTTCTGTTATAACTGCTAAAATAAAGTGAGCATGTTAGAATAAAAAATTCCCAAAATCACTTTAAGAGTACCTTTGGATCAGCCTACCTTATCTCACAAAAAATGAAGTTAAAACTAGCTAAACAAGCACCAAAGGAACGAAGGAAAGCAAGATTTCCTTGGGATCTTCGATTTCTGTTTGTGAAGACAACAAAAATTCATTGATATTGGAAAATATTGAATTTTATAACAGTGAAAGGAAATCTAATGCATGCGATCTACAAGTTTCCTTTAAATTTTCATGCAAAAAGGACGATTTCCCTACAGCTAGATCTAGGATGCTTATGAAACTTTTTTAAGTGCAAGATCTAGGATATGAGCTATGAAATATCATATTTATGTATATTTTACTTTGATGAAACAGATACAAATAAAATCACATCTATGAACTGAAAAAGTAACCGGGTAAAGTGTTGATTTTGAGGGAGGAAGAAGAGGAGAAAAGTGTTGTTTTCCTTGAAGATCCACAGTGGAGCTTTCAGGTTGAATGTCAAGGGACTATGCCTTTTGGAAGCTTTTGAAGAGAATGAATAAACAAACTAGATCAGCATCCTCTCCAAAGTATGAACCTGCAACTCAGCTGAAATCAAAGAACTTGCCAAGAAACTTGTGAGATCCGATTAGTACATACAAAGAGATTCAAGATAACATGCATATAAGCTTATAGGACATGATAAATCTAGATCTCTAAACATGGATCAAAGGAGAGTGATAGTGAATAAACTTATTGAACAACACCTTTCCTATCAAGATTGTAATAAGCTAATTACCAATCTTAACCACAGATCTACAAGAAATTAGCAAAAAATTACCACAAATACAGGTTACCTCAGTAAAACAATGGCAATAATCATCCACACATGTAATGGAACCACACCGTATTGCCTCAAAATATTTTATTTATTTCAAATGAAGAATTACAACAATACAATAATAGCAACACCTAAATCCCAGTTCTAACTAGCTTGGAAGAGGAGGATGTGCTTGGATATATACAAAATACATGCCATGCAACCCAGGGGGGGCGCAAATCCCAAGGAGATACATCAAATCAGCTGAGGGAGAGTCCATCAATGCCTGATCTGTGTCTAGCTGAGCTAGATCTGAGTCTCACTGAGTCCAACTGTCAATCGGGGGGCTGATTTGAGTGACACCTCAACGTGTTGACTGAAGAATCCACCAAAACTCATCCAGATGATCCAAAAACATGTGGAGGAGAGAGGGAGGGCGAAATCCCCCATAAAGGATGCTGAAGATCAACTCTAGATCTGATTTGATCACCTCCTTCAGTCAAGGATTTGTCAGATCCAGTCAATCTGCTTCAGATATGACTGATTTCAATCAAATCGGCTGAGAATCCAGTGATTTATGATTTTGGATTTGCTCCATTATTCATGAATTTATTAATTAAAATAATCAATAATTGATTTTTGGGGCTTTCTGACCTGAGTGATAGAAAATCACTCAAAACTAGGAAAGAGTGGGTCCATGGGTTTACATGGTGCTCTTAGCTTGAAAAATGAGCACCTACATGACTGAAACCAATTATTTGTCCCACTTTTATTACAAAATCAATTTTTCCAATTAAACTATTAAAAAATAGCCTAAGTTTTGGAAAAATTAAAATTTAATAAAAAACATTGAAAAAACTAAAAAATTGAAAAATTGAAAAACACCTAGGGTGACTTAGACATGTTCATATGACTCAAAAATGATGTCTAGCATGCTTATACATTGACACATATACTCTAATAACCTCAATAGGCCTAAATGCCAAGCCGACCACCCCAACTTTTGAGGTATGGAGTGAAAAACTCAGAATTTATCAGTCGTTTGTTCAACAACCAATAAAAACCAAGGGAAAAAACACCCTGGGCTGATCGGATTGACAAATGAAGTCTAAGAGACCGATACTTTTATAGACACTATCATGCTAGAACATTTATTACAATTCCCCCATGGTGTATGAACATGTGATGTAGTACAACAAGCACTTCCCAGAAGTACTTCCACAAGTCTTCTGAAGTTTGAACAAGTTATCCTTGTTCGGTTCACCAGGCTCACTTGATAAAAAAACCACTAAGTACAACTTAGGTGGTAACATTCTGGCTCCAACTGTGGGACGTGTGCTCGATCTGGTCTTTGAGGCAAGGAGAGGATATGAGAACACCGTAATCTCTGGTTTATACACCCTGTAAAAACATCTCAACTTGACAAGAAAAACCTCAGTAGCACAAGTTTTATAAAAAAAACCAAATGAACCATTAAGCTGATTTATTTAAACAAAATAAATGTAACTAACTAAAAGAAGCAAAGTTTTATTATAGCTAAGTATAAAATAGAAATGCAGAAAGTAAATGTTCTCTTTCAAGGAGATTATTTTCCTACTCTAAGCATGACATAAAAAGGGTTAAGTGTAATCAGAAATCCAATGTAAGCACCTAAGAATTTTATTAAGATAAAAAAAAATTTCCTTGTCTTTGGTTACCTTCCAAAGTAAGGTAAGTGCTTGCGCAGGATGCTTCTATCCATCAGTGGATAAGGTTGATGTACAAATTGGAATGATGAGGCAGATTGACTACACCATCATACTGATCGTTAAGGCTCACCGGATGATAATTCACTGTATAAGCCCCAGGTAGCTCCAAGTCATGAGGAAACTCTATATGTGAAGATGATAGTTGAGACTAATATTCTAATAACTGCATCACATCTATCTTTTCACAAAACTGCTTCTCCATGTCTTCATTACTTATACCCTTGTGCGGCTCTGCATGATATGACTCTAAATGATCATATAAGAGTTTTGAATGCTGCTTTTCCATACTAGGATTTTCCAAGGTCTCCAGATTCATGCTTCCCTCTATGGAAGTATAGTAGATTGGACTTCCACAAATATCTAAAAAGACACTCCCCTTTCTGGATATAGCATATATAGGATTCTTAATAAGATATCCACAAAAATCCCAATAGTCATCACCATCATCTATGTTAAATGTGATGGATTCCCCATTGCTGATATCGAGTTCTCTTTGTCTTCATTACTGATATCGATATATGTCTGAGACTGATCATGTGGATAAAATGCATGCTCCTTTTTCATATCAAAGTTTCCCAAGGTCACATGGTCCATGCTCTCTTCCTTAGATATTCCATCAACAAAACCATGAAAGGTTTCTGGTTCATTATTTTCCTCTTTATTCATGTCATAGACTGGCTTTTCCATGAATGTCCAGTATTCCTCATCAACATCTTTGTCGAGGATAAGGGATTCTTCGTCACTTGTATCATGCTCCAAGCTATACTTGTCCTCATTTTCATACTTATCTTCTTCAGAGAAAAGGTCACAAGGTAGTAAACCTTCCAGACTATCATCATTATATGGAGAACACATAGGAGTCCCATCATGTATATTACAGTTTTCATCATAAGTTTCACTATAAGATTCTGCAATGGTTTCATCCTCAGGCTTGTACTATTTAGATGGTGACAAAGGGTAGGCCTGTCCTACCATGTATATATGATGAGGCTTGCTTGAATTTGTTTCCTGATTACTAGCCTCCGCCATCCCATGTTCTCTAACTTGGTTTGCTATGTAGCAAGTGCTTTCTGGGTGGAATTGCTCACAAGGTCTACACCATGGAATTACTTCATCTACCAGGTTAGTTGAGTCTAACTAGTTTGGAATCCTAGGCTCTTGCTGAGGAAACTTCTTTTGATACACTTGATTCTGTTTTGGCTGAAAATTCCTAGGTCCACTATTTCTCTCCAATGTGACTATTCTGTTTTGGATTTTATTCAATTGCACAGATTGGTTTGTCATGAATTGGTCTTGACTATTCATCACTTTTTCAAACATGCTATTTATCTTTTCCATGGGGTCTTCAAAGGATCCCTTTTCTTCTGATTCAAAGGCTTTTCCCTTTATGGAACCTGGAATGTTGGATTTTCCTGAAGATTGCATATTCTTTTCTATTTTCTCGGCCAATTCCTGAGCAATCTTTAGATCGGCCAGCTCTTTGTCCCTTAACTGGTACCTCAAATCACCAGTGAAAGCTTCGATGTAATATATGAGGATGGAGGCATCCCTTGGCTTGATTTCTCTAGGTAGGTCCGCAACCACACACCTGAACTTAGTATTAAATTCATCCATGGTTTCATTCTCCATCTTCTTTATATTATGAAGGGCAGCAAGCAAATGTCTTGGTTCTTTGTTTTCCCCCCATTTCTTCTTAAAACCTGCTAGGAATTCATTAAGGGTTTTATATGAATCATCACTAAGGTTTTCATACCATTCCATAGTATCATCCTCTAAGGATAAAGCAAAGAGCTTCATTTTGATATCTTCATGGTTAGAGGCAACATTATCGCAGTAACTAACTAGGTGCCTTTCAAACTTTCAGAGATGAGTCTTGGTAGTGGTAGCATTATTTCCATCGAACCTTGGGAGCTTCTTGGTAGCATCATTTGGAATGTAATGAGGACTACCTGCTATCTGAGAAAAGTCAAGGGGTTTGTAAAATTCCGTCATTTCTTGAGATTAGTGAACATGACTCTCTACAAATATGTGATGGATATCTGAGAGGGATTGGTCTCCTAAATATTCAAGGTATCTACGAGAAGTATGCCTATTCAATCTTTCCCTAATAAACCTTTCGGGATCAGGGAGAGGATTGAATAATTGTCGGCGGTTTCTTCGGGTAGAAATTCTTGAAGGGATGTTAGACTATGGAGTCGCCAGATGGATCATGTTTTAATTTTTATGTTTTTTAAAGACTAGATCAATCAATTTTTTTTTTATCTTTTTAGTTGTTTAGAAAAAATTTAAGCTAAGTCGTACTCGGGAATAAAAAGATTTATCCTCGGCAACAGTGCCAAAAAGTGTTGCTGCCTTTCACACACCTTGGTCACGTGGCAGAAATGTTCAAGCCACTCGGTGTGTCCTTGGGGGCAAGTCTCGAGTCAAGGCTGTCACCTTGTTCTTGACTCCTCCATTTAGGCTCAACTCCTAACGAAGCCAAGGGGGGTAGACCCTATTAAGTTATTAAGGAGAATTACTTAGTGTTGTGATGTTTAAACTGACTGAGTTATTTAGGAGTTTACAATTTAACTATGGATAATCAAAGATGGCAAGATGTAAAAGATGAACACACGAAAGCATAATACTGAGACACAATATACATATAAAGCAAGAAATTAACCAGTGCCTTAGAATGGAGTCAAAAATATAATCAACATACTTGCATGTCCTTGGAGTGAATGTTTTGTGATTGCATCTTGGTATGTTTTAAGTTAAATGTGAAGTATGAGTCGATTAAATTAGGCAAAGGGGGGACTCCAGACATACCCGAGAGTACTTGGATTATGTCCAAAACTAAACCTTCATGGCTATATGCAAGGAATATGTGGGATGAAATGGAGTCTCTGGGGCTATTGTTCATAACACACCCATTAGGGTGTGACAGAGATCGGCGCCCCGAGGTCACTTTTCAGAATTTCCCGCTTCCTTTAGGTATTTTGCCACCGTAGAGGTTTGATCTAGGTGTTGGATTTTCACCTGATGGTTTGTCAATTGGGAGAGTGAGTCCTAATTATGCTAGTCACCCAAGTGCTTTTGATACAGCTTGACTGGTCAGATGAATCATAGCCAAGTGTAGAGCATACACACTGGAGTTTTGTAAATTTTAATAAGTTTTAAACTGGATATTCTTGTTTAAAAGAAAAAGCCTCCAAGAACCTCTTTCGATCCAAGTGGATCTCAATCGGGGAATCGAGGAGGGGTTAATTTTATAATTTCTAATAAAAAAATGTTAGAAAAAATCAAACAGATACACAATCCTAGTTTCTTAATTAATCCTACCACGAATCTCTTTCCCCTTTCGGGTCAATCGGGAAATTGTGGGGTAAGTATTACGATTACTTTGAAATGTAAGATATGGAGTATGGAATTAATAATGAAATATATTATACTACCCTGCAGATTAGATCAATACTATTTTGAAAAGAAATGAGCAAAAATAACAAAAAGGACACCGACGCGAATCCCCCCAGGGGGGATGGGGAATGGGCTCCAAAGAGCCTATTCAAAGAATAATTTCATTAATAGCGGTTAGAATATCAGAGAACTGATATATCAAAAAATTCTTGGTCCTTATACAGGCTGAAACCAAGATCTTACAATTATACAAAAAATTTAAGAATTTTCTGAAAAAAGGGAGACCCCTGGGGGGATTTGAACGCTCCAAAAGCCACTTCGGAAAGCAGCTTCCTTTTTTTTTTCTGTCAGACCTGATAAAATACAGAGATCATGTTAGAATAAAAAATGCCCAAAAGAACTTTAAGAGTAACTTTGGATCAGCCTACCTTATCTCTCAAAAAATGAAGTTAAAACTAGCTAAACAGGCAACAAAGGAACCAAGGAAAGCAAGCTTTCCTTGGGATCTTGGATTGATTTTAGTGCAGCCAACAAAAATGCATTGATATTGCAGAATATTGAAATTTATAACAGTGAAAGGAAATCTAATGCATGCGATCTACAAGTTTCCTTTAAATTTTCATGCAAAAAGGACGATTTCCCTACAACTAAATCTAGGATTCTTATGAAACTTTTTTAAGTGAAATATCTAGGATATGAGCTATGAAATATCAGATCTATGTATATTTTACTTTGATGAAACAGATCCAAATGAAATCACAGCTATGAACTGAAAAAGTAACCGGGTAAAGTGTTGGTTTTGAGGGAGGAAGAAGAGGAGAAAAGTGTTGTTTTCCTTGAAGATCCACAGTGGAGCTTTCAGGTCGAATGTTGAGGGACTATGCCTTTTGGAAGTTTTTGAAGAGAATGAAGAAACAAACTATATCAGCATCCTCTCCAAAGTATGAACCTGCAACTCAGCTGAAATCAAAGAACTTGCCAAGAAACTTGTGAGAGCCGATTAGTACATACAAAGAGATTCAAGATAACGTGCATATAAGCTTATAGGACATGCTAAATATAGATCTCTAAACATGCATCAAAGGAGAGTGACAGTCAATAAACTTATTGAACAACACCTTTCCTATCAAGATTGTAATAAGCTAATTACCAATCTTAACCACAGATCTACAAGAAATTAGCAAAAAATGACCACAGATACATGTTACCTCAGTAAAACAATGGCAATAATCATCCACACATGTAATGGCACCACACCGTATTTCCTCCAAAGATTTTCTTTATTTCAAATGAATAATTACAACAATACAATAGCAGCAGCACCTTAATCCCAGTTCTAAATAGCTTGGAAGAGGAGGATTTTCCTGGATATATACAAAATACAGGCCATCCAGCCCAGGGGGGGAACAAATCCCAAGGAGATACATCAAATCAGTTGAGGAAGAGTCCATCAATGCCTGATCTGTGTCTAGCTGAGCTAGATCTGAGTCTCACTGAGTGCAACTGTTAATCGGGGGGTTGATCTGAGTGACACCTCAACCTGTTGACTGAAGAATCCACCAAAAATCATCCAGATGATCCAAAAACATGTGGAGGAGAGAGGGAGGGTGAAATCCCCCATAAAGGATGCTTAAGATCAACTCTAAATCTGATTTGATCACCTCCTTCAGTCAAGGATTTGTTAGATCTAGTCAATCTGCTTCAGATCTGACTGATTTCAATCAAATCAGCTGAGAATCCACTGATTTATGATTTTGTATTTGCTCCATTATTCATCAATTTATTAATTAAAATAATCAATAATTGATTTTTGGGGCTTTCTAGCCTGAGTGATGGAAAATCACTCAAAACTAGGAAATAGCGAGTCCATGGGTTTACATGGTGCTCTTAGCTTGAAAATGAGCACCTACATGACTGAAACCAATTATTTGGCCAACTTTTATTACAAAATCAAATTTTCCAATTAAACTATTAAAAAATACCCTAATTTTTGGAAAATTTAAAATTTAATAAAAGACACTGAAAAAACTAAAAAATTGAAAAATTGAAAAACACGTAGGGGGACTTAGACATGTTCATATGACTCAAAAATGATGTCTAGAATGCTTATACATTGACACATAGACTCTAATAACCTCAATAGGCCTAAATGCCAAGCCGACCACCCCAACTTTGGAGGTATGGAGTGAAAAATTCAAAAATTATCAGTCGTTTGTTCAACAACCAATAATAACCAAGGGAAAAAACACCCTGGGCTGATCGGATTGACAAATGAAGTCTAAGATACCAAGTCTTTTACAAACACTATCATGCTAGAACATTTATTACAATTCCCCCATGGGGTATTAACATGTGATATAGTACAACAAGCGCTTCCCAGAAGTACTTCCAAAGGTCTTCTGAAGTCCGAACAAGTTATCCTTGTCCGATTCACCAGGCTCACTTGATAAAAAACCACTAAGTACAACTTAGGTGGTAACAGGACATGTAAGGGTGCATTGAAATAGCCTTAAATAGATGGAGTCTTGGTGTAAGGAATTCGAAGAGCATCATAGGTGAAAGGTAGTAACATGTTCGCTCGGATCCTCTCCCGGTTTTCCCTCAAACTTAGGTATGTCCGAGGGAAGCTTAGTAGGGACAGCTGGCCAAGATGGGTGATGAGCTACAGGATCGTTCATCAATCTGGACAAGTTAGGAATATTTAGCGTTGCAAGGAAAGGGATCGTAGGATGATGAGGTCGATGGACCGCTCTCTGATAGTTTTGATTCACATAGGTCTAATTACCACCATGGCCTTGGCCATAGTGCCCTCCTCCCATTTGACCCATATAGGGTGGCATGGAAGCACCATAGTGTGGTGGACCTTGACTATTAGGAGCAAAAAAGCCGTAATTTGGAGAGTAAGAAGGTTGTTGATACCCACCCCCATAAGGTGAAGAACCATGTCCATACTGCGTCCCATAACAGGGTCCATAAGTCATCGCATGAGATGTTGAATGAGACACTCCATAAGTAGGAACACACATTCCAGAAGTAGGAATATACATTCTGGAATTAGGAATGTGACCTCTAGAAGTATGAGAATGACCTCCCAAAACAACGGGTGGTACATGAAGCTGAGACACAACCGGTCTAGTAACCGCAGTACAGACATAACTCGTAGCAACATTTTGACCCGAAGGACCACATGAATGAGGTGGAGGGTGCAAATTTGAAGAACTAGGGACAGAGGATGGAGGGATCTGTGTAATTATGTATGTACTATTCCCTATAGTCACTCGTCTCGGATCTGGTATCCTAATAGGATCACTAACCCTAGACCTAGGATGAATATGTGATGTAACTTACACCACCGAGATGGAAGGTGCAATGTGACTAGTGCTCCCAAACCTCTCCGCATGGTAAGGAATGAGAGTGCCCCCAGGCATAGTGTTAGGCTCGAACTCAGATTCGACATGAAATGTGAAATCATTTGTGGGAAAACCAGACATACCATAACTACCATAACTAGTTCTCATGGGTTCAAAATGAGTCTTAGCATCGTCCGACATTCCATACTGGTAATGCGTCAATGGAGAATCAACCCTAGAGTGAGTAGGTCTATCATGAAAGGTTCCTATCTCAGAAATCACGGGACCTAACTCAGCCAAGTTGAGTGAAGGATCGTAGGTAGGAGTAAACTCCCCATCTTCCACTTGAATGGGAGAAGGTGGTTCAAGAATACCTTCAATATGGTCTCCCATGGTGTGTGAATCAATGTGCGAAGTACTATGCCCAAACTGTCTATGTCTCTCTCCCAAAGGAGGAGGAGATATATAAGGTGGAAGTCCTGCTAAATGACGAGAACTGTGAGGAGCCGCACCCGAATCCATAATGACTCAAAAAATAGAAAAGACTCTCTATTTACGCAAACCTTAGGAAAGCTATCATGCACAGAGCAATCACCAATAAAATCTAAAGCCAAATGCAAGAAATCAAGGGTAGGATAAGTGAGCTCCCGAATGAAGTAGGTATGTCTCACCTAGGAGAGGATTGAGACTCCCATACACAACAAGTGGAGGTACGTAACCAATTATTGTGGCCCTCAGCTTCAATGCATAAAGCGACTGTGCTGTCCGACCCCAACCTAGCCGGGACACCGCAGAATAACCCCTAGAAAGTACCCCCTCGATATCCTAGGTGAGGCCACTAAGGTCACCTCAATATAATCAATGCTCAGGTGGATAGTCGCAGGTGGGATTGATTGTATGGGCAGGGTAGCAAAGCCCGAAACTCTCGAAAAAGCCCCCATATATGAATACAATCTTGGAAATATTTCTAGTCCTACTCACTTATGACTAGGGGTCATCCCAATCAATAACTGCTCACACTGCCTCATGCTTAACTTCCTTTTGAGAGGAGGATCCTGAGAAACACTGGTTATACCAAGGATTTCACACACTCACCTGGACAGACACATACATGTTGTTGTTTAGTGGTCTTAGAGAATTTACTCACAATGAACTATTCCAAGACCCTAAAACCTAATCTTTTTGATGCACCCTATAAAAGAAAAGAGTGTAGTTCATTTTAAGCGTTGATTTTAATTGTCTTTATTACTCAAAAGAGGGATATGGCCGTGCAAATAATGGTGTTATGACACAACATGAAGTAAAATGCACACCTAACAATCAATGCAAATGCATTGTGTCCATGAAAACAGGGCATGCTACTACGTGGAATGCACAATTTTTCTTCAAATGATGAATGCAATATTTCCTATATGAAATCCTGACTAATACTCCAAAGCAAATCTAGTGCAAGTACTATGCAAAATGCAAAATGCAATGCATGATGATAAGCAAATATGTTTGGATTTTTTGAATTAAAATGAGATACAAAAAGCAAAAGAATGATTCTACAACCCCCAAACTCTGCAAGCACACTCAAACAACACTCAAGCAAAGCACTAGGGTAAAAGAAATCTAATGCACTAATCCCAAACAAAAAATTGAAAATGCCATGATAAGAACCTTCTTAAAAAAAATTTACCCTAAAAAAATGTCTCTGGTCAGAAACAGAGGTATAAACAGACTCGGGCAGTGTCAAAGGAGACTAAGCAATCATCAAAATTCACCCAGCCACCATTTAACTTCCACTAAAAGGAAAAACTAAGGGCATACGTGACTATTCGCAGTAAAACCGCATGTATACGTGGAAATCGTAGAGAAACCTACGTGTATATGCGACTCTGAGTTAAAAACTCACGTACAGGAAGAAAGGTGCATAAAAATCAAGGAAAATAGACAAGCTAAGACAAACATCACACCAATCAGACACTACCAGGAAAACATGCCCCCAGACCCGACATAGAAACAAGAGAGAAAGAGAAATTCAAAGTCATTGAATGTCGATAGAAAAACCCCCAAAGGAAAACTACTAGGAACTCCCCAACAGAATCACCAATTCTGTTACGAAGAGAAATTCCTATGGCTTGGGGTACCGCAACAGACATCTTGACTCCATAAATCAATTTTTTCCAATATGTAATAGAAAGTAAATGTCTAACACTAAAGGATCAGACCTCGTACCTTATTCCGGACAGTTGAAGTAGATCCCCGTTGAGATTTCCAACTTTAGCTTGAATTGATAAATCAATTCCTCAACAACAAGTAAACAATAAAAACATACTATATATCATGGTGTTATATCTATTCTAGCATATATAATCAACAATGTATAAGCATTTGAAATCATCCCATGGATAAAATATTCATTCAAACACACATTATTGGATAGGAAAAGATATTTCTATTAATATAAATAAGAGATTACAATAGATACAACCTCTGTCAGCATGTCTGCGAATCGGAAAAACTGAATCCCCCACTTGAGACTCCACCACCTCAATCCTCCATCTCTCGATAGCGAGCTCACAAGCAAAAGGAAAGCTTGGGAAGAACACAAAAGTGCTCCAAGGGATAAAGGGATGCAGACTCAAGCATAAGTTACGGCAACAATAGACTATAATTTATTTGCTCTCAATTCTCTCGTATGCCTTCAATGTACCATAGAGTTCCTTATATAGCTTTTCAAAGGGGTAATGAAAGGTCGAATCCAAGCGATCTCAAGGCATAGGGAAGGCTAGGAGTCAAGTGAGTCAGATCTATGTCTAGGAAAACTCCAAAAGGATTTGGATTTTGTACACATCCCGATGTACGTGGTTTTAGGAGTCAAACCCGTGTATATACGTGATTAAGGGTTTAAAAGTCACGTTTATCATTTTTCACATGTTTTTAGGGATGGTCAAAGAAACATCAAAGGACAAAAAATGGTCCACTGGGTCTAAGGAGTCTGCAAAGGGACAGGGGAAGGCCATACAAAGTGTGATTCACATGGAGTGGTAAAATCAGTTATAACAGGTTGGGTATGCTTGAGAAAACTGGTGTTTCGAGCCACTTAGATAGAGTTGGAATGCTGGATTTCTTTACCCACAACCCTTGAAGAGTATTGGAAAGGTAAGTCAGGTCCTGAAGGACTACGAAGAAGAGAAAGGACTGATTCCTAGTGTTGGGTGTGTGGATGCCTTAGAAGTCAGGTTAGCTCTAGTGTAGGCATCCTTAGCTCTCCATTGAGGCCACCAGCTTAGCATTTATCCTTTTCTAGATCCTTGACAGCCTGATAAACCCTACTATGTGGGCTTGGTTGATTTCTGTACCTTGGCTATGTGTAAGCCTGCTTTGACCCTTATTCCTTGAGGAATCATGCCTAGTTTGGGGGTGGCAGTGTTGCTGAGAGATTTATGAGCACACTGGCCTATGGTTGGGTGGAACGTTGCAGTGACATAGCTAGTTGCAAGATGAATTGTGTTTAAGATAAGTATTCTTGACTATTTTGTCTCTGCATTTATATTTACTGATTAATGAATATAATGAAAATGTGGTATGCTTGAATGAATGTATGTTGCTTCCGCTATTTATATGAAGGATTATGAATCTTAGTATGTTTTATGTTTAAGCTTTTTATTTCAGCATTATATGCCTGTTCAACTTCATGGGGATATTTGCCCGTATTCTTGGTGTTAGTAGCATCCTCTTTGCCGGTCAAAGGGTTGGGGACGTTACATATGGAGAGACTTATTAAGTATCATTAGTCACCCAACATCAACCAAATTTAATTATAGTCAAACATGGTCAACCTTAGATAAGAAAATCAACTATAGTTAAGTAAAGTCAATGATGGTATACCAAAGTCAACTATAATCACCCATGGTTAAAACTAGATTTTACCATTGTAAAATGATAGTAATTTATGGTTAACCATGGTAAAAAAATAGCACCATCATTTGACACCCATCCCCAACTATTGTCAATGATGTTTAAATGTAGTTTATCTTAGCTAGCTAATATTAACCATAGTTAACCATGGTTCGTTAAATTCATCCATGATTAACCAAAGTCCAGCATGTTTCACTAAAATCAACCATGATTGAACAACAATCAACCATGGTCAATTATGGCCAAGCTTAGTTAATTATATTAATTATATCACATCAATCTTGAGACAAAGCACACACTCACAAGTGATTCAACACAAATTAGACATGAAATGATGTAACGGTACTGTAATAGGCGGTTGCAGCTCTATATAATGAATAATAAAATGAATGATGCAATACAATGTCATGCAGAATGCATGAATTCCAAGCCAATTTGAATTCACTACGATTTCATTTGAAATGCATGGATGGGTGTAGCTTAACTAACAGTTTGCCAACACTAGACACACTTAGTTACTCACTAAACTAGCCATAATTGACTCTCACTGAGTCTTAACTGAATCAGAGTGCAATAGATAACTGATTCTAACTAAATGTAACTCAGACACATGTGAGTGCATGTCAATCAATAGATGGTAGCACATCATTAACTCTAATTAGCTCCGATGAAGTTAACTGAAGTGAAACTGGTCATCAGAAGTGGTTGGGGGCGCATTAACTCACTCCAGCTCATCCCAATCAGCAAAAAATAGAAAATTGCATGATGGAGGCACCTTTACAACTCAGCTTAACTCATTGTTAGGTAAAACAACAATAAACTAGCAATTAGGTGCACTTATGACACTCATATCATCCCAAAATCACTCCGTGTTTGAAGGAGGAATCCTAGTTATCCTCCTCGATTGAAGGAGAAGGAGTAGCTAGCCTCCTTGATTGAAGGAAGGCGTGGGTGTGCTCATGTTGATGTCATGGTGTTCTCATATGATGCCAATTGAGTCAATTAAACTTAGGATAGTGGGTAATTAGGCCAAAATTGACGAAATAAAGTGTGCAAGTTGGATAATTACTCTAACACCCCCCCTTAAGCTATACTTAGGAGAAGTAAAAATGCATGAAATCCTAGGGCCCTGACAAAAAAGGTCATAGGTCACCCTGTACAAAAATGTAACTCTAACAATGTTCAAAATAAAATACTAAGTGAGGAAAGAGGGAAAAATCAGTGGGGAAAACCCCCCCTCAACCTAAAAACTGAAGAAGTAATCTGATCACCCGGATGAACTCACCCCCAACAATGAATAGAGGTAAGTAAACTTTTTCTCTATAAATCTCTTGGTGAAGATATCCACAATTTGCTCATCTATAGGGCATTATTGTAGAACAATGGTCATGTCATGCACCAACTCCCTAATGTACTGCATGTGTATCTAAACATATTTGGTCCTCTTCCTGGTAACTGGAATTGTGTAGATACTAATATCACTTTGATTGTCACAAAATATGACTGTGGACAAAGTACTACATGCTATCTCCTCAAAATAAAAAAATTATTTGTTTCAGGCTCATTTTAATGAGTTCTAACTTGTAAATATTTTTAAAGAAACTTTGGAGTTAGTCTTTATTTCAAAA
This sequence comes from Pseudotsuga menziesii, assembly GCA_001517045.1. Taxonomy (NCBI): domain Eukaryota; kingdom Viridiplantae; phylum Streptophyta; class Pinopsida; order Pinales; family Pinaceae; genus Pseudotsuga; species Pseudotsuga menziesii. The sequence goes on along the minus strand of LPNX010101533.1, from coordinate 614,741 downwards.
AAATAAAAAAACAGGTTTCCATGGCTAAGATTTGTTTCAAAACGGTCTCTAAGCCACCAAAAGTGGACTTTCGGCAGCTAAGACAGAAATTTCAAGGCGCTCCAAGCCACTGAAATTGGCGTTTCTACTATGAAAAGGCATCATTTTAAAGCGATGATTTTGAGCGACTGGAGAATAATTTTAAAAAATGATCGGATATTTGTGTTCCTAGCATATCAGAGAAAAATAACCTCTCTCTGTTTTCCTACAGCTATCACATCTTGGAATAATCAAATCCATCTCTGAACCCTAACTTTTGGATCTCAGAATTTCCCTTTTGATACATGTTTTTGAAATACAGATCTCAAGAAAATGAAAACAAATTTCAAAAAACCGAGATATTTTTTGCTCAAAACAAGCCAATATACAAAATCCTCTTGCGGTTTATACACATGTGTCAAATATTTGGAGAACCAAATCCATCTCTAAGCCCCGATTTTCAGCAGTTTCTCCAAATTTTTGGGGCAAAAGATGACCTGTTAGTCCTCCATGTGGTATTTTCGACCTCATCTATCAGTCCATGAAGATTTTCTGTAGATGTTGAAGAGTTTGAAGATCATCCTAGATCCCGAAAAACTAATCAGCTACTGAGGTAGGTGTATGAGCTAGAATTCTTGGAGAGGGAAATCGAAAGAACATATGGTAGGTTAACCAAAAGGAATGCGGAGTTGTATGATTGTCTACAGGAGATGAAAATGAAGTATACCTTGCTACAAAAAAGAAATATGTGATTAATGAAGGAAAATTCTAGGCTCTACATGAATATCAAACTGTCGAGGTTGTAGACGAATTATTCAAACCCTAAATCTCAGAGACACCTTGAGCTGAAAACCCTAGTAGAGGTAGCAATAAGCCTTTAGGATCAAGAGGCAGCCCATGATGCTGCTATTATTCCAAACCTTATGGAGGTTGTAGAAATACCAGAAGATCAGAAGTGAAGCTATAGAAGGGTGATTAAAATTTTGATTAAATTTTGCAGAAACAAAGCTTTCAGTGGCTTAGGAAAACACAACAACTGCTCATTAGCCACTGAAAGCAGAGCTTTCGGCAGCTTATAGACCCAGAATTTTGTTTTCTTAGCCACCGAAAGCACAGAACAATGCAGAAAGACATGCTTCCACATAGAACCAATTTTGATTGATCCAAACACCTCAGGTATGAGTTATGAAGTTGAATATTAATTAAAGGCCCCAATAGATTGGGTGTGTTCTAGTTTTGAAGGTGCCAATGAGGTGAAATGGGTCACAAACCCTACCTACTCTTGACAAACCATGACTTATCTATCAGATAACACGACCTAGTTCTACTTCAGTGATCACTACATTTATTAAAGAGTTCAAGGAGTGAACAAGTATTAGAGTTAGATATATTAACACTTAAGTTATGGTTTTTGACCTATTTTTTGCAAAAACTGTTCTATTATCTATTTTTAGTAAATTCGACCCAACTTTTTAGGATCTGAAATAAATTTTGTAAAGGCTATAAAGCCTATGACTAATGTTGAAGCAATGGTTCAACTTAAGATATTGTTAGACACTTATTGTATTCAAGCTTCTCATGTGCTTTGTCATTTAATATAATCTCTTTTGCCATTATATGTTTAGGTTCCATCTCTTTTCTATTCTATACTTGTGCTTGGATGTTTGATTCGGGTTTATTATTTTTGTCTAATACCAGATAGTTTTCCTCCTATCTCTGTGTTGATGAGTTGAATTGCAAGTACCTTTCCTTGTTATGATTAGCCATTCATATGTTATTTCCTTATATATGAATCTGCCAACATAGTGAGTTATTCATCTATTCACCTTTAATACAAACCATATGAATAGTGATAGTTAGAAGCCTTATCTATTTGATTGAGTTTATAAATGTCTTGAATGAGTGAGGTCTTAGTGATTATCTGACTTGATCCATTTAGAAAACCATTAAAAATATCAAAGTTACCAGACATCCTCAAGCTACAACCTAGAGGAGTTTCCTGGAAAGCTAACAAATTGGTGCCATTGCCTGGGAGAGGAGATTGAAGCTCAGCTTCCTTGGGACATGACACAAATCCAGCTTTGATGATAGACAAAGCTTGGACATTTACTTGGTTGTAATTTTCTATCTGGTAACTCCATTGAATAACTGTCGCTCCGAGAAGGGCTCATACCAGAGCAAATCAAGAGAGGCCACCAACAACACATGTTGCAGACCTAGAGAATATCATCAAAAGAGGAAGATCTCTACAAAGGCAAACTTCTAGAGCAGCAATGACATCTAGATCAGGTATCTGAAGAGTAGAGTCTATTCTTCAATATTTGTTTGTATAGGGAGAAAAAAACCTAGCCCTGCTGCTAGGGAAGATTTACAAAGACTTATATTTCCTTGATCCATCCGAATTTAATAAGTCTTCACTAGGGAGGACACAATTGATAGAAGATGAAGAGGTTGAATTCAAAATCAATGTACCAGTTCATCAGTTTACTTTATGAACTACTATTATTTTTTATCAGCTCCTTTATACTTTTCCCTTCACATGTTAAAATAATTATCCTCTATTTTATATATTCTAAAGATTATCAACCATCTTTTATAAATACATATTTAGAAGAAGATTTGCAGCCTGCTTGTATTGTAGAAGTTGAATCAGTCTTTGTGCCGCATCTCATTTATGAAAATGACCTATGTATCTAAATTCCTTCTAAATCTGATCAGCCATGTAACCTTGAAGAAACAAAAACTGATTCAAAACCTATGCAGAGCTCACCACTCGTTGTGATAAGCTTTGAACCTTTTCAGTAGATTGTTATCCCTCATGATCATCCCACAACCTTTCAAATCAAAATCAGGATGAATATGTTTAAGACATTAAAAATACCCTCTCATCTTCATCCTTATCCTCTTGACTGTTATGAATATTTCCCTTGGTTTTCTAGAGAGAATCAAGCTTTATCTAAAATGAACTTGGAATCTTTTGAAGATTTTATTGATCGTTTTCATATTGTTCATGAGGATGTAATCATGATATTTTTCTCTAAGTAATTGGTTATAGATGATTATATATGGTTCAAGAGTTTAAGAGCTGACTCCATTGGCTTTTGGATGGAATTCACTGATGCCTTTTTGAAGCATTGGGCTGAGAACAAATCTCTCGATTTGTATCTCACTTATTTCTATGCTTTGAAGAGAGAGGAAGACGAAACTTTTCCTATCTTCAATCGAAGATTCTACAACACTTATCATGATATGCCTTTGGAGATCCGACCCACACAGACAACTTCCATGATATATTATGTAATGGGACTACATTCAAAACTTTCCCTTCTTCTGCTAGAAAGAAAATCTTCATCATTAAGCATTCTATTTGAAGATGCTTTAGAGGTGGAAGAAAACATTTGTTCTTCAAGGAGAATCCTAGAGCAACTTGATTTTAAAAACCATCATCTACCTGAGCCAGATAAATATTAGTATGATTCAGATTTTGAACAGGAAGATTATGAGTCTAAAGAATATTTGGAACATCAGCAAGCATGTGAGCTCATTTCATATTTAGAATCAAATTCTTCAGTGATTGCAAAGTACTCCCAAGACAGGTATGAATCTAGATTTTATGATCAGTTTGCAAACTAGGATGAGCCTATGATAACTGATAATTGTATAGGAAATTATATGTTTTCAACTGATCTTTTTTCATATGATGTAAAATCTGTTTTATTATCCTATTATGAGCACTATTCTCAAAAGAAAATTTTAATGATAGATGATCAAGATCTGATCATAGGAGAACAAGAAGGTCATCGGTTTTTCAGCAGAGAAGCAATCATTTTTTAGCAAGGTTTCTTCGTGGATCAACATGTTTTTTACCATGGTTTCAAAGACCCAGTGACAGACTTCATGGACTCATACTTTTCAGAGAACCCAAAGATTTCAGATTTCATTAGATTGCCATTGTTTATGGATAAGTATGGCTTCCTGAAAAACTTCTTATCACTGTTGTTACATGTCAAATATCATTTGCTGATGAGTGATAAAGACATTAGAGGAATTTTGGGGTCTAAAATGGGCCTCCTAAGGAAAATAATAAAATAATAGTTAAAATAATAAAATAATAGTTAAAATAATAAAATAATATTGATTAATTTTGGAGGAAGAAAGAAAAAAACTACTTTTTGTGTTCGTATTTTCGACATATCTCCTTGTGTTTTTACTCAAATTTTGATTGGGAGAGCTCGTTGGATGCGGAATTTGATTTCGCATCCAACGAGTACCCACACTACATACTTTTGACGGGCCCTGCTACCCCAAAAACAAGAAATACCTGAAAAAATGCGATGATGACATCATCATCACATTTTTTCAGGTATTTCTTATTTTTGGGGTAGCGGGGCCCGTCAAACGTATACAGTGTGGGTACTCGTTGGATGTGGAATCAAATTCCGCATCCAACAAGCTCTCTCGATCAAAATTTGAGTAAAAACACAATGAGATATGTCGAAAATATGAACAAAAAAAGTAGTTTTTTTTAATGACAAATATGTCAATTCAACCATTATGGTTGACTTATTTTATTGAAATTCTATTGGTTCTTGAATTCCAACTCACAAAAACTTATTTTGGCACGTTTTCTTATAAGGCCCATTTTAGACCCCAAATTTCCTCTAATGTGAAATTTCTTCAGTATTTAAATTGTTTGGATGGATTTTATGGAAATAATCCTTTACCTAATCCAAATGCAGGAAAGGTTAGAGTAGGAATAGGTCATTTTTAGTTGTTTTCATGAATAAGCAACTCAGGATACATGTAGGCTGCAGGGGATCAGTTATAAATGACAAATCACTCAATGCCCAATGGAACACTAGAATATAGGTTTAATATTTGTTTTTCGGGAAAGGAATTTGGTTTGGGGTTGTTGGGACCTCACATGGAGGTTTCCATCCCCAAGTAGGAGCCAGATGTTATCTCTTCAAAAAAAAAAAAAAAATTTAGGCTCATTTTATTGAGTTCTAACTTGTAAATATTTTTAAAGAAACTTTGGAGTCAGTCTTTGTTGTTATGGATAAAGCACCCTTGCAACCTAGGTTCTGGGGTCACCAACTTAGTACTAAATTGCAGACATTCAGTTTTACCAAAGAATGGAAAGGGAATAGGAAGAAAGTCTTGACTTACCCGATTATCGACAGTTGATCCATGCTTGATCTTCTCCCACTCCTCTTCTCCCTAAAGCTTCCATGGATGCACATTTTCACCTGTAAAGAGTAAATCCTTCAAGTAATATCTCATGCATATATATATATCATAGGTTAAATGAACAATATATCAAACATATAATCAAATATATTCGTTAACCAAATTACACGAAATAAACTCAATACAATATTGGAAGAAGAATTCTCTTTATTAACAATCGATGAATGAGCCAAGAGTACAACCCAGCTTCTGAGACAATGACTCCTCTACAACCAAAGGAATCTGAGTTCAACTGCTCCAAGATTTTTGAAGATATACCACTAGTATAAATTTTCTCTCCAAAAATTGATTGATCAGTCCCCACCCCAAGGCCTCTATTTATACTTTGGGAAATAGAGTAGTTTCGAAGGTTGGGATGGTTGAAATAGTTGGGATAGTTACGGATTAGGGCCCAACTAATCTCATCTAATTGCGTTTTATATTTTTTAAAGTAAAAAAAAGGTGTACACGACTATTAATATAGGAAACCCACGTATGACACGCAAGTTGCTCGAAGGAAACCCGCGTATGCAAGTGTACGTGAGTTGCAATGAAAATACTCACATATGGTACGCGAGTTGCAATGCAAATAGTCACGTATGCAGCTCAACACTTAGAAAAAATATATATCAAGCTGGTTTAAAGATAATGCATCCTAGGTCATGCTCATTTATAGTGTTTTGGAAACTTCAATCCTAATTTGTCCTTTTCTGTACCAACATGAAGAATGTCGGCACTTAGATGGAGAAGTGCCATTTGGGTTGATAACAGATGCCTCCTAATGTGTGAGGTCAGAGGGAAGTGATGGCCAAAATACATTATAATGATTATCTTGGAAAACTTAGAGGTCCAATGGAGCAGAGGAAGTACTTGAAACAAATACATAGAAATGTCATATACAAAGTCATATCTAAGGATTCCATGTTCAATATACTGGAACACTAGCTCCTTTACAATATTTGAGTACATCATATGATACGGGTGCAAGACCATGTATATTACAAAGGTGGATCGGAGCCACAATATACAATAATGATGAGTCTTAAAAGATCTGGAAACTGTGTAAGTGAGCACATCATAATCTTGCGCAAATTATGTTATAGATATGAACCCAAGGTCTTCGTCAAAAATCCAAAATAACCAGTACAATCCAAGCCATGTAAATAGATGTGTCGAATTCGAACATGGATAGGATTCAATAGATTGTCAACCAATAGGTGATAATTGACAACTGAGGCAAAGGAATTCACCAATAGTGAAAGTGAAACCTAAGTGACTATTGTCAAAACTCTAGGTCTTCGTCGTCAGGAAGTGTTGATAAGAAACCATACTGTGATGAAGAAAAAAATAGATCCTCTAACAGACCACAAGATCACTCGGAAAGATCCATTTGAGTACGACGAATGGGGCTTACAACAATAAAATCAATGTTTGTTCATGTTGTTTAACGAGCATGAAAAAGACATAAATTACACTCAGAATCTTTTTCATGTTTAGGTCCAAAGCACGAAAAAGAGAAAACTAAGCTCATATCGGGTGTTCCTTTTCCATAAATTTAGTCCCTCAAGTCCAGAAAAGTGATAAACCTATGCATGAAAATACTCTTCTCAATTCCATAGAAAAGAGAGTGATCCTTTCTCATCTTATTCCACATGGTCCGAGAAAGAGATAACCTACCACCAATGTGGATGCTCATTCACATATTCTTAACGAGCCTGAATGGACAAGTTTACTCGGAAGTCAATTCCATTTTGAGGAGTTAGACCTGCGCCTAAAGAAACTCCATGAGAGAGGGGAGTATTTAAAAAGGATATCTTGTAAAAAGAGACCAAAATGAGGCTCAATTTGGCATGAAAAATAGCTAAGGAGACTCCCCTAAACCTATGGCAAATGCGGCATGAGTACTAAAAGGAAACAAATGTGATCTAATCTAGGTTACCGATGTGAGGAAAGCCCTATCCACCAAAGAACAGTGGCATAGACAAGGTACTAATGGTTAAAATACCATAGTCCATGGTCAAAGTGGTAATTCTAGGGTTAAGAGAGATTAGGTATGAATGAAAAAATGCATGTGAATGAGAAAAATCCTATCCGATATGAGAGAAAAACAAATTCAAGTGACCTTAGACCTATTACATTGAACAAAAAGACATGGTATTAGTTTGATTTTTATAAAATATAAGAACTATAGGTTAAAACCCACTTTTGAAATAATATTTCTATAAATAGTTCAAAATAGAAATCAAAACTCACCATTTGACATTTTTACCCAATATAGACAATTGTTACCTTTTCCTTCGATTGCTCGGTGTGGACAACTCGGTGGACAATTCTCAAAACCGCAAGTGCCAGGTAAATCTACTCTCCATGCTCTTTCATTTTATCCAAGCAAATTTTAATTTTAGCAAAAAATTTGATGTTTTCAACCTCTTTCAAGGACGTTACGATGTGTACACGAGTATGGTATGTAAACAGGCGCGTGCACATGTTTTATATGCGGGTTTCTTGAAGAAAAGTCACGTACACTGTGCGAGATATAAAAAGGCTATGTAGGGCCAAAACCAACGTTTTTTATATGAATTTAATGTTTGATCATGGGATTGTTAATAGGTTGAAACATGGTATTGGAGTGGAGGGAGAGGGCGCATGAAGACATGGACCAAGATGCTCTTTGAAGTTCCCCCATGGTAAATGCTTTGTGGCAAAGTGGGTTGCTCAAATTATTTTGTACCTCACCTATGCGATCCAATGTCTGCTTACTAGATTTTTTGATAAACTATTGGGATCATGATCTTGGTTCATTTGACCTATAAGGTGAGTTTCTAGAGATTACCTTGGAAGACGTCTATTTTATCTTTGGTTTGTCACGATGAGGAGCTCCGGTTAACTTGGAAGGTATCGATAGAGGCCGTGACCTTATAAGTGTGCAGAACTACATTGATACATACTATGCGCTCGATACTCAAAAGAGGGGTAGCTGCATCCCTATTGTTCATATCCGCAGATTTCCATTACAGGTGTTGGAAAGAATTATAGTGAGGGTTGTAGGGTCATCATCACTTCACCTTGAAACTTGAAACCAAATGAGACTTGCAGTGGAATGTCTATAGGAAGCCCTATTTGACTGGTGTTCGGGAGTGATCCCGATGATGAAGAAGCAAATCTCTGATTGTAAAAGAGGCCGATGGAAAAAATTTGGTTATTCTAGTATATTGGTGGCATTTTTCTTGAATAAGGTTCCAAGTTTGAGTCCTGTACTACCTCTACCAGTTCATTCTCCCCGTCAGCCTAGACTGAGTAGCTGGGGGGGAATATTCCTCCCCCAGGGAGGTGGTGGATCGGTTCAGAGCATATATGACAATGACTTCTAATTATGGTGGGAGCAACAACTACCAACACTGGAGCAATTTCCATATGATGGGATAGATTTTCGAGGTGACAATGACCTTGTCCTCCCTCCTCGAGGAGCATGGGGAACGTTAGGCATTTTTGTTTTCAATTTTGTAATTTTTTATGAATTTTTAATCATAAATATATATGCATATGTATAAGAGTTTTTAATCCTATAAAATGTTAAAATGTAGATATTGGACCATTCCGCCCTGTTGGGCATCCACATATGTATGTGCGTCCTGTGGTAGGAGAGGATCATGGCTTGATTAGGGTTCTTAAGAGGAATTTGGCCATCATTACCCAAAGAGTACCTTCTTTACACATTGAGCATATCCTTTCCATTATTCAAGAGCTAGTGGTTGGTATACCACTTTTCTGGATACGCCTTATGAGGTGGGTAGCTAGAGCAGTGCTTGTGTACATCGATGCCACTGAGGCTGCCGCAACCGAGGAAGCTGAAGAAACCCAAGAGTAGGGTGATCAAGATGATCAGGGGGACCAGGTTGGTCCAGATGACCAGGGTGTTCCAGATGACCAAGGTGGTTAAGCTTAGACCTAGGAGCATTTTATGGACTTCGATCCATTTTTTTTATATTAGACAGTTATGACTGGATCTGAGGATCAAAAACTCGACCTATATATGTGGACATATATTCACACATAGACACACACACACACACACACACACATATATTGTCGGTTTTATTTACATGTGTTTTGTAATGTATCTATTGTATATTTTTATGAAAAATGTGTTAAGTGCCAGTCCAAGTTATAATTAGCGTATGCATCAGTTGATGAATTTTTATTTATTGGAATATGATTGAATGTAATAAAGTCAAAATTTATTTCCAATAACTCAACTTGCATAAACTGACGTAGTAAAATAGGGTTCCGCACCTGATAAGCTCGATTAAGCTGGGAAACCACTAGTTGAGAGTCAAGTCTGACTTCCAACTGGGTGATTCCACGTGAAAATGCATCCCATAAAATCTCAATGTCATCCCTGTATTCACCCACATTATTGGTTGCAGGACCTAGGCAAGCGCCTCCATAGGAAACTAGCTGTCTTGAGGGTGACTAAATAACCCATGGGGCTAAAGCCAGGTTACAAGTGTGGCGACTAGCGCCATCTTCGAAACCTACGAACCGCTCGAAAGAAATCTGTAACAACCAACAGATGGTATAATAACACAAATCGACGAACTATTGTACATAAAGTTACATACAATAAAAATACAGGAACAAGCGCCAAGCCTAAGCATAGTACTTTTTCAAGTAGAGCCCATTTTTAGGATCGAGCAGCTTATTCCCCTCAAAATCAGTTAATTCATATGCACCTTTCTTCAAAAATTATGACATGACATAAGGTCCTAACCACATAGACCTGAATTTCCCTGCCCCTAAGGGTTCTTTGTCTTGATCCCAGAGCAAGACAAGCTCCCCTTAAGAAAAAATCTGAGGTTTGACCGATTTATCGTATTGAATTTTTACCCTATTTTTATGAGCCTCATTTGATGTTTGTGCATCTCTACGCTCCTCATCTAGATGTTTTAAGTATAACAAACATTCTTCAAGCTCAGTCGTATCAGGTAACATAGGAATAACAATCTTTAAGGATGGGATTTCACATTCAACCGGTGTTACTGATTCCACCCCATGAATGAGTTGGAAAGGAGAGAACCATGTAACAGTTTTCACATTGGTTCGATAAGCCCAAAGTGCAGGATACAACATGATGTGCCAATTGGAATGGGCTGCATTAATAGTGCGCTTGAGAATAGTATTCAAGGTTTTATTTACAAACTCGACTTGACCATTCTCTTGAGGGTAGAAAGAAGACAAATGTTCTTGTTTAAACCCTAGCATAGTGGTCAATTCAGTCATCATACTATTTTGGAAGTGACTTCCATGGTTAGTGGCAATCTATTTAGGAATACCGAACCGTGCGATAATTTGGTTGAAAATTAAAAAATTTGCAGTCTCCCCATCAGCTTTATAGGTGGGCATTGACTCTGCCCACTTCCTGAAATAATCTATAGCAACAATGATATGTTTGTGCCCCCCAGCCAAGACTGGGTTGCACGTCACATAATCTATCCCCCACTTCATGAAGGGGCCCACTAAGATGACAAGAAATAATGAAGCAGGATGCAAACGCATATTTTTGGTGTAAAGCTGACAAGGATGACAACGCTTCATGGCTTCCAAACAATCTTTAAAGATCGCGGGACAGAAATAACCGGCACGTAAGATATTCTGGGTCATTGCTAGCCCAGATAAATGACCCCCATATGCTCCACTATGGGCATCATTTAAGATAGTATCTGCTTCTTCATGGTTAATAGATCGACAGAAAATAGAATCTATGCCCCTACGATATAAAGTATCTCCAATAATGAGGTATTTTTTTGCATGTAAGCGTAGTTTGCATTGTTCTTCCCACGAGAAGGCTGTAGGGTACTTCAAAGTCTGGAGATAGACAAGTATATCTTTGTAGCAAGGGTCAGAGGTGGAAATAAAAAAGATGTGTTCATATGGGAATGAGTCTTCTTCAATGGCTACATCTTCCTCAACTGGAAATTCTGCGATGAGTTCAGCAAAAACTAAGGATTTTTTGGATTTGGCGGATTGGAAATCTAAGTCAAAATCTTGAAGAATGACTATCCATTTGTTGAATTTTCCTCCAAATATCCACTGGGACAAAACATATTGTAAAGGATTAACATCCTCCACTACCATCGTGGTCCTCAGTAAGTGGTAGTGACGTAACCTCTGAAAAGCATACACAACTGCTAATGCCAACTTCTTGACGTGGGAATACCTAAGTTCAGGGAAAACTAAATCACGACTAAGATAGTAGACAACATGTTGTTGGAGCTTATCATCCTCCTAGACTAGTACTACCCCTCTGGTTGACTCGGATGCGGCCATATACAATATGGCATCACGAGAATAATCTGGCGGGCACTCTAATGGTGTCGACAACAAAGATTTCTTTAATGCCTCAAATGCAAGTTATGTGATTTCATCCCATACAAATGGGGTGTCCTGCTTCAATAGGCCCATGAAACCTTTAGTGATCTTGCCATTATTTACGATAAAACATCGAAGGAAGTTGGACTTCCCTTGCAGGATTTGAAGCTACCTGATGGAACGAGGAGGAGGAAGATTTACTATGGCCTCAACTTTCGAAGGATCCACCTGAATACCATTGTTGGAAACAATGAATCTGAGTAGTCTCCCTGACTCGACACATAAAATGCACTTGTGGGGATTCAAGTGAATTTCGTAGTATCTGCATCGTTCAAAGATTAAATGGAAGTGACTTGGGTGATCAATCCTCTTACAAGAATGTGCTGGTAGATCATCAAGGTAGGGTTCAACAATAGATTTAATCTCTTGAAAGGAAAAATTCATTGCCCGTTGGAAGGTAGCCCCTGCATTTTTCAATCCAAAAGGCATTTTCTTGTACGCAAATTTACCCCAAGGACAAATGAAAGCGGTTTTATGTTGGTCTTTTGGTTTAATTTGAATTTGATTATACCCGGAGAAACCATCCATAAAAAAAAATACTTCACTCCCCACACAAGCATCAATGATTTGATATATGAATGGTTTGGGGTAGTTATCCTTAGGATAGGATTTGTTTAGATTGAGAAAGTTAGTACAAACGTGTATTTCCCCTTGCTTTTTGTCAACAGGAACGTGGTTGGATAGCCATTCTGTCAAAGCTATCGGGTAAATGAAACCAACTTTTAGCAGTTTTTCAACTTCAGCCTTAATGGCTGCCAATTTACCCTTAGTAACAGGTCTAAGTTTTTGTCGAATTGGTTTGGCATCAGGATATGTTCATATTTCATGCTCGACTATTGATGGATTAATGTCTGGCATATCCTCATATGACTAGGAAAACACATTGCAGAATTCCTTAAACAAGTATGTATAGATTGCAATCTCCTCTGGAGAGCAGTTTGCACCGATGTGTACATTTTCCACAACATTTGGGTTTGCATAGATGTTTATAGGAATAGTAGCGGCAATGTTTTCCATATTCCCCTCAGCAAAGATCCCTTCCCTAGGTAAGGGATTAATAGGTTTATCAACATCACCTGCCAGTCTCATATGGAACTCTTGGTTTTCAATCCTGCTTAGCTCTGGAAGAAAATAGGATCAATGGTGAAGATATTCACATATCTTATCTCGTCTGCCCATAGCTTTTAGAATGGCTTCATCAGAAGGCAAAACCATATCTAAGCAGTTTCTAGAATGCAATGAGTTCTCTGCCCAAGAAGGAAAATAGGCCATTTTCGGCTCCTCTGAGACTATGAGAGGTATCGGAGTGGGATCAATAGTGGTATGAATGATATCTTGATAAGATACTTTCGTTTCCAATAAGGGCACTTCAGGTTCATGGCAGGAAGGAAGAACCAAAGGATCTGTTCTATCCACAACCATTGCAATAGACTTCCCTACACTAGTAGAACTTAAATAATTAATCGAAGTTGGAAAATCGAATGTGCCCATCAATGATGCATACATTCCAGCCCATAAGCTCTCTGAAGTAGGTTTAACCTAATGAACCAATGGCATGATGGAATTGTTAGTTTCCATGCAGCCCTTTCGAGTAAAACTGGGTTGGTCTATAGTAACCAACTTCCCTTCGTGTGGAAACACTACTACCTGAAGTACGACCGATGCAATAGCAGACATGGAATAAGTCCAACTTCTCCCAAGGAGAAAGTTATAATCCAAAGGTGCATCAATCACCTATACCTCAACAAACACTACCTTCCCTACCAACTTTATTTCGAAATCTGGTAGGATACCATGTGGACAAAATGAACTTTCGTCTAAAGTAGTAAGTAAGGTGTTTGATGGAACTAGCTCCAGAGATCCAAGAGCTTTCCAGCAAGACAAGGACATGACACATGTTGAAGCACCCTCATTGACAACTGCCCTTCCAATGGTTTTTTCACCATGGATGACATCTATCGATAAGGCTACATGATAAGGTAGGCGAATTTTGACATCAGACAAATTAAACTTCTCCATGAGGCTCGATGAATCCATACTACCTAAGGCTTCTAAGAATTTATCTCGCTGGGCCGAACAACTCTGTAACACCTCTAAAGCAGACATCACATAAGGGGTCTAGGCTAAATATTCAACTATAGAGTAGTTGGCTCTAGCCCTGGCATTGGGATTGTGTAAGGTTTTCTTGAACACACCTTTCAGTATCTTATGCATAGGTTCGATAGTTTTTTCAATCGTGAGAGGGTTGGAAGTTTCACCTGTAGACTTACCCTTCTCTGAAGCCTCTATCTCATAGTTCTTGTTCCTAGTCTGGAGTAAAGTATTCGATGGAACCATGTTGATATAATTTGGGTCAGGAGAATTTGGGGTGCCCCTTGCTACATTTGAAGCTTAAGCATAATTTTTTCCTTGGGGAATGTTACCACCTAAGTTGTACTTAGTGGTTTTTTATCAAGTGAGCCTGGTGAACCTAACAGGGTTAACTTGTTCGAACTTCAGAAGACCTTTGGAAGTACTTTTGGGAAGTGCTTGTTGTACTATATCACATGTTCATACCCCATGAGGAAATTGTAATAAGTGTTCTATCATGATAGTGTCTATAAAATACTCGGTCTCTTAGACTTTATTTGTCAATATGATCAGCCCAGGGTGTTTTTTCCCTTGGTTATTATTGGTTGTTGAATAAACGACTGATAATTTCTGAGTTTTTCACTCCATACCTCCAAAGTTGGGGTGGTAGGTTTGGCATTTAGGCCTATTGAGGTTAGTAGAGTCTATGTGTCAATGTATATGCATGCTAGACATCATGTTCGAGTCATATGAACATGTCTAAGTCCCCCTAGGTTTTTTCTATTTTTCAATTTTTTAGTTTTTTCAGTGTTTTTTATTAAAAATTTAATTTTTCCAAAACTTAGGCTATTTTTTAATAGTTTAAGT
>LPNX010101533.1:499864-600070 GCA_001517045.1 Pseudotsuga menziesii | reverse complement strand
CAAATAATCAGTTTCAGTCATGTAGGTGCTCATTTTCAAGCTAAGAGCACCATGTAAACCCATGGACCCACTATTTCCTAGTTTCGAGTGATTTTCCATCACCTAGGTCAGAAAGCCCCAAAAATCAAATATTGATTATTTTAATTAATAAATTGATGAATAATGGAGTAAATCCAAAATCATAAATTAGTGGATTCTCGGCCGATTTGATTGAAATCAGTCAGATCTGACTTAGATTGACTCGATCTGAGAAATCCTTGACTGAAGGAGGTGATCAAATCAGATCCAGAGTTGATCTTCAGCTGTCTTCATGGAGAATTGTTCCCTCTCTCTCTCCTCCACACGTGTGGACTCTCCTGGATGCTCTGTGGACTGATGTGTCGGTTTATGGGTTGATGTGTCAGCTCATCCAGGCCCCTGGTTGACAAGAAGGCTCAATTCAGCTTCATATCTGCATTGATTGACTCTCGATCAATTGATTTGATCTGATTCCTTGGGAATTGCACCCCACCTAGGCTGGATGTCCTATTTTTTGTATATATCCAGGCAAAAGCTCCCTCTTCCAAGCTAGTTAGAGCTGGAATGAAGGGCTTGCTATTGTAATTGTGTATTGATCATCATTTGTGAATAAAGAATCTTTGGAGGCTATACTGTGTAGTGCATGTATTTGTGTGGATTCTCATTGTTATGCTGCTAATGTGGTAACTGCAATTTCTTTCCAAATTCTGTGCTGCTTTTGTGTTCTAGCTTCAAGGATTCTATTGAATCAAGTAAGGGTGTAAACTAGGCAAGTTATATTGCTTGATATTTTTTATCCATATAATTTATGCTCAATCATTTCAGTTATATGCTTAAATAAGATTATTTTTGCATGATCTTTCATTTTTGTTGCTTCATACATCTATATCCAGATCTCACGAGGTGTTTTGCAGCCTTGTGTTATCTAGTTGCAGGTTCTTGATTGGATGAAGGTGTGGATCAATATTGACACCATTCCTTATCCAATAATCTCAAGACTCTGTCCCACAACGCTCCACAAAAGGGCCTCCTTTCATCTTGCTCCATTCAAGCAACGAGCCGACCTTCTCTCCTCTTCTTCTCATTTCTTAAAAAAATCAATCTTCCGGTTACCTGTCTCTCCCTCTTATGATCAGATCTAGTTCTCAGAACTGAATACATATTGTTAGATCTAGTTTATAAGAGTCTTGCTTCTTATATCTGTAATTTCATAAAGAATATCATTTCATAAAGATAGATCTAGGTGTAGGAATCGCCTTTTTGCAAGTAGCTAAATCATAGATCTAAAACTTGCTCATAAGGTACTTTCTTTTTTCATTATTTAAAGATTTAAATTCTGCAATAAAAGTGCACATATAAATTTCTTCCCAAACAGAAATCCAAGATCCCAAGGAAAGCTTACTTTCCTTGGTTCCTTTTTGCAAAACTAGATTACCCCAATTTAACAAAATTTTACTTAAGTTTTTTTTCGATAACTAGTATAGTAAACTAAAACACTTTAAAAGTGTGTTTGGGCATATTTAATTCTGATTGCTCACTATTTTTCAGAAGTTCCAACAAGAAAGAGGAGGAAACTCTGCCAAATTTCCAACTCTTAGATGAATTGGAGCTTCCTGGAAGCTTCCCCCGCCACCTTGTTTAATTCTAGCTTGTTACAAGCTTGTTGTAAGCCTTTGGATCCCAGATAACAAGGACCAAAGTGCATCAATTTTAATTTTCTGATATTGTAAATCACTACTAATAAAAATAAAATGTCCCTTCGAATAGGCTCTTTCGAGCCTATTCACCATTCCCCCTGGGGGGTTTTGCGTCGGTGTCAATTTTTTACTTTTTGTTCGTATATTTTCAATCTAGCGTAGCTCTAATATGCAGGGTAGTATAATTTTATTCATTATAAAGTTCATATTCCATATTTGATATTTCAAAGTAATCTTAATACTTACCCCATGACTTCCCGATTGACCCGAAAGGGGAAAGAGATGCGTGGTAGGACTAATTAGAAAACCGGAATTGTGTATCTGTGTTTTCCTTTTCATCATTTGTTTCTTCAGCTATTATAAAATTAACCCCTCCTTTATTCCCCGATTGATATCCACTTGGATCGAAAGAGGTTCCTGGAGGGTTTTCTTTTTAACAAGAACACCCTTTCTTTAAAAATTTACTAAAATTGACAAGACTCTGGTGTGTATGATCTACACTTGGATGCGGTTCATCCGATTAGTCAAGATGTATCAAAAGCATTTGAGTAACTATAATAATTATGACTCACTCTCCCAAATTGACAAACCATCAGGTGAAAATCCAACACCTAGATCAAACCATCACGGTGGAAAAATACCCAAAGGAAGAGGGAACTTCTGAAAAGTGACCTCAGGGCGCCGATCTCTGTCACACCCTAACGGGTGCATTATGAAAAATATCCCTAGAGACTCCATTCATACCACATATTCCTTGCGGGTACCCGTGAAGGTTTAGTTTTTGACATACTCCAAGTACTGTCGGGTATATCTGGAGTCCACCCCTTCGCCTAATTTTAATCAACTCACACCTCAAATTTAACTTAAAATGTACCAAGAGGCAATTGCAAAACATTCACTCCAAGCACATGCAAGTACATTGATTTTATTTTTGTCTCCATTCTAAGGCACTAGTTATTTTCTTGCTTTATATATATATTGTGTCTCAGCATTGTGCTTTCGTGTGTTCATTTTTGTATCTTGTCATCTTTGATTGTCTATAGTTAAACTTCAAAATCCTAAGTAACTCATTCAGTTTAACATCACCATACTAAGTAATTATCCTTAGCAACCTAATAGGGTCTTCCCCCCTTGGATTCATTAGGAGTTGAGCCTAAACAGAGGAGTCAAGAACAAGGTGATAGCCTTGACTCGAGACTTTCCCCTAAGGACACACCGAGTGGCTTGAAGATTTCTACCACATGACCCAGGTGTGTGAAAGGTGGCAACATTTTTTGGCACCGTTGCCGGGGATAAATATTTTTATTCCTGAGTTCGACTTAGCTTAACTTTTTTCTAAACAACTAAAAAGATAAAAAAAATTGATTGATCTAGTCTTTAAAAAACATAAAAATTAAAACTCGACCCATATGGCGACTCCACTGTCTAACATCCCTTCAAGAATTTCTACCCGAAGAAACCGTCGACAATTATTCAATCCTCTCCCTGATCCCGAAAAGTTTATTAGGGAAAGATTGAATAGGCATACTTCTCATAGAAACCTTGAAAATTTAGGACACCAATCCCTCTCAAATATCCATCACATATTTGTAGAGAGTCATACCTTCCAATCTCAAGAAATGACGGAATTTTACAAACCCCTTGACTTTTCTCAGATAGCAGGTAGTCCTCATGACATTCCGAATGATGCTATCAAGAAGCTCCCCATATTCAAGGTAAATAATGCCATCACTGCCAAGACTCACCTCCGAAAGTTTGATAAGCACATGGTCAGTTACTGCAATAATGCTGCCTCTAACCATGAAGATGTCAAAATGAATCTCTTTGCTTTATCTTTAGAGGATGATGTTGCGGAATGGTACACCAACCTTGTTGATGATTCATATAAAACTCTTAATGAATTCTTGGAAGGTTTTAAGAAGAAATGGGGGGAAAAGAAAGAACCAAGACATCTGCTTGTTGCCCTTCATAACATAAAGAAGATGGAAAATGAAACCATTGATGAATTTAATACTACGTTTTGGCGTGTGGTTGCAGAACTCCCTAGAGAAATCAAGCCAAGGGATGCCTCCATCCTCATATCTTACATCGAGGCTTTCACTGGTGATTTGAGGTACAAGTTAAGGGACAAAGATCGGACTGATCTAAAAACTGCTCAGGATTTGGCTGAGAAAATAGAAAAGAATATGCAATCTTCAGGCAAATCCAATATTCCAGGTTACACTAGGGGAAACACTTCATACAACAAAGAGAAGGGAAGAGCTGTTGAATTAGAGGAAAAGGCAACCTCTAAAGACCCCATGGAGAAGGTAACTAACATGATAGAAAAAATAGTTACTAATCAAAACCAACTCATGGAAAATCAATCTGTACAATTGAATAATATTCAGAATAGAATAATCACAATGGAAAGAAATAATAGACCTAGGAACTTTGAGCCTAAACAGAATCAGGTGTATCAGAAGA
This sequence comes from Pseudotsuga menziesii, assembly GCA_001517045.1. Taxonomy (NCBI): domain Eukaryota; kingdom Viridiplantae; phylum Streptophyta; class Pinopsida; order Pinales; family Pinaceae; genus Pseudotsuga; species Pseudotsuga menziesii. Next base: position 595,889 of record LPNX010101533.1, on the reverse strand, counting down.
AGGCTCCTCAACAAGAACCTACGATTCCAAACCAGTTAGACTCAACTAACCTGGTAGAAGAAGTCATTCCATGGTGTAGACCTTGTGATCAATTCCACCAAGAAAGCACTTGCTATATAGCAAACCAATTTATAGAACATGGAATGTCCGAGGTCAGTAATCAAGAAACAACATCAGGTGAGTATGATCATGTGTACACGGTAGGCCGAACCTATCCTTTATCAAACCAGCATTGGCAGCAGGCCACAGATTATGGTTACGAGAAGGATCTCCTTTCCAACTTTTATGGTGTAATGCCTTCTCTGGAAGCAATTAAGTAAATGAAGGAGGCTAGGTTCAAGGGAGAAGTATATCAAAGAAGAGAGAAGCCATCACTGTGTAAACAGTACAAGGCAAAGGTAACTACTTCTCCCTTCCTAGATCCTCCTATTGTCCCTGAATCAAATATTGATATGGGAGAATGGATAAGTAGTGCTAAGATTCATGTTTATGCAACTGATGTCCTTAAAATTCCTGGTCAAAAAGAAAAGTTGTTGAAATCCTTAGAGGATAGTCAAATTAAAGCTCATAATATTGTCAAAGAGGATCCTCTTTTTAATAACAATGCTATATTTGAAGCTGAACATATTGAACCTATAGATATGCCTATAGTCCTCAACAGTGTTGATCCAAGAAGAGAAGACCACCCACATTTTTATGTCTCACTCTTAGTTGATAAACTTCTCCTTCATAACTGCATGTTAGATTCAGGTTCTTCATCAAATCTCATGACAAGAAAAGTAATGGAGCAGCTAAATCTAAGGGTCACCCGACCCTACCACAATGTTTTTGCCATGGATGCAAAAGAAGTTGAAGTGGTAGGGATAATCTTAAATTTACAGGTTAAGTTTGCTAAGTATCCTGATATCGACATGTCGATGGATGTGGTGGTGATAGATGTTCCAGATAATTGGGGTATGTTTCTATCCAGAAAATGGGCCGTAACTCTTGGTGGGCACATTCAAATGGATTGGACATATGCTACTATACCTGCATCAGAGAACACTAGGGTGATTCTCCATAGAAAAAAGCTGAGGAAACGACATGTAGAAAACCCTAAGAAGCCTGGAAATGAATTTGTTCATTTCACTGATAACTTTGGAAACTATGTTTTTTTGTCGAATTTCATGGCCGCTATTAAGGAAAATATTAAAAATGAAAAGTACGATGAAGTTTGGAAAATGTACTTTGATGGGGCTTATTCCAAAACTGGAAAAGGTGCAGGCATTGTGATCATCTCTCCTTCAGATAAAATATACAAATTTGCGTTCCGGTTAGAGTTCGAAGCATCAAACAACATAGCTGAGTATGAGGCATTGCTCCTAGGGTTAGAAACCGCTAAAGATATGGGGATAAAGATGTTGAACATAAAGGGTGATTCAGATCTAGTTGTCCTCCAGATTAAGAATCAATATCAATGCAGAAATGACAGACTAAGAAAGTATAGAAATGCCACATGGGACACTATGGAATGGTTCGATGCACTTAACATTCAAAAGGTCCATAGGGAAATAAATGGGTTAGCAGATAAATTGGCAGTAGCAGCATCCACCCTGCAACCATCGGATGAAATGATTAATGGGAATGGAAATATGGAAATAAATTTTCAGACCTTCAATTCCGGATAATATAGACCACTGGAAGGTTTTCAAAGATGATGAGAAACTCTTGAGATTCATCCACAATCTACAAGAGTTTGAAGGTTGCAAGATCAGTTATCAGCAGGAGGGTAAAAAGTATCAAGAGTGCGAGAATAATGAAAGGAATCACATCCTCAGTAGCCTTATAGCTCTTGAGAATATTTTCGATCAACAGGATCATCATAAAAAACAAAATGAAGAAATACAAATTGGGAATTATATGGAAATAAACATAGGAACTGACAAAGATCCCAAGTTAATAAAAATTGGAAAAGGTACTTCGGAAAAGGAAAGGAACAATTTGATCAACTTAATCAAAGAGTATAGAGATGTGTTGGCATTTAGTTATGATGAGCTTAAATCCTATCAGGAGGATGTGTTTCAACACACTATTCTCCTCACAGAAGAAGCTAAGGAGGTCAAACCTTTCCGACAAAAACTTAGGCGAATAAATCCTAAGTTGGCCCCCATTGTATAGAAGGAGCTTCGGAAGATGTTAGCAACAAGGATCATAGCACCTACAAGACATTCATCTTGGTGCTCCAACTTAGTTGTGGTTAGAAAGAAGAATGGGTCAATTAGAATATGTATAGATTTTAGGAATCTAAATACATCATGCCTCAAAGATAATTACCCATTACCCGACATGGAAACATTGCTTCAAAGAGTAACAGGATCAGGAATGATGTCCATGTTGGATGGATTTTCCGGTTATAACCAGGTGTTGGTAAATAAGGAGGATCAACAGAAGACTACATTCACCACACCTTGGGGTACCTATAAATTTCTAAGAATGCCTTTTGGCTTATTGAATTCCGGTGCCACCTTCCAAAGAGCCATGGATTTTTCCTTCAAAGAACTTATAGGCAAAATAATCAAAATATATCAAGATGACTTAACTATTTTTTCAAAGGAAAGATCTGACCACATAATTCATCTTAGGTAGGTTTTTATAAGATGTCAGAAATATGGTATTTCCTTGAATCCTTCCAAGTCAACCTTTGGAGTTGATGAAGGCAAGTTGTTGGGGCACATCATTTCTAAGGATGGTGTCAATGTTGATCCTGAGAGAGTTGAAGCTATTAAGAAAGTCCCCTTCCATCAGAATCTAAAATATCTCTATTCCTTTAATGGTCAAATCCATTTCATAAGAAGATTCATCCCAAATTTAGCAGAATTAATGAAACCTCTACAAAAGTTATTAAAGAAAGATGCTAAGTTTGAGTGGACGGACGAAGGGAAAGTTGCATTCAGGTCTATCAAAAATTCCATATCCATGTCCCCGGTCTTGATTAGTCCAGATTATTCCAAAGAATTCCAGATATTTTCCTTTGCCTCAGAAGACACCATTGATGGTGTTTTGCTTCAAAAGAATAAGGAGGGACAAGAGCAACCTATAGCCTTTATGAGTAGATCCTTCCAAAATTCAGAGTATACCACGATGGAGAAACAGGCCTTTGCTCTTGTCAAGTCCCTTAAACATTTCATAACTTATATAGGTTACTCCAAAATCATTGGATATGTACCCCATGCAGCTGTCAAGGATATCATGTCTCAACAGGATTGTCTAGGAATCAAGGGTAAGTGGGTTTCAAATATTCAAGAATATGATTTGGAGATAAAACCTACTAAATTAATTAAGGGACAGGGTCTTGCAAAGATGTTGACCCAGGGAAATGAAAAGGCCTTAGGAATAATCTGCTAGAACAATGATTCAGAGCAAAGTGTATCAAACGAGCTTCAGAGATTAGAGCAGCACCGTTGGTACACCGATATCATATTTTTCCTCCGCAACCTTACATGCCCCGATCACTTACTTGGCCATAAAATAAGAGCATTAAGGTTTAAAGAAACTAAGTATTGTTTGAAAAAAGATGGTTTGGGTTGGAGAAACCCCGAGGGTTTAATACTTAGATGTGTCGATGAACCTGAGGCCAAGAAACTCATGGTTGAGTTCCATTCAGGAATTTGTGGTGGACATTTTGCAGCATAAACAACTGCCCACAAAATCGTTAGAGCAGGATACTATTGACCAAACCTATTTTCAAATGTGCACAAGGCTGTCAGAGTTTTCCCCCAGTGTTATTTATTCACTAGAAAGCAACAAATGAAAGCCTTTCCTTTAAATCCAATAGTATTCCAAGCCCCTTTCTAGTAGTGGGGGCTTGATTTCATCGGTAAGTTCAAAGATAACTCGAGCAATGGTTATTCTTGGATTCTTACTAGCACTAATTATTTTACCAAGTGGGTAGAGATGACACCCACCCGGAAGGAAACCGATGCTATAGTCATGGATTTCATAGAAGATAAGGTTATCACAAGATTTAGTGTGCCAGCGAGAATCATCATGGATAATGGCCCGTGCTTTGTTTCTTCCAAGATGTCATCTTTTTGTTTCAAGTACGGAATTATCCTATCCCACTCATGCAATTACTATCCCCAAGGAAATGGTCTAGCGGAATCAAGTAACAAGAACTTAATGACCATAATCAAAAAAATTGTGGGCAACAATAAGAAGGCTTGGGATAGCAAGATCAAATTAGCATTATGGGCCGACAGAATCACCAAGAAAAGTTCAAATAGGAGGAGCCTTTTCGAACTAGTCTATGGCCTTTATGTCACCTTACCAATCCGACTAAAGCTTCTAGTTTATCAGCTTCTCTAAACCTTCAGCTCAGATCAAGAGGCCATCTAGAATAGAATAAACCAGTTGATCGAGCTAGATGAGAGTAGAAGAAACTCTCTTGACCATAGTATTAGAAATTCAGACAAGTTCAAGAGAGCCTTCGATAAGTCTACCCAGCCAGGGTCCTTGCAAGTAAGTGACATGGTTTTACGTTGGGACAAACGACGGGAAAATCTTGGGAAACATGGAAAGATCGACAGCTTGTGGTTGGGACCATACATCATCGATGAAATAGCAAGAACGAACTCCTTCTATCGAAATGACCTAGAAGGAGAAAGGTTGAGGTTTCCAATGAATGGTTTCCTCCTCAAGTTGTTTTTTTCCGAGACAGTTTGATGCCTTTATTGGCATCGGTGGTTTCAGGGCCAATTTCTAAACCTTGCCCTGCATGTATTTGTAAATTTTATATATCATATTGTTGTATCATAGATATTGTTGTATTATAGTTATTTTGTACCATGTTGGAAAATTTTTCTTTGTATATTAGTTTTGTAAAATATTCCTTTTTACACATCATAGACTAATTATGTACACTAGTTTTCTTTTATTGTTAATTTTTTCTTATGTATACATGTTACTGACAAACTCTAATCGCTATGTAGGACCCAGAGATTCCAGAGTTCTCACATCCTCTCCTCTGGACAGATGATCAGCCAGAGAATGTGTCCCTAGATGGAACCAGAATGTTACCACCTAAGTTGTACTTAGTGGTTTTTTATCAAGTGAGCCTGGTGAACTGGACAGGGTTAACTTGTTCGGACTTCAGAAGACCTTTGGAAGTACTTCTAGGAAGTGCTTGTTGTACTATATCACATGTTCATACCCCATGGGGAAATTGTAATAAGTGTTCTAGCATGATAGTGTCTATAAAAGACTCGGTCTCTTAGACTTTATTTGTCAATCCGATCAGCCCAGGGTGTTTTTTCCCTTGGTTATTATTGGTTGTTGAATAAACAACTGATAATTTTTGAGTTTTTCACTCCATACCTCCAAAGTTGGGGTGTTCGGCTTGGAATTTATGCCTATTGAGGTTATTAGAGTATATGTGTCAATGTATAAGCATGCTAGACATCATGATCGAGTCATTTGAACATGTCTAAGTCCCCCTAGGTTTTTTCAATTTTTCAATTTTTTAGCATTAGAGGAAATTTGGGGTTTAAAATGGGCCTTATAAGAAAACGTGCCAAAATAAGTTTTTGTGAGTTAGAATTCAAGAACCAATAGAATTTCAATAAAATAAGTCAACCATAATGGTTGAATTGACATATTTGTCATAAAAAAAAACTACTTTTTTTGTTCGTATTTTCGACATATCTCATTGTGTTTTTACTCAAATTTCGATTGGGAGAGCTCGTTGGATGTGGAATTTGATTCTACATCCAACGAGTACCCACACTGCATACTTTTGACAGACCCCGCTACCCCAAAAACAAGAAATACCTGAAAAAATGTGATGATGACATCATCATTACATTTTTTTAGGTATTTGTTATTTTTGGGGTAGCGGGGTCCGTCAAAAGTATGCAGTGTGGGTACTCGTTGGATGCGGAATCAAATTACACATCCAATGAGCTCTCCCAATCGAAATTTGAGTAAAAACACAGTGAGATATGTCGAAAATACGAACACAAAAAGTAGTTTTTTTCTTTCTTCCTCCAAAATTAATCAATATTATTTTATTATTTTAACTATTATTTTATTATTTTCCTTAGGAGGCCCATTTTAGACCCCAAAATTCCTCTAATGTTTTTTCAGTTTTCTTTATTAAAAATTTAATTTTTCCAAAACTTAAGCTATTTTTTAATAGTTGAATTAGAAAAATTTATTTTGTAATAACAGTGGGCCAAATAATCAGTTTCAGTCATGTAGGTGCTCATTTTCAATCTAAGAGCACCATGTAAACCCATGGACCCACTATTTCCTAGTTTTGAGTGATTTTCCATCACTTAGGTCAGAAAGCCCCAAAAAATCAATTATTGATTATTTTAATTAAAAAATTGATGAATAATGGAGCAAATCCAAAATCATAAATCAGTGGATTCTCAACTGATTTGATTGAAATCAGTCAGATATAAAGTATATTGACTATATCTGAAAAATCCTTGACTGAAGGATGTGATCAAATCAGATCCAGAGTTGATATTCAGTTGTCTTCATGGGGAATTGCGCCCTCTCTCTCTCCTCCACACGTGTGGACTCTCCTGGATGTTCTATGGACTGATGTGTCGGTTTATGGGTTGATGTGTCAGCTCATTCAAGCCCCCGATTGACAAGTAGGATCAATTTAGCTTCAGATCTGCATTTATTGACTCTCCATCAACTGATTTGATCTGATTCCTTGGGAATTGCACCCCCCGCTAGGCTTGATATCCTATTTTTTGTATATATCCAGGCAGAAGCTCCCTCTTCCAAGCTAGTTAGAACTGGATTGAAGGGCTTGCTATTGTAATTGTGTATTGATCATCATTTGTGAATAAAGAAGCTTTGGAGGATATATTGTGTAGTGCATGTGTTTGTGTGGATTCTCAGTGTTATGCTGCTGATGTGGTAACTACAATTTCTTTCCAAATTCTATGCTACTTTCATGTTCTGGCTTTAAGGATTCGGTTGAATCAAGTAAGGGTGTAAACTAGGCAAGTTAGATTGCTTGATCTTGTTTATCCATATAATGTATGCTCAAGAATTTCAGTTATATGCTTAAATAAGATTATTTTTGCATGATCTTTCATTTTTGTTGCTTTATACATCTATATCTAGATCTCACAAGGTGTTGTGCAGGCTTGTGTTATCTAGTTGCAGGTTCCTGATTGGATGAAGGTGTGGATCAAGATTGATTCCATTCCTTATCCAATAATCTCAAGACTCTGTCCCTCAGCACTCCACAAAAGGGCCTCCTTTCAGCTTGCTCCATTCAAGCAACGAGCCGACCTTCTCTCCTCTTCTTCTCATTTCTTAAAAAAATCAATCTTCTGGTTACCTGTTTCTCCCTCTTATGATCAGATCTAGTTCTAAGAACTGAATACATTTTGTTATATCTATTTTATAAGATTATTGCTTCTTATATCTGTAATTTCATAAAGAATATCATTTCATAAAGATAGATCTAGGTGTGGGAATTGCCTTTTTGCAAGTAGCTAAATCATAGATCTAAAACTTGCTCATAAGGTAGTTTCTTTTTTCATTCTTTAAAGGTTTAAATTCTGCAATAAAATTGCACATTTAATTGGCTTCCAAAAAAGCAAGCCAAGATCCCAAGGAAAGCTTGCTTTCCTTGGTTCCTTTTTGCAAAACTAGATTACCCCAATTTAACAAAATTTTACTTATGTTTTTTTCGATAACTAGTATAGTAACCCAAAACAATTTCAAAGTGTGTTTGGGCATATTTGATTCTGATTGCTCACTTTTTTTCAGTAGGGCCAACAAAAAAGAGGAGGAAACTCTACCAAATCACTCTTGGACGAATCAGAGCTTCCCGGAAGCTTCCCCCACCACCTTGTTTAATTCTAGCTTGTTACACGCTTGTTGTAAGCCTTTGGATCCCAGATAACAAGGACCAAAGTGCATCAATTTTAATTTTTTTATATTTTAAATTTTTGCTAATAAAAATAAAATGTCCTTTCGAATCGGCTCTTTCGCGCCTATTCACCATTCCCCCTGGGGGGATTTGCGTCGTTGTCAATTTTTTACTTTTTGTTCATATATTTTCAAACTAGCGTAGCTCTATTCTGCAGGGTAGTATACTTTGATTCATTATCAATTTCATATTCCATATTTGATATTTTAAAGTAATCTTAATACTTACCCCACGACTTTCCGATTGACCCGAAAGGGGAAAGAGATGCGTGGTAGGACTAATTAGAAAACCAGAATTCTCTATCTGTGTTTTCCTTTTCATCATTTGTTTCTTTAGCTATTATAAAATTAACCCCTCCTTGATTCCCTTATTGAGATCCACTTGGATCGAAAGAGGTTCCTGGAGGGTTTTCTTTTTAGCAAGAACACCCTTTCTTTAAAAATTTACTAAAATTGACAAGACTCCGGTGTGTATGTTCTGCACTTGGATGCAGTTCGTCCAATCAGTCAAGCTGTATCAAAAGCATTTGAGTGACTAGAATAATTAGGAATCACTCTCCCAAATTGACAAACCATCAGGTGAAAATCCAACACCTAGATCAAACCATCATGGTGGAAAAATACCCAAAGGAAGCGGGAACTTCTGAAAAGTGACCCCGGGGCGCCGATCTTTGTCACACCCTAACGGGTGCATTATGAACCATAGACCCATAGGCTCCATTCAGCCCACATATTCCTTGTGGGTAGCCGTGAAGGTTTAGTTTTGGACATACTCTAAGTACTCTCAGGTATATTTGGAGTCCACCCCTTCACCTAGTTTTAATCAACTCACACCTCAAATTTAACTTAAAACAAACAAAGAGGCAATTGCAAAACATTCACTCCAAGAACATGCAAGTACATTGATTTTATTTTTGACTCCATTCTAAGGCACTAGTTATTTTCTTTCTCTATATATATATTGTGTCTCAACATTGTGCTTTCGTGTGTTCATTTTTGTATCTTGTCATCTTTGATTGTCTATAGTTAAACTTCAAACTCCTAAGTAACTCCTTCAGTTTAACATCACCATACTAAGTAATTATCCTTAGTAACTTAATAGGGCCTATCCCCCTTGGCTTCATTTGGAGTTGAGCCTAAACAAAGGAGTCAAGAACAAAGTGACAGCCTTGACTCGAGACTTGCCCGCAAGGACACACCGAGTGGCTTGAAGATTTTTTCCACGTGACCCAAGTGTGTGAAAGGTGGCAACAAGGAAAAGGATCCTTCAGGATAGCCAGTTGTTGGCCTTTTAGAAGCTTCTGAGCTTGGTCAATAAGGGGACATTGATGGGTTAGGTGATCCTCCTGGAATAATTTACAAGGTAATTTCACCTTCTTCTTTTCTTTTTCCCCCCCATCAGCATTGTTTGTGGGTTTTGTCTTGTTTTGGTTTCCCTCACCTTTCTTTCCTTTCTTCTTTTTCCCACTGGGCTGTTGATTTTCCTTTTGCAAGGATTGTACAAAAACATTTGCATTCTGAGGTGAGGGGGAAGACTTTGTTGCCTCTGCCATAGAATGTTTGATATACAACTCATGGAGTTGTTTAGCCAAAGACTCTATAGTGGGAGATTTTACAGAACCAACCACACCATCGACATGGGGTCTAGGCTTAGGTTTCTCTACATTATGCGTTGGCCTCTGTGCATCAGGGATGATTTCATATAAAATCCCAGACTATGAATATATAAAATGTAGCTGCTAGGCCCTGAGGATATCCTCTTCATCATTGGTCACTCCCAAAGTAGATACATCCTTAGATATATATGGCAATAGGGATTTAAGGAACCATCCTAGTAAAAACTCAGGAGGAATAGTGGCTTTAATAAGGCTCTTCCATCTTCTCCACTCTTGGATGTGATCTAAAATATGAGTGGACTTGTCCTGCCCAAAGGTAGACAACAAGTCTATCCAAAAATCATACCGAACAGGAAGTTGGAAGTGACCCAGGGAATACATTAGCCAAGTCCCAAAAACTATCAAACATAACATAGGGCAGTTCAATGTACCATTTTTCTGTGGTACTAGTCAGAGTTATTTGGAACAATCTAAACTGAACTGTGTCATCGTTCAATGAGTTGGAAGAGCACCACAAGTGGAAAGTGGTGACATGAGCTCCTGGATCATCACCAACTTTGCCTTCAAATTTTGGGATATCCGAGGGCATCTTGGTAGGAACGGGTGGTCAGGAGGAGTTTATCTCTCACTGGGTCATTCATTAGCTTCGAAAAGTATGGCAAGCTTAAATTTGCTAGGAAAGGGAGCTTGGGTCTAACCTGAGCATCAAAAGTGCTAGCTTGGGGATTAGAGGGACTTTCCCCCATGTTCCCAGATGTGAAGGCGGGGTTTCCCCCTGCTGGTGGTTGTGAAGTGATTGGGCTGCTTTGGAAATGATTCCACCCATAAGCCAGTGGATTGTTTATGTGGGGTGCAGTATATGAGGTTCGAGCTGCCCCAATCAAAACTACGGTTTGGAACATAGTAGTAGGTATCCTTCCACTAAAAAGAGAGAAAGGAGAGCTTGTGAAAGGAGCTAAAACCAGAGTTTGAAAACCTTTACAATAAGGATGAGGTTTTCTGAACTACACCCCTACATATGTGGTTGTTGGACCTACATATGTATTGGATGGGGGAATGTGCCCCCCATTCTAAGGAAAACCTTGGACAAGTGACAAGGATCCTATAGGACCACTCTGAGTAGTGTGTGTGAAGGAAGTGGGAACATAAGGTACACTAGGAATCCTAGTGACTACTCCACGAGAAGTGCCTGCTAAATTTGTGGAAGCTGGTGGTTGAACCACCCAGCTAGATGGAGTGAAAGGTGTAGTAGGTATACTTTTTATAGGGGCACCAACATGGGGAGGTGGCACCCCTTCAGCCGGAGTGGCTGAGGTGGATGTAGAAGAACTTTCTCCTGTAGTAGACATTAGTTTTCCTAGAGGGACACCAATCATGGGAGAATTGAAAGGATGAACCTAGACGATCACAAGATCATTTAGGTCAGTTAGAGGTGAATTAAAGTTCCTTACAAACTTGTCAACCTGCAATTCTTCTACCTCAACTATAGTTAAATCAAACTGGTTTGTACTAAGTTTTGGTTCTCTTGGAACTTCACTAACTCCTATCGGTTTGAAAGAACCGTCTGTGTCTAATATCCGCCTTTGAGGGGGAGGTGGAGGTTCCAAAGTAATAAGCAAAGGAAGGTTTTGCAACCTTCATGGCCTTCTGATAGAGTGGTCCTCCTTGATTGTAAATTTGACTCTTCACACCCTAAGGTTGGCTAAACATAGACAAACCAAAGAGAAATCACTACAAAATTTCCTAAAGTCTCAAAAATCACAAGGGGTATAAGATATGCTTTTCGAAGAAATATAAGAGATAGTTTCTTGGCATCCTTGAAGAGTTTCTTAGGCACAAGTGGAGGAATCACCCACTGCCCTCCTACACTTTCAAAAAGGGTTACCTTCCAAGCCCATCCAAGGTCAACCAGAAATAGCCTTCCGGTTTACCTATGTATAAACCCTAGATGTGAAAGAGACTAAAGGATACCTTAACTATATCAATAGTATGGGGGGCCAGTCGCATGACTGGTTCGCACGCATGGGCAAGGTAGTAAATCCCGAAAATCTATCTAAGACAGAATCCCCAAACGCGCAAAAACCCTAATCTACATTTTAACAAGGAATCTGAGGGTTATCTCCTCAGTCCAAGCCTCCACACGACCTCGTGCTTAACTCCCGTTTGAGAGGAACTTCCTAGATACTACCAACATAGAAAAGGATTTACCTATCAATTGGCCAACTACATATGAATTTAAGCACTTGTGGAGAGTTTACACTTCCTATCCCACAAGTCTATCCTAAGATAGTAGGTGTATGGCCCAATAAAACAAAACTTACCAATAAATTTTAAATTATATTGTTCATTTTAAGGGTTATTCTTAGTCAGAGGGTAAGTGGCATGAATGACTGTGATATTATAGACTCGATAAGAAAATTAAAAAGGTGTATAAAATGAATTCCAAAATAAGTTAGAACTACTTAAATCAAGCTTCTTCTTTTTTTGTAAATATGAGCTAATGAAATTACAACTAAGTGTGAGAAGACTAAGACTTGTTTTTATAATTTTTCAAATTTTTATTCGAAAATACTGAAAATAAAACTACTATATGCAATTAAATGCAAAAGTATCAAATGTTTTTTTCTTCACTTTTCAAATTTTTAAAAAATTATCATGCACGTAAATGCAAAATGTTTTGAGTATGTTTGAATAATCAGACCATGAAGAAAACAATATGAAGTATAGCAGAGTTGCAAGTGTTTGGGTACACAAGGTACTCCCAAAAAACTGAACACCTTCAGAAACCACTTCACACAAATAGATCACAGATCAACACACCGATGTTTGTCACGTGGTTAAAAACCTCGAGAGGGAAATAGTCCACGGCCCCAGCCAAATAGCTGCTTGGAGCAATTTATTATGCAAAAGAAATAAAGTTACATGAGCTTCTCATAATGAATCAACTAGCCAAGGACCCTCTATGCTCTTTAAATAGAGATCATAGACCAATCGGGTGTTAAGCCATGGATCAATGGTAGGTTTGATCTAAGAAAAGTTGAACCATCGGATTACTCTATGTCTAGAACATATCGTAACCGTCGTATTAGAATATTTACAAATGCATACTAATGCATACTAAAGAAACACACTTTTACCTAATGGATATATTACACAAGTTGATCTTAACTAACTCCTAAGTGTCTAAATATCCTAACAGCAAGAACCACATTCAACCACTTAAGGAGGATACTTGGTAAACACCTAACTTGGGAAGAATCAATGAATAAAATCCACTAAAAACACTAAAGGACAAGTGACAAACTGATACTACCTGAAAGCAGTACAAAATACAAGGTATCCAAAATCCTGATCATTGACTCAGATACACAGCACTGAACCTATCACCCAAACAGGAGAACCTACCTCAAATTGCTAAGTGAAAGAAGATTCAAACAATAAAACTCAAAGACTTAATAAAAATCAAAAAGTATGGTGTACACGAATTTAAACTTATAGGAAGATGCTAGAAACAGAAGACCTTCAAGCAGACAAAAATCCAAACAAGACAGGGACAATCAACCCTCCCCAAAATTTTGTGATGCTACAAGACATACACGACTCTCTTATAGAGAAACCTACATACTATATGCGACTATATTATAGAGAAACTCGCATATACAAGTTTCTATACACGATTTTGTAGCACAACAACCCGTGTATGCCACAAAAAAATTTCAAAAAAGAAAAAATATTGAAGGTCTCTGGACACACTACTGCAAATCAAAGTCATGATTGACAACCACACACAAAATCAAAGCAAAGACTGGGCAAGTATCTATAGAACTAACCCATAGCAAGATGGACTCCCTACCAGAGTCGCCAGTTCTGTTTTCTAGGATAAAGCACCCTTGTAACCTAGGGTCTAGGGTTACCAACTTACTACTAACTTGAAGATAATCAGCTTTACCAAAGAATGGAAAGGGAATAGGAAGAAATTCTTGACTTAGCCGATTACCGAGGGTTGATCCAAGCTTGATCTTCTCTTGCTCCTCTTGTCTCTGAAGCTTCGAGGGATGCACCTCTTCACCTACAAAGAGTAAATCCTTCAAGTACTATCTCATGCATATATATATATATATATATATATATATATATATATATGAGAGGTTAAATGAACAATATATCAAATATATAATCAAATATATTCATTAACAAAAATACATGAAATAGACTGAATACAAGATTGGAAGAAGAATTATCTTTATTAACAATCAATGAATGACATAAGAGTAAAACCCAGATTCTAAGATAAGGAATCCTCTGCAACCAAAGGACTCTGAGTTCAACTGCTCCAACATTTCTGAAGATATACCACTAGCATAACTTTTCTCTCAAAAAATTGATTGATTAGTCCCCACCCCAAGGCCTCTATTTATACTTTGGGAAATAGAGTAGTTTTGAAGGTTGGGATGGTTGAAACAAGTGGGATAGTTATGTATTAGGGCCCATATAATCTCATATAATCATGTTTTATATTTTTAAAATTCAAAACAATGTGTACGTGACTATTAATATAGGCAACCTGCGAATGACATGCGAGTTGCTCGAAGGAAACCTGTGTACGTAAGTGTACGCGAGTTACAATGCAAATATTTGTGTACGGTATGCGAGTTGCAATGCAGATAGTCGCATATGCAACTCAAAAATTAGAAAAAATATATATCAAACTAGTTTAAGGATAATTCATTCCCATCTATACTATTTTGGCAACTTCAATCCTAATTTGTCCTTTTGTGTACCAACATGAAGAATGCCGACACTCAATCAGAGAAGTGCCATTTTGGTTGATAACAGTATTTATTTCAAAAAAATCAAAACATAGGTTTTTGTGGCTAAGAGTTGTTTCAAAATGGTGTCTAAGACACCAAAAGCGGACTTTCGACAACTAAGACAGAAATTTCAGGGCGCTCCAAGCCACCAAAATTGGCGTTTTTACTATTAAAAGGAATAATTTTAAAATGATTATTATGAGCCACTCGAGAATCATTTTCTAAAAATCTCAAACATTTTTGTTCCTAACATATCAAATAAAAATAACCTCTCTCAATTTTCCTACAGGTGTCTCATATTGAGAGAATCAAATCCATCTCTGAACCCTAATTTTCGGACCTCAGAATTTCCCTGTTTGACACCTGTTTTTGAAATACATATCTCAAGCAAATGAAAATGAATTTCAAAAACTTGAGAGAGGCTTTTGCTAAAAAAAAACCAATATACAAAAACCTATTTCTGTTTATACACAGGTGTCTAATATTGGAGAACTAAATCCATCTATGAGCCCCAGTTTTCAATAGTTTGGCCAAATTTTTGGGGCAAAAGATGACCCGTCAGTCCTTCAGGTGGCATTTTCAACCTCATCTATCAGTCAATGAAGATTTGATGTAGATGTTAAAGAGTTCGAATATCATCCTAGATCCCGAAAAACCAATGAACTGCTGAGGCAGGTGTATGAGCTAGATGTCTTAGAGAGGGAAATCAAAGGAACAAATTGTAGGTTAACCAAGAGGAATGCAGAGTTGTATGATTCTCTACAGGAAATGAAAATGAAGTATACCCTGCTGCAAAAAATAAATCTGAGATTAATGAAGGAGAACGCCAGGATATACCGGAAGATCAAACTATCGAGGTTGTAGACGAAGGATTCAAACCCTAAATGTCAAATACACCTTGCGCTGGAAACCTTAGCAGAGGAAGCAATAAACCTTCAGGATCCGAGGGCAACCCATGATGCTACTGCTATTCCAAACCCTATGCAGCTTATAGAAATACCAAAAGGTCAAAAGTGAAGCTATAAAAGGGTGATTAAAAGTCTGATTAAATTTTGCAAAAACAGAGATTTCAGTGGCTTAGGCGAATGCATCAGCTCGTCATCAGCCACTGAAAGCAGATCTTTTACCAGCTTATAGACCGAGAATTATTTTTTCTTAGCCACCGAAAGCACAGAACAATGCAGAAAGACATGATTGCACATAGAACTAATTTTGATTGATCCAAACACCTCAAGGATGAGTTATGAAGTTGAATATTAATTAAAAGCACAAGTAGATTGGGTCTATTCCATTTTTGAAGGTGCGAGCGAGGTGAAATGGGTCACAAACCCTACCTACTATTGAGAAACCATGACTTATCTGTTAGATAACATGGCCTAGTTCTACTTCAGTGATCACTGTAGTTGTTAAAGAGTTCAAGGAGTGAACAAGTATTAGAGTTAGATAGATTATCACTTAAGTTAGGGTTTTTGACCTAATTTTTGCAAAAACAGTTATGTTGTCTATTTTTAGTAAATTTGATCCAAATTTTCAGGATCTAAAATAAATTTTGTAAAGGCTATAAAGCATGAAACTAATGTTAAAGCAAGGGTTTGACTTCAGAGATTGTTAAAAACTTATTGTATTCAAGCTTCTCATGTGCTTTGTCATTTAACATAAGCTCTTTTGCCCTTATTTGTTTAGGTTCCATCTCTTTTATGTTCTGTACTTGTGCTTGGATGTTTGATTTAGGTTTATTATTTTTGTATAATACCAGATAGTTATCATCCTATCTCTATGTTGATGAGTTTAATTGCAAGTACCTTTCCTTGTTAAGATTAGCCATTCATATGTGAGTACCTTATATATGAATCTGCCAGCATAGTGAGTTTTTCATCTATTCATCTTTAATACAAACCCTCTAAACAATGATATTTAGAAGACTTATCTATTTGATTGAGTATTATGCATGTATTCAATGAGTGAGGTCTTAGTGATTGTCTGACTTGATCCATTTAGAAAACCATTAAAAATATCGAAGTTACAAGGCATGCTCGAGCTACAACCTAAAGGAGTTTCCTGGAGGGCTAACACTACTAATATCAAACTCTAAAAGAATTCCTTGCAACCAAACAACTTGGATGCAAGAATTAATTGCTCCCCTATACTCTGCCTCTGCTGAAGATAATGTAATGGAAGCCTTCTTTTTTCTAGACCAACAAATGGGGCCACCACCAAACATAAAGACATACCCGGAAGTGGACTTCCAATCTATGGAATCCCCTACCCAATTTTGTTATTTTTATACCTAAGGAAGTGTTCCCCTAGTGAATTTTTTCTTAGTCACTTAGAGAGGGGACATAAAGTGACCCTTGCATTAAATGACTTAAGTAAAAGCATTTAATTTGACTTTAGAGCATTAAAGTCACTTTTTGATAAATTTAAGTGGGTGAGTGAAATCAATATTTTAGAAATAAAATATGACCATTTAATTTAAGCCCTTGATCTTATCTAATATCCACCGTTAGATTAGGCTCACCCTAGGGTTTTCTCAAAAAGGCATGGGGAAGGCATTTTCCTCACTTTTGTAGATTGAAGTGAGAAGAGAGAGCTGAGAAGAGAAGTTTCACTTTCTAAGATAGAAAGGAAAAAAGTGCAGCACACAAATCGAGGAGAGGACAAAAAAAAAGAGGGAACATAAATCAATGATATGACAACATCATTTATTGGTGATGCATACAGTTTGTACGATACGATTTTTGAAGCAATGGGCACATTTTTCGAGGTAGATTTCTGGGCAAGATTTTCAAGAATTTTTTTCCCTAGGAACGTATTTCGAGGTCTGTACAATCAGTATATATGGTAGCTTCTATATGGTTTGTATAGTTTTTTTGTGTAGTCCATACATTGAAATGTAAAACGAGGCAGAAAATAGAGAAGAAAAAAAAATTGAGTTTGATTTTTTCTGTTTGGTGCCGAAAACGAGGCAGAAATTTTCTCTTCTGGGTTGAGATAAGTTGGTCTGAAAATTTATGAGTTTTGCTGTAAATTTCCTGATAATAAAATCTCTCTCTCTCTGATTGGTTTTCCCCTAGGCATTTTTCCATGGCCATTGGCCAAAAATACTAGTCTTCTCTATGTTGAATGGCATGCTGATATTTTATTTACTGTCACTGAAAAAGATTAGTTACAACAGTGTTTTAAGTCTGAATTTTTTTTGTTTATTTATAGAACTTTATTATTCTGAGAATGTCATAAACACAAATATAATTTTTGCTTAAAACTGATGGCTGAAAACTTGTGAAAAATCTACATGGTATTAGAGTGGGCTGTGGCAAAGAATTATATTTTAGTAGAGAAACAGTCATTTCCAGAATTCAGAAAAACCTTTGTGACAGTAGTACATTTTGCTGAAACTTGTTCTTTCAGAAAAATGACTACCATGGGGTTGAGAACTGAGGATAGGTTGGATAGGGCAATGAACTTTGTCTCATGGAAACCCTGGATTTTACTTGTGCTGAAGGAGAATCAGTTGTGGGAAGAGGTAGTTAGAAACACTAGAGCAAATCCCGTTACTATTCCCGCTTCTACTGATGCAGCATTACTTGCAGCCTTTAATAAGAAGGATATTAAATCCATGAGGATAATATTATATGTTGTTAAATACCATGTTATTTTACATATTTCAATGAAGGATCATGCACATGAGATGTGG
Organism: Pseudotsuga menziesii; assembly: GCA_001517045.1. Classification (NCBI taxonomy): domain Eukaryota; kingdom Viridiplantae; phylum Streptophyta; class Pinopsida; order Pinales; family Pinaceae; genus Pseudotsuga; species Pseudotsuga menziesii. The sequence continues at coordinate 577,830 of LPNX010101533.1, read as the reverse complement.
TCTTCTTTGACCAGCTTGTTTGAGAGTACTAATGAAAACAAGAAGATGGTGCTTAGGGAGAAGCTGAAAAACATCAAGATGGCCAAAGGTAAGATGTGTATGACTTATCTTACTAGGATATCTCAAGTGAGAGATGAACTTGCAGCTGTTGGTGAGGCGATTACTGGTCCTGAGTTAGTGCGGACAACCGTGAATGCGGTGACTGCACCTTACGCTGTGTTTGTTCAGGGCTTGGTGGCCAGAGAGAAGTTACCAGATTGGGATAGAGTATGTGATGAATTTGTTTAGGATGATACTCGGAGGGGTTTCTTACAATGCAGTGGTTCTACTAGTAGGGGAGATTAGGAGGATGTGGCATTGGCAGCAAATGGGAAGAAGAAGAGCAAGAAGGGTCCCAAGAAGGGTGGGGCCAAGCAGTAGTAGAATGGGAAGAAGAAGGATATGAGCACTGTGAAGTGATTTACATGTCACACTATGGGACACTATGTTGCTACATGTTGGAAAAGACAATGAAGCAGCAGTAGAAAACTGCTTATGCTGAGATCGATGATATTGTTGCACGATTTTAGAGAGAGTTTTCTTTATGCATTGGGAATATTTAGAAAGAGAGAGAGCATCCATTCTCACTAGTGTAGATGTTGATAGACAGAGGGAGTTTTCTTGTGTGACATACCATTCTTACAATGCATCTACTTCCAGCACTTGGTACATAGATAACGAAGCCTCGAGCCACATGACAGGTGCTCGTGAGATGTTCTTCGAGATTTCACAGGAAGAGATAGATGTGGAGGTTGTGTTGGGAGATGAATCAGTATTCAGTGCAGTTGGACATGGGACTATTACATTTCATAGGGATTCCATGAGTCCCATGGTGTCACATGCCCCAATTTTGCAAAAATAATATTATCTTATTTGATTTTATTTAAAGACAATATGTTAAATTTTATTCTAAGTTGTAATTGAAGACTCAGCAGAGTCAAGGATATTGAATGTAATTCTGAATATTTAAATTATAAATAAATAAAAGTGGAGACAATAGCTTAGGAGAGTTGTTAAAATATTGTTTACTAGTCAAGTTGGTGGAGGAGACTAGGTGGAGAGAAAACAGACAAGTGGCAGCATCCTTAAACCTCTTCCAATTGTTGCAGGTGGAAACCTCCCTACATTTAGGGTCATGATCCCCCAAGAAAGTGGGATCAAAGCAGGTGGCTCAATTAATGACAACTGACCCAAAAGACCTAGGCAATCTTTATAAAAATTCCCATTGAAGAGAGCTGAGGATGCTCATTCTAGAGAAGTGATCATTCAGGTGAATGAATTTCAGATAAATTCAATGGGAAGAGAATTTATGGAAAGAGTTTGAGGGGTTAACTGTTGAGTGATCTAGTGCAGCTTTTTAGCTTAAGGATCTTACTGGAGAGTGCAAAATCATTATTGAGTCATTGGACCAGTTTGTTGTTTGTTTGCTCAACCAGTTCTCAGCCATGGAGACCAGGAACAGGCTCGGGGGTCCTGAGGAAGCGTTGTTTGAGTGCTCTCTAGGAGTTGGTAGGTAGGAACAGCCTCTTAATGCTGTTGTTTTCCAGCTTAATCAGGTTCTACAAACTTTTGTTTTACTATGTTAAATGGTTAAATATGTATCTGACTGAAAAATGAATGTTAAGTATTTAGTTGTAAATTGTTAAGAGTTAGTGATCTTTTTGGATTAATGAAAGAATGAATCTGAATGGATGAAAATAATTCTAATCTGTGTTTTTCCACGTCTGGAAGGACTAGACCGTACTCCAGCATAGACATAGTATTTAAAGTAGATGAAGGAAGTGATAAGAGACTGAAATGATTAGATATGTTATGCACTTTACAGTAGCAAGTAATTTATTTATGTATGAAGAATTTTATTAGAAAAGAATGAAAACCTATTTTTTTATGTTTATTGTTGAAACAACTTGTTTATGTAAGTATGCTGGAAAAGAAATAGCAATAACTCATCACAGGTAGCAGGTTTATTATATTTATAAGTTACTCTAGTAGATAAGATATTACACTTTTACACAGTACATTATTTTGTTGCTGAAATCAAATTATGGAGGAGGGTAAACTATGATATGCTATATATATATTTTCCTTATAATTATTTAATAATCAGCTGCTTATGTAGTAAAGGATTTACAATTAAACTGCTTTATTTAATTTCAGTCCATTGAATATCTAAGTACTATTCATATAATTTATTTACTAAAAATATTAATTAAACCTAGTTTAACAAATACTATGAAGCTAAGTAGTGTATTACTAAAGTATCTAAAGTAAAAAGAGCAAAACTAAACTAAGTTGCAGAAGTTGAACTCAGAGTATTTCAACCTGTTGGCTTAAGTAAACTTAAGAAAAGGAATATTATAATAACTAATAAATAAAATACATTTCTAGGTAAAAACTGTTCGGTAATTATCGACAGGTTATACCTGCAAACAAAAGCTACAGGGTCGAAACCCTAGTTTTTAAATATTTTTTCTAATAAAAGAAACCAAGCTATAATCCATTGGATGGATATTTATATACAACCATAAACAAATAAACTATACCGAAGATTCACAGACCTCTTAATTTATATACGAATAATTACAATTTAAGAAGATTCCATTATACACTAATGATAAAATTAACTCAAAATAATAATTGTTTACAAGTAACAGAGCTCTCTTAAATGACTGAAAAGAAATTATTTAAGAAGAGTTTCATTCGAAGAAAATGCTAGCTCATCTTCATGAGTAAACAAAAACATTTATAAATTATATCATGATTGGATGACAGTCTTTAAACATTAATAGTAATATTTTACAAAGTATGTTAAATAGTAAACAACAACATTATATTACAAAACGCATTAAATAGTAAATTTATTTATTCACAGTTGAATAGGGTAGAAACCCTATTTATAAAGAGTCACCAAATAGTACACTGCTTAAAACAAGTCTAAGCTCAAAGGCAGGTTGTCTAAAAAAAAAATCCAATACATTACTTTAACAAGCTAGAAGGCTGAAGCTTAAAAACAAATACAACACCCAGCTCACGGCCAGGGTTACCCATCAATTAAGCGAGGGTAGTAAACAACATAAAAGCCAATATTAACTTAAAAAGAAGTTGCAGTGACAATGGTGAAGCTGGACAAGTTTCCAAGCTCATATGTTTCCCCAACCGACTACCCTGTTACAAGTAAGGGAAGAACCCGTTCATTGAAAACCAGGGCTTACCCGTTTCGGAGCTAAGAGCCATGCAGACAGCTAGTAGCATCACCTACATTGTTCGCAAGGAGAAGTTACAAGCCCTGCAAGTGCATAGCATGATAATTAGTTTTGAAATTTCTTTTCTAATAAAAAAAAATACTATAATCACAAATTTAAGATAAATAATGCCTTCGAAAGACAGAACTGTTATATACCTGTTAAAGAAAGTTAATAGTTTAGTAATTAGTCTGTCACGAACAACAAAGCTAGAACACAAAGCTTCAAACCCTACAACGATGGTGTAGGAGCATACTAATAGTAGCAGAGACACGGCGTTGCACAGAAGTGGCAGGCCATGAAATGAAGGTAGAATGAAGTCACACATAGAATTTACGCAAGCGCAAAGGAACAAGCAACGAACCCTTGTAGGGTAAAGGCCATAGTACAAAGAAAGGAATAATACCGAATACTGGAGGCTGAAGTAACTATAACTGAGACTCAGAGCAATTTAGAACCGAAAGGGTCTCACGACAGCCATGATAGTCTTGCAGAGCAGCCGAAGGCCGCGTGAACTACGGAGGGAAAATTACAATGAACTAGGGTTGCAATGAACTTATATCTCCAACACTTGGCCAGGAGAAGACCACATGTTCACAATAATTTAAACCATGCAGTGGGTCGTTTCAATAGTTTTTCCTGCAATCCAATAATTTCCAATTATTTAGACAATGATCATACGATGCATAAACTATAATATAAACCTTGTTATTTCATCGTATTTCGATTATGCCGCTTATCATATGGTATGTTAGTTCAGCATTGGGATAACAAATTTAAATCAACGTTGACCTAGCAAAAGGTGTCACCACTTAAACTTTGATTTATCCTGAATTCAATCATGCATAGAATTTATCTCATCGTTAAACTTATGTCCATTATATCGTAACTTTGATAACATGATATGGATATTTGTTAAACTATATTTCCATTATCGTTAACCTTAGTAAGTGTAACGATCACTTATTAGGAAGAGATTAAGTGGAATGGTTTAAAACCATCGAACTACTATAGTTTATATATTTAAATACATTGTGGTCTATGCATGGTTATACCCTTTTAAACAACAATTCAAGTTGTGACAATTATAAAGATTGTATAGCATAGTTTTGAGTAGAATTATTGAACTCTTACAAGTTAAACATTGTTTTAGACTTTTGTATATCTAATAAACAAAATAGTTAATGTATGTTCATAAGCCTTATAAAAACCAACAAATCAATGGTAGTTGGCTAGTATAGTAATAACACACATTTATGAATTCTTTTACATAGTTCAAATTGGCTTAGACTTAATAGATTGTGGTTTTTTCTTAACTTGGATTTTGCTAGTAACTTACCACATCTATATATTTGGCAAATTGGTTTTGGGATTATACAAAATAACTATTTCTTAGCATAATATACATGGTTGACCTTTTTAGAAAGCATCAACCTCAGAAACTGTTTGTAGACAGCAACTTAATACAAGAAAAGCATTATAGAAATAATAAGAATTGCCATGGCATGATCCTACTCGAGTCTAGAATTAATAGAACCACATGGATTGACATAGATTTAAGAAGTATAGGCAAACAATGTTTTCATGTGAAAAGACATTATTGTTTTTACACTAATAAAACTTATGTTGTCAAGAAGTTTACAGGCTGTAAGTTTCCTTGCAGAAGATAAATATCGTTCAGTTTGTTACTCAAGTAAAATAGTATGATAATCTATAATAACTAATAGTACAATCATCATAACATTGCAAGATATACATATTAAAGTAGAAGTTGCTTTGCAGCTAAGATTTTTAGTTTAGAGCCATAGTAAATATATTTACTGTCGCTATGTTTGATAAAGAAAGGAACTCATTTAATTGAACTTTGTTTATAAGAAAAACTGAAGAAAACAAACTATTTTACCTCATGAAAGTTGCTGGGAATTTAGCAGCTTATTTACTAAGCTTATTAATTGCAAATAGAAACACTTCTGGATACTTTAGGAAATTTAAACCATTACTCGTTGAATCATAATTGTAAACCTGTAAGAACAAGTAATCTTTCTGCGCTAGCATAAATGCTAAGTAATCCGAGGATTCAAGGATAGATTCCACCTATTTGACATAAAGAGGAATCATCAGTAAATGGAATTAAAACAATATGCAAGTAAACCTTATTCATATTACAAAAAGGAAACTACTTAGTTAAGGTATTTGAGATTATGTAATACAAATCAATTGACCGTTTCTTTTGCTACTAACCTTGAGCTATTAGTAAATTGCAATTTCAACATTTTATGTTATCTCAAAATTTTAAATTTTTGTTAAAATTTGGGGTTTTGACATGCGGTATCAAAGCACAAGGTTCAAACACTAGGCCTTGATGAAGCCCAACCAGCTTTTACGAAACAGTAAATTGCATTATTATGCTGATGTATTTTCTTTTAAATGTTAGTCAATTAGAGAAATTGTTTTCTGAAGTTTAACAAACATGTATGGAAAGGCTAGAGGAATATGCAGAGGAGGAATATCTAGTTACTGAACCAGGAAACTTACCAAGAGATCCTATACCAGAGGATTTAACTACCAATTTTTCAAAACTGTTACAAACTGTAAAAGACCTAAAATCTGAAATGGAGTCTGTAAAACGAGAGAATGAAAGGATTCTAAGGGCTCCGGAGGAGCTGGATCAAATCTTAACAGAAAAGTTTCAAACTAAGGATAGGGGTAGAAGAACGGAATCAGAATATACAAGTAATCAATGTAAATCTAAAAAGACGAAACATACTAAAGATGTAAGCAGTTCATCTTCTGAGGTGTTTGGTGAACAATGGAATTTCCATTCTACTAGTGATAGTAGTGATGATAATCGTTACACTAAAATGAGGAAATACAAACCTTATGAGAAAATTTCTGGGGAATTCAAAAAGATAAAACCACCAACATTTAATGGAGAGACTGAGAAGGGGGAGGAAGCATAATCCTGGCTATCTGGGATGAAAAAGTACTTCCAAATATATAACTACTCTAACCAGTTAAAGGATAGAATGACTATCTACAACCTCTCAGGAAAGGCTGACATTTGGTGGCAGGACTTGAAGAGAGTTAAAGCAATCAAAGAGAATAATGTAAATTGGAGTACCTTCAAGAGGTACATTAAAAATAAATTCATGTTTGAGCAATACTATGAAGGAAGAGAAAAATAATTTTATGAGCTTAAATTAGGATCAATGAAAATGAAAGATTTGAACAACAATTTCTTAAGCTTACTTAGGTATGTACCATACCTTATAGATGGGAAACCGAAGGTACAATGATTCTTCAGCTGTCTACCTTATCATATTAAGGACGGGATCGCATATGATAATCCAAAGAAATTGGAAGAAGCTATGAGGAAAGCTAAATTCTATTTTGAACAGAATCGGAAGAAGGAAAGCATGGCCAACTGGAAGGCCAAGCAAAATAACAGCCAGTATGATCAAAAGAAGAAGGATTTTGTTCCCAACAGAAATTCTAAGAACAATAAGTCCATAAATTATCGTAATAATAAGAAATTCCAAGGAAATAAGAATAATTCTCCAAACAATTAGAATAATTCCAAGGGTAAAGAATTGGTTAATAACCATGGTAATTCTACCAATAACTTTTGAGCGCAAAGAACCTATAAAGTACTGGGAGTGTAATGGCCCACACTATGCTTCAGTCTGTCCTAATCGGAAAAATATTGTTAGCAATATTCATACCATACAGGAGGAGATGACTGTTGGGGAATTAGCAAGGACCATGCCCAGAATCAACGCAGCTTTGGAGAATCGACAAGAAGAATATCAAACTTCCATGGTGGAAGTAGAAGGTATGATAAATCAAACCCCTATAACTATTTTGATTGATACAGGAGCTAGTCTCAGTTATATTGCACCTACAATGGTAGAAAAATGTAAGTTACCTGCTGAGAAATTTGAAAATTCTTGGTTGGTTCAGTTAGCCACTGGTGCTAAAAGGAAGGTAACTTGTTTTGTAAAAGAATGTGCAGTAGTTATGGATCATTTAAAAACTGTTGTGAAACTTAATGTATTGCCTCTTGTTTCTTATAATTTACTGATCAGTATGGATTGGTTAGAACAACATAGGGTAATTTTAAATTGTTATGATAAAACCTTCACATGTTTAAACTGTGATGGAAAACTAGTAAGTGTAAAAGGAATCCCTAGAAAACCCACCATAAGGCAGATTTCTGCTCTACATCTTAAGAGAGTTGTTGGGAAGGGATGTAAAGCTTATGTAGTAACAATAAATGATGAGGAGATTCTAATTAATACAAATAAATTAAAATTGGAAGACATACCAGTCTTAAGAGAATATGTTGATGTATTCCTTGAAGAAATTCTGGGACTACCTCCAAAAAGGGAATTGGATTTCACCATTGAACTGGTACCTGGTGCAGTAGCTAGCTCAAAGGCCCCTTATCAAATGAAAATACTTGAACTCAATGAATTAAACTCTCAATTAAAATAACTAATTGATTAAAAATATATTCGACCTAGTGTGTCTCCTTGGGGGGAACCTGTCATCTTCGTTAAGAAAAAATACGGAACCATGCGACTTTGCATAGATTATCGTCAGTTGAATAAGATGACCATTAAAAATCGATACCCGTTGCCCCGAATAGATGATCTGTTTGATCAACTATGTGGAGCCACGGTGTTTTCAAAAATAGATTTAAGGTCTGGATATCATCAAGTTAGGATTAAAGATGAAGACATCTTTAAGACAGCGTTTAGAACTCGATATGGTCTTACGAGTTTGTCGTTATGCCATTTGGGCTTACTAATGCTCCAGTTGTTTTCATGTGTTTAATGAACAACATTATGCATAAGTATTTAGATAAGTTAGTAGTCGTGTTTATCGACGATATCTTAATCTATTCAAAAACTGAAGAAGAACATAAAGAACATTTAAAAATTGTTTTGCAAGAGTTATTAGATCATCAACTCTTTGCAAAGTTTAGTAAATATGATTTCTTCAAGGATAAGATTCAGTACTTAGGTCATGTGGTGACCAAGGAAGGGATTTTACTAGATCCTGAAAAGATAAGGGCAATCGAAGATTGGCCGGTTCCTAAGGATGTAACCGATGTTCGATATTTCATGGGCATTACGTGGTACTACCGGAGGTTCATTGAAGGTTTTTCGAGGATCACGAATCCGATAACTTATTTGCAAAAGAAAGGAAAGAAGTTTGACTGGAACCAGAAATGTGAGAAAAGCTTTAAAAAGTTAAAAAGTTAATTAACTAGTGCACCTATTTTAAGAATAACTAATTCTAATAAAGAATTTGTAGTGTGCACTGATGCTTGCAATGATGCCTTGGGTAGTGTTTTGACTCAAAAAGGGCATGTTATTGCCTATGAGTCTAGAAAATTAAAAATTCATGAAAATAATTATGCAACTTATGATCTAGAATTATCAGTTGTTATACATGCTCTAAAGATGTGGGGACATCACCTAATTGGCAGAAAATTTATTTTAATGACTAATAATAAAGGATTAAAGTATCTGTTAGATCAGCCTAATTTAAATGCTAGACAAGCTAGGTGGCTAGCTTTTCTAAGTGAGTATGATTTCGAAATTCAGCACATTAAAGGTAAAGAAAATAAGGTTGTTGATGCATTAAGTAGGAATGGAAGGATGAATTTTGCAACAGTTATTAGCACTTATACTACAGATTTGGATGAACAGCTTAAAGGAGGAATATAACAAGATGAAATTTATCAAAATTTACAAGCTAAAACTAAAGAAAGTCCAACATAAAGCTTAAGTAAAGGGTACAGGCTAAATACAAAAGAAGTTTTACTGTATAAAGATAGAATGTATGTACCTAACGTACCTAAAGTTAAAGTGTTAATTCTGGATGAAATTCATAAAAATCCATACTCAAGTCATCCAGGCTACCAAAAGAATATAACTATGTTAAGAAAATAATATTTTTGGCCAAATATGAAGACTGAAGTACTAGGATATATTGCAAGGTGTTTTGAATGTCAGTAGATGAAAACTGAACATCAACACCGAGCTGGATTACTTCAGCCGTTACAAATTCCTAGCTGGAAATGGGAGATAATTAGTTTAGATTTTATTACTAGACTGCCTAGAAATCAGAATCTAAATGATTCTATCATGGTAGTAGTTGATAAGATAAGCAAAGCCGCTCACTTTATACCTGTTAAAACTACATATAAAGCTGTAAACATAGCTTATATCTTTCTAAAACAGATTTTCCAATTGCATGGAATACCGAAAGTTATAATCTCTGATAGAGATCCTAAATTTACAGGAAAACTTTTGGAGGTATCGGTTTAAAGGATTAAGCACTACCTTAAATTTTAGTACTTCTTTACATCCACAAACAGATGGAAAAAATGAAAGAGTAAACCAAGTACTGGAATATCTATTAAGAATGTATGTGAAAGACCAGGCAGGTAAATGGGAGGATTATTTGCATCTGGTAGAATTTGCTTATAATAATAATTATCAGACATCAGCCAGATTTAGTCCTTTCAAAATTTTATATGGAAGGAAATGTAATACTCCTATCTCTTGAAGTAATCTAGTGGATAGATTGGTATTAGGTCCTGAACTATTAAAGGAAATGGAAGAAATTGTAAAACAGGTGCAAGGTAATCTGAAAGTTACACCAGATTGGTGAAAAAGTCAAGCAGACTTAAAAATAACTCCAAAGGAGTTTCAGGTAGGTGAACATGTGTTCATCAAGGTAAGGCCTAAAAAGAGCTCTCTAAGATTGGGGAGTTGTGAAAAATTAGCACCTTGTTACTGTGGTCCATTTGAGATTTTGTCCAGGATTCGACAAGTAGCTTATCAATTAACATTACCACCCAATTTAGAAGTACATAATGTTTTTCACATTTCTGTATTAAATACATACGTTCATGATGTTACTCATGTTGTTAATTGGAAAGATGTACAGGTGGAAACAGAAGGATATATTTTGGTGGAACCGGACTGTATCCTCGGGCGGAGGAAGCACCTTAGTCCAGAGGAAGCCACCTCTGAATTGGAAAGTAATATGTGAGATGCATATCCAATTCTATTCCAGGGGAATTCTGAGCATGAAGAATAACTAACATCGAGGACGATGTTATGTTCTAAGGGGGTGTGTATGTCACATGCCTCAATNATCTTATTTGATTTTATTTAAAGACAATATGTTAAATTTTATGCTAAGTTGTAATTGATGACTCAACAGAGTCAAGGATATTGAATGTAATTCTGAATATTTTGATTATAAAAATATAAAAGTGGAGACAACAGCTTAGGAGAGCTGTTAAAAGAGTGTTTACTGGTCAAGTTGGTGGAGGAGACTGGGTGGAGAGAAAACAGACAAGTGGCAACATCCTCAAACCTCTTCCAACTATTGCAGGTGGCAACCTCCCTACATTTGGGGTCATGATCGCCCAAGAAAGTGGGATCAGAGCAGGTGGCTCAATTAATGACAACTAACCCAAAAGACCTAGGCAATATTTATAAAAATTTCCATTGAAGAGAGTTGGGGCTTCTCATTCTGGAGAAGTGATCATTCAGGTGCATGAACTTCAGAGAAATTCAATGGAAAGGGAATTTATGGAAAGAGTTTGAGGGGTTAACTGCTGAGTGATCTAGTGTAGCTTTTTAGATGAAGGATCTTACTGCTAAGTGCAGAATCATTACTGAGTATTTGGACTATTTTTTGGTTTTCTTTCTCCACCAATTCTCATCCAAGAAGACCAAGAACAGGCTCAGGGGTCCTGAGCAAGCGTTGTTTGAGCGCTATCCAGGAGTTGGTAGGGAAGAAAGGCCTCCTAACGCTGTTGTTTTCCATCTTAATCAGGTTCTACAATCTTTTGTTTTACTATGTTAAATGGTTAAAATGTGGATCTGACTGAAAAATGAATGTTAAGTATTTAGTTGTAAATTGTTAAGAGTTAGTGATCTTTTTGGATTAATGAAAGAATGAATCTGAATGGATGAAAATAATTCTAATTTGTCTTTTTCCACATCTGGAAGGACCAGACTGTACTCCAACATAGACATAGTATTTAAAGTAGATGAAGGAACTGATAAGAGACTGAAATGATTAGATATGTTATGCATATTACAGTAGCAAGTAATTTATTTCTGTATGAATAATTTTATCAGAAATGAACGAAAACATGGTTTTTTTTTATGTTTATTGTTGAAAAAGCTTGTTTATGTAAGTATGCTGGAAAAGAAATAGCAATAACTCATATAGGTAGCAGGTTTATTATATTAATAAGTTACTCTAGTAGATAAGATAATATACTTTTACACAGTACATTATTTTGTTATTGAAATCAAATTATGCAAGAGGGTAAACTGTGATATGCTATATATATATTTTCCTTATGATTATTTAATAACCAGCTGCTTATGCAATAAATGATTTACAGTTAAACTGCTTTATTTACTTTCAGTCCATTGAATATCTAACTACTATTCATATAATCTATTTACTAAAAATATTAATTAAACCTAGTATAACAAATATTATGAAGCTAAGTAGTGTATTACTAAAGTATCTAAAGTAAAAAGAGCAAAACGAAACTAAGTAGCAGAAGCTGAACTCAGAGTATTTCAACCTGTTGGCTTAAGTAAACTTAACAAAAATAATATGATAATAACTAACAAATAAAATACATTTCTAGGTAAAAGCTGTTTGGTAATTATCGATAGGTTATACCTGCAAACAAAAGCTACATGGTCGAAACCCTAGTTTTTAAATACTTGTTCTGATAAAAGCAACCAAGCTATAATCCATTGGTTGGATCTTTATATACAAACATAAACAAATAAACTGTTATCGACGATTCATAGACATCTTAATTTATATACAAATAATTACAATTTAAGAAGATTCCATTATACACTAATGATCAAATTAACTCAAAATAATAATTGTTTACAAGTAATAGAGCTCACTTAAATGACTGAAAATAAATTATTTAAGAAGGTTTTCATTCAAAGAAAACCCTACTCATCTTCCTGAGTAAACAATAAAATTTATAAATTATATCATGACCTAATGACAGTCTTTAAACATTAACAATAATCTTTTACAAAGTATGTTAAACAGTAAATAACTACATTATATTACAAAACACATTAAATAGTAAATTTATTTATTCACAGTCGAATAGGGTAGAAACCCTATTTATACAGAGTCACGAAATAGTACACTGCTGAAAATGAGTCTAATCTCAAAGGCAGATTGTCTGAGGAAAAAAAATCCAATACATTACTTTAACAAGCTAGAAGGCTGAACCTTAAAAACAAATACAACACCCAGCTCATGACCAGCGTTACCCATCGATGAAGTGAGGGTAGTAAATAGTATAAAATCCAATATTAACTTAAAAATAAGTTGCAGCAACAATGGCGAAGCTAGACAAGTTTCCAAGCTCAGATGTTTCCCCAACCGACTATCCTGTTACAAGTAAGAGAAGAACCCATTCATTGAAAACCAGGGTTTACCCGTTTTGGAGCGAAGAGCCATGCAGACAGCTAGCAGCATCACCTACACTATTCACAAGGAGAAGTTACAAGCCCTGCAAGTGCATAGCATGATAATTAGTTTTGAAATTGATTTTCTAATAAAAAAAATATTCTAATCACAAATTTAAGATGAATAATGCCTTCGAAAGACAGAACTATTATATACCTGTTAAAGAAAGTAAACATTTTAGTAATTAGTCTGTCACCAACAGCAAAGCTGGAACACAAAGCTTCAAACCCAACAATGATGGCGTAGGAGCACACTAATAGCAATAGAGACATGACATTGCATAGATGTGGCAGGCCACGAAATGAAGGTAGAATGAAGTCACACACAGAATTTACACAAGCGTAAACAAACAAGCAACGAACCCTTGCAGGGTAAAGGCCACAACACAAAGAAAGGAATAATACCGAATACTGGAGGATGAAGTAACTATAACTGAGACTTAGAGAAATTTAGAACTAGAAGGGTCTCACGACCGCCATGATAGTCTTGCAGAGCAGCCGAAGGCCACGTGAACTGTGGAGGGAAACTGACTATGAACTAGGGTTGCAATGAAATTATATCTCCAACACTTGGCTAGGAGAATACCACATGTTCACAATAATTTAAACAATGCAGCGGGTCGTTTCAATACTTTTGCCTACAATCCAATAATTTCCAATTATTTAAACAATGATCATATGATGCATAAACTATAATATAAACCTTGTTATTTCATCGTATTTCGATTATGCTACTTATCATATGATATGTTAGTTCAGCATTGGGATAACAACGTTAAATCAATGTTGACCTAGCAAAAGGTGTCACCACTTAAACTTTGATTTATCCTCAATTCAATCATGCATAGAATTTATCTCATCGTTAAACCTATGTCCATTATATCGTAACTTTGATAACATGATATGGATATTTGTTAAACCGTATTTCCATTATCGTTAACCTTAGTAAGTGCAATGATCACTTATTAGGAAGAGATTAAGTGGAATGGTTTAAAACCATCGAACTACTATAGTTTCTATATTTAAATAAATTGTGGTCTATGCATGGTTATACCCTTTTAAACAACAATTCAAGTTGTGACAATTATAAAGATTGCATAGCATAGTTTTGAGTAGAATTCTTGAACTTTTACAAGTTAAACATTGTTTTAGATTTGTATATCTAATAAACAAAATAGTTAATATATGTTCATAAGCCTTATAAAAACCAACAAATCAATGGTAGTTGGCTAGTATAGTAATAGAACATATTTATGAATTATTTTACATAGTTCAAATTGGCTTAGAATTAATAGATTATGGTTGTTTCTTAACTTGTATTTTGCTAGTAACTTACCACATCTATATATTTCGTAAATTGGTTTTGGGATTATACAAAATAACTGTCGCTTAGCATAAGATAGATGGTTGACCTTTTTAGAAAGCATCAATCTCAGAAACTGTTTGTAGACATAACTTAATACAAGAAAAGCATTATAGAAAGAATAAGAATTGCCATGGAATGATCCTACTCGAGTCTAGAATCAATAGAACCACATGGATTGACGCAGATTTAAGAAGTATAGGGAAACAGTGTTTTCATGTGAAAAGACATTATTGTTTTTACAGTAATCAAACTTATGTTGTCAAGACGTTTATAGGCTGTAAGTTTCCTTGCAGAAGATAAATATCGTTCAGTTTGTTACTCAAGTAAAATAGTATGATAATGTATAATAACTAATAGTACAATCAGTATAACATTACAAGATATGCAAATTAAAGTAGAAGTTGCTCTGCAGCTAAGATTTTTAGTTTAGAGCCACAGTAAATATATTTACTATCTGTATGTTCGATAAAGTAAGAAACTCATTTAATTGAACTTTGTTTATAAGAAAAACTGAAGAAAACAAACTATTTTACCTCATGAAAGTTGTCGGGAATTTAGCAGCTTATTTACTAAGGTTATTAATTGCAAATAGAAATACTTCTGGATACTTTAGGAAATTTAAAATGTTACTCATTCAATCATAACTGTAAACCTGTAAGAACAAGTAATCTTTCTGCGTTAGCATAAATGCTAAGTAAGCCTAGGATTCAAGGATATATTCCACCTACTTGACATAAATATGACTCATCAGTAAACTGAATTAAAACAATATGCAAGTAAACCTTATTCATATTACAAAAAATAAACTGCTTAGTTAATGTATTTGAGATTATGTAATACAAATCAATTGACTATTTCTTTTGCTGCTAACCTTTAGTTGTTAGTAAAATGCAATTTCAACATTTTATGTTATCTCAAAATTTTAAATTTTTGTGAAAATTTGGGGTTTTGACACATGGTGTTTCCCGATGTATTGTAGGTACTTGAGATGAAGAAGTACCTAGTGTCAGTTTCCATGATCGATGATCAGGGTCTTGGGGTGTCTTTCCTAGATGCACATGTGCATATGTTTCCCAATACTGTAGGACCATTTTTTTTAGTTACCATTGGAGTGAGATGTGGAAAACTGTATAGGCTCTTGTTTCAGCCACAGCATGCTTTAGCACATAAAATCAACAATGCGTTGTGTGATCTTTGGCATAGGAGGATGGCTCACTTGCATCATCTATCCTTGGGTTTGTTGATACACATGGTTACAGGATTACCGGAGTTTAGCACAGGGCATAGTGATGTGTGCAAGGGGGTGTGCTTTGGGAAAGCACACCAAGACTACTTTTTCGAGCAGTGATAGCAGGTTAGCTGGTACTCTTGACTTGATACATTCAGAATTATGTGGACGTATGTCTTCTATGTCCATGAGGGGTATGAGTATTATGTGACTTTCATTGATGTACATTCTAGGAAGACCTAGATCTACTTTCTGAAGAGAAAGAAGTCTAAGGAAGTCCTGCATAGGTTCCAAGAGTTCAAAGCTTTTGTGGATAACCAAACAGAGAGGAAGATTCGAGTCTTGAGATCATATAAAGGGAGTGAGTATACCTCCAAGGATTTTGATGGATTTTGCAGACAAGAAGGTATCGAGAGACAGTTGATAGTTTCATATACTCCAGAGGAGAATGGAGTAGCAGAGAGGAAGAACCGGTCCATTGTTGGAGCAGCCCGAGCTATGCTACATGACTAGTCACTTCCTTTATTTCTATGGGATGAGGCTTGCAGCACAATTGTATATATTTAGAATAGGAGTCCCCATCGGCCAGTGGGGTACATGACACCTGAGGAGTGCTTTTCAGGCAAGAGGCCCGAAGTTGGCCATTTTTTGTATATTTTGTAGTTTGAATTACTCTCATGTCCCTTCAGAGAAGAGGACAAAGTTGGATCCCACTATAGAGAAGGGCATCTTTGTGGGTTATGCTGAGACTGTGAAGGCCTTCCATATTTACCTTCCCTCTAAGAGGAAAGTGGTGTTGAGAAGGGATGTGAATTTTGAGGAGGAGCGAGCCTTTAGGAAGTCGAGATAGTCATAGCAAGGAGAGTAGTAGGTCCTTGAACCTTAGGTTGTGGCACATGCCCCATCTATGCAGCAGTCATAATCATAGGTTTTCGGGGTTACAAGACCATAGATTGTTGGCACAGGTTCGCCAAGTTCAATGGTTATCCCAGCATGATCTTTGGGGACAGGTGGTGGGTCTACTATTACAGGTACACCTTACATGGGATCAAGATGAGGATCAAGATCAAGATTACAGGGTACACCTAGTGTTGGCACATTAGTTTCGGGTTCACAGGTGACTGGGGTTTCTAGCTCTGGTATTTCTTCAGATGAGGGAAGGCCAGTGTGGGAAGAACCTTCAGGGAAGAATAATCCTAAGTGGATTCGACAGACCTTGAAGGATGCCTTAAAGGCTGGGATATCTAGGGATGAGGTGAGAGCCATCAATATGCCTGATAGATTGGGCATGTTGTTGGTGGCTAGTACACAAGATTTTGAGCCTTCTACATTTGAGGAGGCCTCCCAACTTTCGGTATGTATAGATTCCATGATGGATGAGTACCATTCCATCATGAAGAATGATGTATGGGATATTGTTCCAAGACCTGAGGGGAAGTCAATGGTGACTTCTCGTTGGCTTTACAAGCTGAAGCACTACAAATCTAAGTTTGTAGTGCAGGGTTTTTCACAGGTTTAGGGAATTAATTATGATGAGACTTTTGCATCGGTTTCTCAATATAATTCTATCAGGAGCTTGATCTCCATTGCAATGGAAATGGGTTGGAATATCCATCAGATGGATGTGAAGACTGCATTTCTCATTTGGATCATACATGAGCATATTTACATTCAGCAACCTTTGGGATTTGAGATACATGATAGAGAGACACATGTATGCAGGATGAATAAGGCAATTTATGGGTTGAAGCAAGCTCTTAGAGCTTGGTACTCTAGGATAGATTCTTACTTGTTGAGTATAGGGTTTCAGAAGAGTGAAGCAGGTCTGAATCTCTACTTCATCATGGTTGGAGATGATCTACTTGTTCTTATGCTATATGTTGATGACTTGTTTATCACAGCGAGAGAGAGACCCATTGCAGCTTGGAAGAAGGATCTTGTGGTAGAGTACGAGATGACTTATCTTGGGTTGATGCATTATTTCTTGGGATTGGAGGTTTGGCAGGAACCTGGACATATTTTCCTGGGCTAGGGAAAATACGCAGTTGACATTTTGAGGAGATTTAGGATGGAGGATTGTAGTCCTATGTCTACACTTATGATCACCGAATGGAAGAAGCTTCATTCTTATAATGGAGAGTTTGTGGATCCTACTTTGTAGCATCAGCTTATTGGGTCATTGATGTATCTAGTCAACGCTGAGCCAGATTTATGTTTTTAAGTGAAAAATCCTAGCCAGTTCATGGTTGAGCCTAGGAGTGTGCATTGGGTCACTGCCAAACATGTGTTGCACTATCTTTCAAGGACAATGGATTTTGGGTTGGACTACAAGAGGTTAGAGGGGATCATACTAGTTGGTTATACAGACTCAGATTAGGAAGGTAGTGTAGCAGAACAGAAGAGCACTTTTGGATGTTGTTTCAGTTTTGGCTTGGCAGCAGTGTCGTGGTTCATTCGGAAGTAGAAGTCTATTGGATTGAGTACTACAGAGGCTGAGTACATGGAATCCAGTTTGGCGAGCTGCAAGGCCTTGTGGCTTCACAAGTTGCTGGTGAATCTATTTGGTCGGGAGCTTAGGCCTATGATGATTTACTGTGACAATCAGATTTGTATGTAGCTCTCTGAGAATCAAGTCTTTCATCATCAATCAAAGTACATAGATATCAGATATCATTTCATTCGAGACTATATTCAAAGAGGAGAAGTCACACTTCAGTACATTTCCATTAATGAGCAGGTAGTAGACATACTGATGAAGTCTTTGGGGAGGGGCAAGTTTGTCTTCTTCATAGACAAGTTGGGAGTGGTGCAGAACACCTTCCTCGGTAAGAGGGAGTGTTAGTTTTGTCCCTAGGGAAGTGTTCCCCTAGTGAATTTTCTCTTAGTCACTTAGAGAGGGGACATAAAGTGACCCTTCCATTAAATGACTTAAGTAAAAGCATTTAATTTGACTTTAGAGCATTAAAGTCACTTTTTGATAAATTTAAGTGGGTGAGTGAAATTAATATTTTAGAAATAAAATATGAGGATTTAATTTCATCCCTTGATCTAATCTAATCTCCACTGTTATATTAGACTCACCCTAGGGTTTTCTTAGAAAGGCATGGGAAAGGAATTTTTCCTCTCTTTTGCAGATTGAAGTGAGAAGAGAGAGCTAAGAAGATAAGTTTCCTTTTCTTAGATAGAAAGGAAAAATTTGCAGCATGCAAATTGAGGAGATGAAAGAAACAAAGAGGGCATGGAAATCAAGGAGAGGACAACAACATTTCTTGCTGGTCCATACAGTGCGTATGTTATGATTTTTGAAGAAGAGGGAACATTTTTTGAGGTCGACTTTTGGGCATGATTTTCGAGAATTTCTTTTCCTAGGCACAGATTTCAAGGTCCATACAATCAGTCCGTATGGTACTGTCCATACAGTTTGTCTATATAGTCCATACAACAGCATGGAAATTGAGGTAGAAAACAGAAAAGAAAAAAAAATTGAGTTTGATTTTTTCTGTTTGGCGTAGAAAATGAGGTAGAAATTTTCTCTTCTAGGTTGAGATAAGTTGGTCTAAAAATTTCTGAGTTTTGCTATAAATTTCCTAATAATAAATCTCTCTCTCTCTGACTGGTTTTACCCTAGTGGGTTTTTCCAGGGCCATTGTCCCAAAATACTAGCGTTGTGTGTGTTGAATGGTGTGCTGATATTTTATTTACTGTCACTGCAAAAGATTAGTTATAGCAGTGTTTTAAGTCTGAAAAAAATTGTTTATTTCCAACACTTTATTTTTTTGAGAATGTCATAAACAGAGATATAATTTTTACATAAAATCGATGGATGAAAGCTTGTGAAAAATATACAAATCTGAATTTGTATAACCAACGAACTCTAGTTCAGAATCTGGAGCATAGTGAATGTTGTAGGATCTTGTTCCTTAAATGTACTGAAGAATCCTCTTTGCTGCCTTCCAATGAATTTCATGAGGCTAATGCATGTATATTGATACAACATTCACAGCATAACAAATATCAGGATGTGAATGTGTCAAGTAAAGCAAGCTACCATTCAGTTGGCGGTAGATAGTGCAATCCATGGGCGTAGTGGATTTTCCCTCTTCAAGGCCGATCCTTGAGAGGAAAAGAAATGGGGCAGCCTTGAATTCAGCCATGTGAAACTTAAATAACAATTATGAAATGTATTTATACTGAGTTACCATTATACCATCAAATTCTTGGGAGATTTCAAGCCCTAGAAATTGTTTTAGGAGCCCCAACTCGCTCATCTCAAATGCATCATGAAGGACAGTTTTAATGAAGACAATGGAAGCAAGTGTGCTTCCTGTAATAAAAAGATAATTAAAATATAAAAAAATGATAAGAATATTACCATCATATTTCTGCAAATATACATTTGGATCATATTGTCATCTTTGGAAGTTTTGTGAAAGTAGAAATGCATCCATCTTGACATAGCATGATCTTGGGGCCTATTTCAACCCATATAGTGATTTATGCAATTTGCAAAACAAAGAAGGATATGATGTGTACCCTTCTGGATGATTCATGTATATCTCCTCATTAAGGTCTCCATGTAGAAAGGAATTCTTCACATCCATATGATGCACCTTCCAGTTCTTGGATGTTGCAATGGCCAAAACTAGGTGGATGGAGTCCATCTTTTCCACCACTGCAAAGGTCTCATGATAGTCAACACCTTCAACATGGGAGAACCCTTTTGCAACCATAATTGCCTTATATTTTTAGTTTTTTCCATCAACAACAACCTTTTTCCAAAACACCCACTTTCATTGAACTAATTTCCTCGTAGGTGGAAGAGAAACTAGTTACCAAGTAGCATTTTTATGAAGAGAATTAAAATCTTCATCCATAGAAGCTTTCCATCTCAAATATTTCCAAGCATGGTAGTAGGAATTAGGATCTGAACCAATCATTAAATACCATGTCTTAGACAGAAATGAATCATGACAGAAGAGAGCAATACCTGCTCTTTGAAAATAAGACAGGGTTCTTCTTGGATCAACATGATTTCCAATGTTTTCCCTGGTGGAAGAGAGTGTCTTATTGGCCCCACTTAGGAGATGTGTTTGCACTTAAAAATATGATTATGAACCTAATATTTGTTTTTGACTGATATCATACATCATATGAGCAAATTCAGAGACATCACTCCCAATTTCATCATCCGAATAATTAGCAGGAAAATGAGGGAATTTTAACAATTTTCCCCTTTACTAGTTCTACCTCTTGGAGAGGAGGCTTCAATGATTTTTTTTTGGTTTTGATATTAATTAGATTTAATCCTTTATATTATTCTAGATATACAATGAAAAAACATTCAACACTTTGTGGTTGCAAATTCTTCCTCTTTTCATGTGGAATTCAGGCCCATGCAGTGGACCCAAACACCCTGAAATTTGACACATTCAGCTTGTGTCCAAACTATGATTCAGAATGTGTCTTTCCCTTCAGTGAGGAGTGAGGTACTATTTTTTGAATGTGTGAAGAAAAATTCATGGCCTCATCCCATAAATTTTCAGCCAATCCTTTTTCTTCCACCATGCATGTGGTCATCTCCTTGAGAGAGCGGTTTTTGCTTTTCACTACACCATTTTGCTGAGGAGTGTAGGGAATAGAATGTTGGATATTGATCCCACTGTATAAAAAAATTTGTAGTAATTCATAGCTGATATATTCCCCTCCATTATCATATCTCAAATATTTAATCTTTCTCCCAGAGGCATTTTCAACCAGTGATTTCAAATCAATAAATTTCTCCAAAATTTCAGATTTTTTCTTGATGAAGAAAACCCAAGTGTATTTAGAAAAATCATCTATGAAGGTGAGTACATATAGATATCCACTCATGGATTTGGTGGGAATAGATCTATTGATATCATGATGAATCATCCCTAAGATACTTGTTGTAGGGCTTTCCTTTCCCCTATCAAACTTGTGCTCGGGGTGTTTTCCAACAATACAACCTTTGCAAAATCCGGTGGTAGCTTTGATGGCTTGCAGGAATTAAACCATGGAATTTTTCTGAAGTTACTGTAAGTACTTGAAATTTAAATGACCAAATATCTCATGCCATAGTCTACTAACCTCATTTCCATGAGTCAGAAAATTCGTGGTCGTTTCATCCGCGAGAAAATGAGAAAACTCATAGGATTTTGCATGATGGTTTGCTAAGCCATTTATAACAAGTTTATCAGATGCAATCTTAGTGATTTCTACATCATTGGGGCTGAATTTTAATCGCTTGGGCACTCCAGTATGATTCATTTTATATACACTTAGGAGGTTGGAGGCCAAGGAGGGTACATAAATAACATTGAAAAAACTGCCATGTTTAAGATTTACTTTCCCTTGTCCTTTAGAAATGATGTTAGAATCATCTCCCATGTGTATGGGAATGATTTTTTCTGTGTCCATAGAAGAGAAGAAATATCTTCCTTCCATCATGTGATTTGAAGCAATAGAGTCTATGAGCATCGATTTGGGCTTCGAGGTGCTTTCCATGAGAGCATGTCTTCTTTCTTGTTGGGTGTCCCAATCTTGGTTATCTCTCTTTTGAACACTCTTTGAAATATTGATAATGTTTCTCTCGAGGAGAGAATTCATCTCATCAAGCTTCTTCTTCATGTAGGAATGTTTTGGGTGGAAAGCCTTCCCGAAATATGAACACTTGACTTTGTCTTTTCCTTGGTTGATTCCTCTATTGTTGTGTTTATTTGATTCAGAAGGCTCTTCATGCTGCTGGTTCTTTTCTTTATGCTTTGGTGCATCAAATTTACTCTTTTGATTCTTCTTCCCTTTTCACTTCAGATCTTTGGGCCCTGAAACAAATAGGTCTTGATCGAATGATCCCCATATGAACAAGCTTGTCATGTTCATTTGTTAGGGACTCAATAAAGGCATTGTGAGATGGCATCTTCCATCCAAGGGTTGTTAGATTCTTTAAATGAAAAGTGGAGACAAATACTGAGTAGTTCACACCAATTTTGGAGATAATGGCGATGATGAGCTGATCGTCCTTTTTCTTCACCTCACACTGCTTCAACTGTAGGACTAGATACTTGAATTTCATGAATAATTCATTGAGAGTTTTGAAATCACCAAGTTGAAGAGAAATCAGCTCATTCTCCAGCTGATAAATCCTCAAATCATCCTTTTTTTCATACAGGGAGGAAAGTTGGTCCCAAATTGCTTTCAGAGTCTTCAATCCCGAAAGATGGAATAGAATATCCTTTGAGATAGAGAGACACACAAACCCAAAAACTTGATACATTTTGTTAAATAATATATCCTTGTCCACAACATGCTTTGGGTCTTCCTCTGTGGTCATAGTGACTCTGTAGAGTCCTTTAGCATGGAGCTAGATCTCCATATCTCCTTTCCATTGGTGATAATTGAAAGGAGTTAGAAGCTCTATGGAAGAAGATATTCTTCTGCTGTAGTGAATGTAGTGAACCTATAAAAAATCCTGCAATCAACAAAAAAAAGTAACCGTAAGGTCGGACAACCTACACATTTCATATTTTCATCACACCCAGCATAATTGATCAAGCACCCAGCATAATTGATCAAGCAATCTTGATCAACAATTCCTTAACTTGGTGTATTAAGTGGTAAATCTTCGGCTTTCGGTGCAGTGTTGGAATTTGAGATTTTACTCAATTTTGCATGCTAGATCCATAAAAAATCATGTTTTTGAAGAATAGAGCTTCATCCCACCGTGGCTCTGATACCATATTAATTATGTCACAACAATCTTCAGACAAAGCACAAACTCACTAGTGATTCAATAAACAATAGACATGAAATGATGTAATCGTATTGCAGTAGGAGGTTGCATATCTGTATAATCAATAATAGAATGAATGATACAATACAATGTCATGAAAAATGCATGAATTCCAAGCCAAGTCGAAGTCACTAGGATTTCATTCGAATTGCATGGATGGTTGTAGCTTAACGAACATTTTACCAACACTAGACACACTTAGTTAACCACTAAACTAGCCATAACTGACTCTCACCGAGTCCTAACCAAATCAGAGTGCAATAGATTACTAATTCTAATAGAATGTAACTCAGACACATGTCACTACATGTCAATTAGTAGGTGGCAGAGCATCATTAACTCCAATTAGCTTCGATGAAGCTAATTGAAGTGATATTGGTCATCACAAGTGGTTGGGGGCGCATTAACTCACTCCAGTTCATCCCAAGCATCCCAAAATAGAAAATTGCATGATGGAGGCACCTTTAAAACTCATCTTAACAAATTTAATGTTAAACAACAATCAGTTAGAAATTAGGTGCACTTGTGACACTCAGATCACCCCAGAATTGCTCCTTGTTTGAAGGAGGAAGCCTAATTAGCCTCCCTGAGTGAAAGAGAAGGCTTAGTTGGACTCCTTTATTGAAGGAAGGTGTGGGTGTGCTCATGTTGATGTCATCGTGTTCTCATCTGATGCCAATTGAGTCAATTAAACTTAGGATAGTGGGTAATTAGGAAAAAACTGACCAAAGAAAGTGTGTAAGTTGGATAATAACTCCAACAAATTATGGTAAACAAAGACAACCTTTGCAACCCATGGTGAAACCATAGTCAGTTGTGAATAACCAATTTATAAATTTCCTAACCATCATCAGTAATAATCAACCATAATCTAACATAGTCACATATAGTCCATCATGGTTGACCATTTTATACTATTGCGCTTTCCGAGGAAAATTGCTAGTAATATATTTTATGGTTAAGAAAATTTCAATTATTTTATCACTAACCTATGATAATGTTTTAATTTTCAATGATAGTTTCAAATATGGATCTATACTAAGTGATATCAATGGTAATAAATATATTAATTTCTCCTTGGATAGAGAAAAGATTACTAATTTCTAATTTTCACTTGTTGTTGGTGTTTTAACATTGACATTTATCACAAGTACATTCAATGGCTATGATATCTTGAATAAATAAAAACATATATCCATTTGAAATGGGATATACCAAGCATCGAGAGGGATCAAATATCTTTGAGGTTCAAACCCCTTTTTAATTTATCTAATTTATGTAGTTTTATATATATGTGATTCTAAATAATTTAAATCTAATGTAACATGACATGTTATTTTTATGATATTTTATTATTTTTTACAGAAGTCATGTTTCAACTCCAAGATGAGAATGGAGGGAGTTACACATCCCCCTTATTGGGATGTAGAATTTTCCTCTTCGATGCAATAAATGAGGATTGAACAAATTTATTAGAAATATACAACACTCCTCAACTTTCATATAATGAAACCTAAATGACACTAGGTAAATGAAACAAACCATTCTATACAAAGGAAATTGGTTATTGTATTGATTAAATAATAAAGATGTAGATGATGTGGAGCTCTAGATCCCACCAAAGGGAGAGATATTCTCTTATTTAAGTATGTACTACCAACTAGGGGATGCATGTAAAATATTTCAAATGGTGAAAGGATAATATGGAGGATCTCTCTCTCTATATATATAGGATATATCATAGCATAACGTTGGTATTTTTTGATCAATTTGAGTTTGTTGGCTTGATTCTCTATAGACCTAGGGTCATATCCTTTCTTCGTAAAAAAAAATGAATATATCAGCCAAATATATAAGAACTCTGTTAACAACTCATATGATGTAGGCGAAGTCTCACCCGAGATATTTTAAGGGCACTTACAGAACCAATTTTTTGCATTTATGATGGGGATTTCCTTATACAACATTATCAGGTAACTCGACCAAAAATGGGGAATAAACTTTTATTTCATACACTCATTCAATACTATAACCTATTGATCCCTAAACATATATGACAGTATGTAACATAAATCATAACACACATTAATTACTATTCATATGATCATAACATTAGATGTGAGACATATATAAATAATTTTATTCTAAGCAGATCTGCTTGAGACATTCGAAACAACTCATTCGCAATGCATATGCATTCGACACAAACAAAGAGATAAAAGACACAGACAAAAGGGTTAACATGGAAACCCATCCAAGAAAAACTACAAAGGTGCTCTTCATATTGTTGGGATTATTATTAATCCACCCTTTGTATCCTTTGAGAAGACAAAGTCTATTTGATTAAATTCCCTAGCTTAGGAGGTATCATCACTTCACAAGTGCTTGGGGCACATAACTAGTGGACATATGCCACTTACTACACCTATCTGTATGAATTTTGGAGCTCCATGGATCAACCCTTATTTTATAGGAACCCACTCGGAGTGCCACTAGCAAAGTCCAGAAGTTGTCTCCAGTAGGTCATCAATTATCCTTAGTTAAACTCCGATCCCCATCAGTTAGATCACTTCCAGTGTCTCTAGAACCAGCTTGTATGATTCATGGCAATATATGCGCCTTTGTTCACCTACCCATTTAGTTAACTAATTGTAACTGGTTATTAACTATTTTAGTGATATCCAGTTGCACTAGTTAGCTATAATGGTGATTTTCCCACTCCTAGTTAGCTATAGAGTATGTCTAGGTTGGTAGATTCAACTACCTATGTAGGTTTTCGAATTATCCATTGATGTTGTATTATATATTCAGCCGTAATGTGAATAATAATTAATGGAATATTTCTCATATTGTTCTTCAATTATTATTTTCTTATTTCTCTTATGCATCCTATGTGAATACAAATTTTGTCCCAAGATATACCTATCAGAATCTAATATGGTATTAGAGCCTGGTCAAGCTATAACAAAGAAATTCATTCTAGTGTTGTGCAGGTACAATTTCAACAAAAAAATTTGAAAATATCATTCAACTTTGAATAGGTATCCCGTCCTCTACAGATCATATTATAGGTCCTACCATATCTTGTTTGAAATTTATTTCTATGATCTAAAATGGTATTTTTGTGGAATTCAATTTGAGTCTTTGGTTTGAGAGATATGTTCAGCTGAATATGGGAGGTTTGCAACAACTCACACCCACCCATACCCTCTATTTTGGATTGATATTCTCATTGCAAACGATGAAATAGATTAATTTCCTTATTTGATTTGAAATATTTGTTCGATATATGAAATGGGTCTTCATAGAAATTTGATTTTGTTGATAGTCGAGGAAGTTGTGATTGAATTGGAAACATGAAACCAATAAAATTTTTGAGTTTTTATTTAACCATACATAGATTATATGATTTACATGTACAACTTATTGGATTCAAAGTTGTTTCTGAATTTGAAGAATAAAATTGCAGAAACCTCTATTGGACAACTTCAATATGGATTTGATCTCAATTCATCCTCTATCTACATTTAATTATGTTGAGTGGAAATTGAAGATGGTTTCATATCTCAAGAGCCATGAGCTCTTTGATGTGTCTCTTGGAGCTATTTCAATGCTATATTCTGATGATGAGAAGTCTATTTGTTTTAATAACTCTGACAGAGCATATGAATCCATGTGTCTAGACATTCCTCCTATGATGTGCTATCTCATTGATGTTGTTTAATTCCTAAGTGAAATTTGGTTCAGGCTAAACAAAAAAATTTGGCCAGCTGACTAAAGAGATTACTACAAATCATTGGGAGAGATCATCTGGAATATTCTTTCAATTTCTTCCAGCCTCCATTATTTTCAAGAAGATGAAGTTCCGTAAGATGAATAAATGACAGAGTCTTCAACTAATTCAATTCGAAACCAGACTCATTATGCTGTGGCTCATGAAATTGTTGATAAATTTGATGTCTCATTTTTCCATGCACCTACTCCAGAAGAGGAGATTTATACCTACATTGTTGAAGAAATCCCCTTCAATCCCACTAAGTCCTTAACTGATTCAATTCGAAACCAGACTCATTATGTTGTTGCTCTCAAATTTTTTAGAAATTTGATGTCTCATGTTTTCATGTAGCTACTCCAAAAACCTCCATTGTTGAAGAAATATCCATTGAGTCTCTCACCTCAATTGGTTTGAATTCAAGGATTCAAGACCTCTCAGTTATGCTTGTAACTAATGTCATCAATTTATGTCAGCATATTCTTTTGAATTCTTGATATTACATTTTGTGATTTCATGGATATTTTTAGAATCTACATCATATTTTGGAGCTCAATCATTCTTTCTTGGTGGTCCAAGGTATTTTTTCTCTTCCTTCTCAATCACATACTAATCTCCTCAAAGTGCTAGAAATGATGGAGACCTCTTGCATTCACTTCGATGCATGCTCCTCTCTCATCTGAAGCTGAATATAATTCACATGGTTCAAAGTAGAAATAACATCAAGAATCATGCAACTTTATATGTTCCTGGTCAATTTAAGTGTATTCCTCTTCTTTGCAAGAAGAATATCCCTCCAGACATCTAGTCAATCTCACACCTACTTGGATTTGGAATAGTTTAGTTTTTGGTGTATCTCATGTCCATTTTTGAGGAAAGGATTTTGCCCATGCGGGTTTTCCTTTTTTTTCTTCATTTTACATGCATAAATATTTTTTACATTTAGATCGTAATGGGTGACCTTTGGTATCAGTTACCAAGGCCTAGGTAGTCCAAATTTAGGATTAAAGTGGGGTGTTGGGATTATTATTAATCCTTCCTCTGTCTCCTTTGACCACATAAAGTCTATTGGATTAATTTTTTTAGTTTAGTAGCTCTCATCATTTCACTAGTGCATGGGGAGACATGACGAGTGGACATATTCCACTTGCTGCACCTGTGTGCATGCATTTTGGATCTCCAGGGATCAATCCCTATTTAATAGGACCCACTTGGAATGCCACCAACAATGTTTATAAGTTGACTCTAGTAGCTCATTAGTTATCCTTAGTTAAAATTTGATCCCCATCGGTTATATCACTTCCAGTGTCTCTAGCTCCATTTTCATCATTCATGCAAATATAGGTTCCTTTGTTCACCTACCCCTTCAGTTAACTAATTGTAACTGATTGTAAATGGTTATTAACTATTTTAGTGATTTGCAGTTGTACTAGTTAGCTAGAATGGTCATTTTCCCACTCCTAGTTATCTCTAGAGTATGTCTATGTTGGTATATTCAACTACATATGTAGGTATTTGAATTATTCATTGATGTTGTATTATATATTCACCCATAATGTGAATAATCATTAATGGAAGATTTCTCATATTATTCTTCAATTATTCTGCGCACTCATCTTTATATATTATTTCATGTATTATCCTCTCATCTCATGCTCTTTGGATTAGGTATTTTCCTCTTTCATTCTCTTCTCCTTAGTATTAATCCTCATCTATGAATATGTATGGATATGATATATACTTTTGTTGCATGTACACAACTTGGATCGATGCTTGTATGCTTTTACACTTCGCAATTTAGCCGTCGACTAAATCTCAACTGTCAGTCAACATGTTGTCTTTCTAATTTAACACGTCCAATTACATCTAAAAATAGGAACTATTGGACCAAATTAGAATTATGATTTATTTCCAATAGAAAACTATCGGTCTAACCAAATATTTATGAAAAATAGGTCGAATTCCTCATCTCGACTTGTTTTCTTTATCTTTTGTCATGGATCATTCCATTGCAGTTTTCGCTTATCTTGTGACCGAAATATTCATCTTTCTAAGCATTATTCTGGTTATCTTTCCTTGAATTTTCCTAGCACGAACATGCCCCAAACACTCACATGTAGCTCATCCCAAGCCACATTAGTCTGAAATATCGGTCAATGCGACTATACTCTAAAAATATTAAAACATTTTCATCACCCATTGTGTTTCTTATCGCACGTCTTCATGTACTATCTTCAATTGTTCCACAAGTTCTAAACTGATATGTACTGAAGTTTCCATTCTCATCGAACCCAAATCTTGTTACATCTTATCATGGATAGGTTGACTAATACCTGCAACCTTTTATTCTTCTTCTTGTAGCTTTGCAACACAATTTATTCCTTTCTGTTTTGGTTTTTTCAATTTGGATACTTACTATTGTAGTTTCTTAAGATCGGCTAACTTGGTCATATTTTCTATCGTGGGAAGCTTCTTCAATTCATTATTTAGCTGGTTAAATTCCGCTTCAACAGTATGTAGCTACTTTGTCAACTGCTTCATCTATGTGTTGGCGTTCAAGGATTCCCATGACTAAGAAACATGTTTGACTACTTTAGCACATAGTTCTTTTTCCTCTTTAATATTATGCACAACCTTAGTTGTTTCCTTCCTTTTATCTTCGAGTACCTTTGTAGGTGTATTGGGCAGCATCTTTGATTCCAACTACTCGACTTACTTTCAAAGGTTCTCAACTATCTCAGCCAGTATGAAAATTGTTGCTCCAGAGAACATCTCAGGTGTGATTCCTTCCTCAACAAATTTTCTACAAGTAAGTGGAACAACTGCATCTAGTAGCTTCCTCTCATCCTATTAGGTTTTTTCTCTATTCTCAGTTCCCTTAATTATTTTCTTCAGTGGAAAAATGGTTTTCTTCGATGACTTCAACTGTCCAAATATTTCATTCTCTCTTTTTTTCATCTCTTCGACTACAACATGTTGAATAAATGGAGCTGATACATTGATACTATGGAAACATTAACAGTCAGATGTCCAAGGTCGTTGACCATGACATTGACCTTTGGTGTTCCTAATTCAATTTCTTAACAAAGTATCTGTAGTAAATCGATGATGTTTCTTAACAATCCTGTATGGTGTTCATTCATATTCTTGTAGCTTTGGTTTGCAACTTCTTCCGTGAAATGTCAAATCAGGTTAAAATAATCAGTTGTAAGCCTGACAACTCCAAATTATTTGTTGGCCTTCCTCTTCTTACGACTCTTCTAAGAAAATTCTGAGCACTTTCTTTTATCTCCTAACATATATTTGTTGTTGTCGCATTGGATTCATTTTGACTGTTGTAGGTGTTATCAACCGGTAATTTTCCTATGGTTGTGGTAGGAAATAACTGGGCTAACCATTTCAAACCAACCTTTATCCTTTATTCTAGCCTATAAATCTAGGGAGGGCCCTCTCAGTGTCACAAGACCATTCACATAAACATATGTCTCGCAGGAAGCAATTAGAAGGATATATTTCTGATGGGAATAGGTTGTTTGTATTTTGAAGAGTGTAAGACAAAAAAATAGAAAACACCAATGGGAAATGGAGTCAAAGCCTGAAACATTCAAGGTATTACAACAATAATGATAGTTGATTATCCTTCGCAATCTGAGGAAACGTGAGAATTAACATTCATTCAAATAACTTTAAGGTATGGCAGGGGGAATATTAAATTGAGCACATAGATATGTGGACAAACACACAACTCACAGGATAGATCACACAATTTACTCAGTTATTGAAGAATGAAACAGTGCAAAAATGGCTTGCAGCTGTGAATTCTTTTCATTAATCGAAGATTAATTAGATAGATAATTACAATGAAGTAGAATGGCTTTAATAGCCACAAGAAATTTGAATCCACATGAGGAAATTCGAATTGATTAGACTCTACTTGATTGTAGGTAAGTAAGACCTTATCTAAATCACTATCGAATGACTCAATAGTTAACTGACCTTGTCTAAACCATAACTGGAGTTCATCGAAGTTCTAAAATAGAACTCAAGTGTTACATTCAATGTTGACTAAGGCTAACTGACTGTGGTAGCTGAGAAATGTACCCCTCCTGAGTTCAGTCAAGTAAACCTAGCACTAACTAAATGTAGAGGACTAAAACTGAATGTAACTGACTCCTAACTTAGCTTAACCACTCATCAATTAAATTGAACTGACCTAGGTTGGTTTTGGCACTACCAATGGCTCCTAAATTGTAGGTATTTGTCTAGGAGGCTCTTAAACTGATGCAATCAAGTGCAACCAATGGAAGTGAGCCTCAATTAGTGTTCCCCACACTTTAGTAACTAAAACATGTGCCCCAATTAGGCCAAGTGGACCTAATGGTGTTAATGACTATAAATAGACTAGATGGACTCCCGATTTAGACATGACTCCCGATTTAGACACATGACCAAATTGGACAAGGGAGGATTAATAATCCTAACACCCCCTGAATTATAACTTGGAAAATCTATGGGCCCTAGTAACTAAGACCATAGGTCACCCATTACATCAAGTAAATTAAAGTAACTGCTAAAAAACAAGGTGCTGGGGAAAAACCACATGGGAGAAAGACCCCCCCTCTAATTAAGAAGGTAGAATTAGGATCAATATGGTTCTTCTATGCATAGGTATCCTAGGGCCTAGAATGTGAACCTCTCCATCATTATGTCTGGAGGAATCTTCCTCTTTGGAAGAAGAATGATATTCTCAACTAAATAAAAAATATAGACAACTGCTGGATGAAGACTGGACCCATATAGAGAAACTGAAGTCAACTGATAAGTTAGAAAAGGTTCTTGAGGATTCAGAAAATGTGAGGAACAATCAAGAAACTGATATGTTTCAGTCATGAACAGAAAACCATGAGTGGCAATAAAATCCCCAAGTGTTAGGAGCAAGTGTCCAGGCGGATGTAGAAAATATTCCTCTTTACCGGTTCTATGAGGAGATGAGCATGTGATCAATGGTAGAGAAGCACTGGGACTGTTGAGAGTGAATGCTTGAGCTCCATAGTCTGATATATATTCTGAAATAGCTAATGAATCACATAATAAAATATCAGCAACCTCATATGAGGAAACTAACACCAAATCCCCATTAGCAGTTTTGAAGAGAAAGTGCGGTACTTGATTTTTCACACCAGAATTGGTGAGAGCAGCTACAAGCATGAACGAAGGCTCTTTTATTTTAAAATATGAAGCAAATAATATAATATAAGAAATTAAATCATATCTAAATAGTTTCAAAACAGATCTGAAACTGTGAAATGTAATCAAATCCTTAGCAGCAGTTTTGTAGGAGACTTGCAGTACTTGTTTCTTCACACCGTTGATGAGAACAACTACAAGTAGTACTGAAATATTATGAATTTGATATATTAAACCAAGAAATATCATATGAGATCTAAATAATATCATATCATATCCAATAAGGTTAATATCAGATTCAAATAAATGGTTAACCGAGATGGTGGATGCACAACTTTCTTCTTCTTCAAAATTCTGAATTTTGGTGTATGCAATCCTGCAGGAATTTGCTGGAAAATCTAGATCATCGGGAGTGAATGGATCACTCTAGTAATATGATATTTATTCCAAAATTTCCAATTTATCACATATTTTCACACCAGCAGCAACATTAGAGGGAGAAAAATCAAATTTCTCTTCACTTTCGGAAGCAATTACTAGTAAATATTACATAGAATTCAAAGGAAAATCACCGGTGAATGTTTGCAAGGAAGTGCAGCTGTTTTTTTATTCAATTTCAGAGATTTGTATGTATTCTTATGTTTCATCAATATGAGGAGATGAGATATCAGAGATCTCATGAACTTCCGGAGCATCAGGAGAAGGAGTCACTGCATGGAGACTGTCTTCAATTCGAATTGACTATGTAGAAGCTTTTGCTTCTTCTTCATCTTCAACAAATTCATCCAAGAGAGTGGAGGATGAGAATTTTGGATCAATATTTCTTATGGTGCTATATATTCTCTCCAAAATGCTATTATGATCATCATCAATCACACAAACGGTTCTGTCCAATCTTGTCCAGAGTTCCTTCGGGTCTTCAATAGATCTACTGAGGTAGCGCAAGCTACAAGAAAGATCCATTTCTATTGTTTCAAAAGATCCATAAATTTTATTCAGCCAGTCAATCTCACTAAAACACTCTTTACCAAGTCCAATAGACACCTGACAGAGACCTTGTCTCATCAGAGATGAAATCATCTTCTTCTTCCATTCTGAATAGTTTGAGGATAGCGTGAGAAGAGGAACTAATGAATCCTTTCGAAGTTGTACCTGCAAAAAACACAAAAGGGGCACCATAATTTCGACAACCTACACATTTCAGGTTTTCATCACACCTAGCATAGTTGATCAATATTGATCAACAATTCCTTTACTTGGGGTATTAAGTGGTAAACCTTCTGATTTTGGTGCAGAGTTGGAAAGAGCAATTTTGTTCAAAAATGATCCAGCGGGAGATCTGAGGAGGAGAAGTGCCTTCTTTGCTGAGGCTCTGATACCATATTAAATTGAGCACATATATTTGTGGAAAAACACACAAATCATAGGATAGATCACACAATTTACTCAGTTATTAAAGAATGAAACAGTGCAAAAATGGCTTGCAGCTGTAAATGCTTTTCATTAATCAAGGAGTAATTAGATAGATAATTACAATTAAGTACAATGGCTTTAGTAGCCATAAGCAATTCGAATCCACATGAGGAAATTTGAATTGATTAGACTCTACTTGACTGTAGGTAACTAAGACCTTGTCTAAATCACTATCGGAGGACTCAATAGTTAACTGACATTGTGTAAACCATAACCGGAGTTCATCGGAGTTCTAAAACACAACTCAAGTATTACATTCAGTGTTGAATAAGGATAACTGACTGTGGTAGGTGAAAAATGTGCCCCTCTTGAGTTCAGTCAAGTAAACCTAGCGCTAACTGAATGTAGAGGACAATAACTGAATGTAACTGACTCATAACTTAGCTTAACCAGTCATCAACTAAACTGAACTGACCTTGGTTGGTTTTGGCACTCCCAGTGGCTCCTAAATTGTAGGGATTGGTTTAGGAGGCTCCTAAAATGATGCAATCATGTGAAATTAGTGGCAGTGAGCCTCAATTAGTGTTCCCCACACTTTAGTAACTGAAGTATGTGCCCCAATTATTCCAAGTGGACCCAATGGTGTTAATGACTATAAATAGACTGCATGGACTCCCGATTTAGACATATGACCAAATTGGACAAGGGAGGATTAATAATCCTAACAAGGAAATGAGAAGAAGCCCAATGAAACAAGAGGCACCTATCTGTGGATGAATCTCTTGAAACACCTTTAGGAGAAGCAACAATAAAGTTGATAACTGAAATGGAGCACCTAGCAGAGGATAAATTCCATGACATTCATCATGAACACATAACAAATACAATTTCTAATTCAAGGAGTTCTTAATAGAGAATGAAATCATTGCATACAACTATAAACGTATTAGCAAAAATTCACACAAACACGGAAATGGAGCATTAAAAAAAAGACAGACTAAACATTGAATATTGTGATGCATATCAGACCCTTAGAACATAATTCTACATTAAATACTTCCAATAAAATATCAGGAAGACAAAACCAAGAACGGAGGCTTCCAAAATGAACATCGAACCCCTTTCTCCTCTACTGAGGTTACATTTATAGTGCAATTTTCTCTTGAGACTAACCTCGAAACAAAACGCCAAAATTAGCTACATCATGGGAATCAAACCTGAATCATACAAAATCCTAACAAATTAAAAGGTAGTGGATTCACCATGA
The DNA here is from genome assembly GCA_001517045.1 of Pseudotsuga menziesii. Lineage (NCBI taxonomy): Eukaryota > Viridiplantae > Streptophyta > Pinopsida > Pinales > Pinaceae > Pseudotsuga > Pseudotsuga menziesii. Next base: position 542,952 of record LPNX010101533.1, on the reverse strand, counting down.
TCATAAAAAAAATGGAAAGCATGATGTGATGTGCGTGACTAGAGAAAAATAGAAAACCTTGACATTTGGGGGTCTCAGGCTCGCTTGATGAAAACGATTGTTCAGAGCAACCTTGATGGTGATCTATTGCAGAGACAGAGTGGTTTTGATACCTGAACAAAAACTTCTCAACCCCTTTATTCTTTGACTACATAGTGACTGGCCATATAACCACTACATTCCTTGTAACCTCTTCCACATTCTATTGGGAATAAAATTCTTCATTCACCTATGCATCTTTTAATCTGTGGAATCATCACCATTCATAGATATGGATCAAATATTGATGAGAACCATTGGATTATGAGTCCCCACAAGATACTTTGTGCAAAATTGTGGATTGCAGGTTGCGAGTTTTCTAATTTTCTCGAAGTTCAACTTCTATCTTTCCACATCTACCTTTTCCTTTCCTCCTTTCGCATATTGCGGGTTGCATGAATACAACTATCTCAAATTTTAACTTCTATATTTCCACTTATTCCTTTTCCTTTCTACCTTTTCCTCTTCGCCTTTCACGTATTTCTGGTTGCGGGCTTCCAACTATCTCGAAGTTCAACTTCGATATTTCTGCTTCCATCTTTTCCTTTCCACCTTTTGTGAATTGCAGGGTGCAAGATGTCTAATTCTCATATCTAGACTTCCACCTTTTTTATTTCTCCATTTTACTTCCACCTTTTTCTGGGCCATTGATTTCTTTTCCGCTTCATCCCTAGTCGTTGACCTAAGATCAAACACATATTTTTCATATAAGCCTTACTTCGAACATCGAGCTTAAGGGTTTCTTACAATTTTGATACTTGGGACTTAGAAACAAGCCTTATAAACAAATTCAAACCATTTATGTACACCTCTATGTCATAAGATATGGATTGTGAGACCTCACCTTTCAGTTACACTGGTTTGACCCCCCTTTCTGACCATTTAGCCCAAACATTGTGCTAACAGTGGCTCCAATTGGGGATACTATATTCTCTATGAGGGATAGGATACTAAGTTCCCTATCCGTTGGGACCTCATGTGCCTTTAACAACATGAGTCAACTACACACTATCTCTTTATCCCAAAGTTCCATTGCCTCAAAATTTATTCCAGTGTTGTTAACTCCAAATCCCAAAAGAAATGAAAACCAAATGATAGCTCCTCCTAGAGACCTTACTTCCTTCACCTAGGGATTTAAGTCTTCTAGAGAGCTATCCACACATGCAATGTAAAAATAAATTGGTATATACAATGATATGGATAGGTGAACTTACTTTAAATAAAATAGTGCTTGAGGAGCCTCCCACTCACAAGAGCTCATGACACAAGACTACCCTCCATCTCCTCCAGTATGTAGGCATTCTTCCCTCTAAAAGATGCGATTTTGTAAGGTCCCTTCCACAAGTAATCAAACTTTCCATGCTTTCTGTTCTCTTCATGGGTCGCATCCCAATGTAAAACTACATCCCCTATTTGGAAATCCTTAGGTTTTTTCTTCTTGTCAAATATGTTTTTCATTTTATCCTAAAATTTTTGGGTTCAGTCAAAAAGTTTCTCTCTCTGATGTTGCAATTTGAGCAACTAATACATCCTTCTCTGAGTTGGGTGGGTTTCATAATCTTCCTCCTGTAACAACCTCATCACTGGTAAAATAAGAGAACTAGGAAAAATTACCTTAGAACCATAAACTAGCTGGAATGGTGAGGTGCCAATGGATTTCTTTACAGTGATTATGTCATCCCACAAAGCATGAGTCAATTTTGTGTACCAAGACTTTTTGTTGTCTTGCAACAACTTTTTATGATCCTCATCAGGCTCTTATTTGAATATTTTTCCAACCCATTTCCCTATGGGTAATAGGATATGGAATGCCCCAAATCTATGTGATTTTTGAAACAAAACTCAACCGTCTTCTTTGATTTGAACGTAGTAGCATTTCCAGTCATCAAATTCCTAAGAAATCCAAACATTTATAGGATTTTCTCCTCCAAAAACTGAGTAATTACTGTCTCGGTGTCCTGTCTAGTTGGGATGGCTTCAATCCATTTGGTGAAATAATCAGTTGCAGTTAGAATCCACTTGTGTAACTTCCCTCATAACAATGGGTGTATCTTTCCAATGAAATCAAATCCTCATTGCTAGAAGGGGTCCTCAACATGTATTGGATTCAGAGGCAATGGTAGAATATTTCTCCTCCCTTCAAATATTTGACAGCTATGGTAGGAAACAATCTCCTTGTGGGTATCCAAAAAGACAGTGGACCAATAAAATCATGCTCTAATAATTGTATTCATAGTGGCCTTCCAGTAATGATGACCTCCACATTTTCCTGCATGAAACTCTTCAATGAGCTTCTTTGCCTCTTGTTCATTTACACAGTTCAACATAACCCTTCCCGACTCTTTTCAATACAATGTTCCATTTAGGATACAAAACTTTGTTGGTTTCTTCTTGAGGAATCTAACGCTATTTTGTCCATATCCTGTGTGGGCTTGCAAATGCTACAACATGAATATTATGTCATTGTACCATGGGGATGACAGGAAATGTTTAGCCACTTGTAGTTCTGGTCAATCCTTCAGGTTCTTCTCTTCTATAGATAATTGTGCAACCATGTGTAGACTGAGTGAATCAAAGTTAGACAGTGCCAAGAGTTTGGCTAGTCCCTAACCATTAATCATCTTTGTGAGCTTAATCTCTAAGTCATACTCATGTAATATTTCTATCTATTTTCCCCTTCTACCCTCGGGATCTAGTTGGGTTAAAATATTCTTCACTATAGTGGTGGTAACATGAGAAATGATGTGAGAATGTAGGATGTAAACCCAGAACTCCTTCAAGGCCTGCACCATAGCATAAGCCTACTTATCTAGAATGTTGTACCATTTAGTGGGGCATCTCTCAATTTTTTGCTGTATAAAGCAATGGGTTGTTCATTTACCTCTTGATTATTTTGTAACAATACCCCTGCTACTATGTGTTCTGAAGCAAATGAGAAAATGACTAAACCTTCAAAGAAATCAGGGCTTACCAGCATTGGTTCTTCTAAAATATCTTTCTTTATGTATTCAAAGAAATGATTTTCTTCAGGTTTCCACTTGATCTCATTATCCTTTCCCAGCATACTAGTTATCGACCTCACAATCTCAGCAAAAGAGGAAACAAACCTTCTCATAAAACCCACCTTTCCTAGAAAAGATTGAACCTCATCCTTGTTCTGAGGGAATTCAATTTTTTGTATGGATTCAAATATGTTTTGGGTATATTTTGATTCCTTCCTGGGCGATTATGTTCCTAAGTAACTTCCATTCCTTCATGGAAAAATAATACTTCTTCAGATTCAATGAAATACCAAACTTTTTGCATTTTCTGAACAATCTAAGTAGGTGTGCGATGTGTTCCTCATTGAACTTTGAAAACAGATTGATGTTATCTAAGTAGATAACCAAAATATTGTCCTTCTCATCAGCAAATACTATGTCCATGGCCCGTTGGAAATTTTCCCCTGCATTCATGAGTCAGAATGGAACTTTTGCATACATGAAGGTACCCTAGGGTGTCGTGAAGGAAGTCTTCTCCTGGTCCTCTGTGTGCACCATGATCTTATTGTAGCATAAGAAACCATCCATGGTTGATATCCTTTAAGAGCCCACTACACTCTGTAGAATGTGGTCCATCTTAGGAAGAGGGTAATAGTCCTTTAAACAGACTCTGTTTAGGTTTCTGAAGTTAATGTACATCCTTATTTCTCCATTCTTCTTCCTTACCGAAACTAATTTGGCCACCCATCTTGAGAATCTAACAGCCACAATGATTTTTTCCTCAAACAACTTCTTTATTTCTTTTTCAATCAAGGGTAGCATCTTGGGGTTAATTCTCCTTAGTTTTTTCTTGAAAGGAATCTCATCCTTTTATATTTGTATAGTGTGTTGAATTATACTTGTATCATAAGCCTTAAGATAACTATAGATCTAAGAAAATACATATGTGTATTCTCCATCAGTGAGATGTATTTATGTTTGGCCTCTAGAGAGAGTGTTCTTGAGAGATTGATGGTTTTAAGGTGAGATTTTGTTCAAATAATCACATCTTCCACATCATCACAGGTTGGGACAAGCTGAGGCTCCCTAGAAACATCATTTGGGTCAAAGATATTTTATAAAGGGACTAAACATCTAGGGATAGTGTTACTCTTAAGCTGCAAGATTTCTTTGCCACAAATATTGTTTAAATATTCTTGTTGTCCATCACCCCCCTACAATTTTGGCCCACCAGCTTCTTTAGTTTCATTTACAACAACACCCTCATCAAGGGCAGCAATATCATCTTGTGGAATTTATTTCGGACCATCAATTTGACTTTGCAAGCACTCTTGGGTGAGAGTAGAACCTTCCAAGAGCATGTTATCTTCATCCATGATCAATCCATTAAACTCCCTAGTGGGATTAAGGAAACTATGGATTTGTTTATCATCCTGTAAAAGCTACCAATTCTTAACATTATCTGGGACAGAGGGTCTATGCTTAACCTCAATATCATATTTACCATTGGGGTACATGGGAATTTTGAAAACAACAATAGAAGTGGACAAGGAATCATCTATACCATTCTACAATATAGGAATCAAATTAAACTTGCATTCTTCAAAGAATTATATCAAATCTAGGGCATCATTTATGTAGCTTCTCATACAGGGATATCTAGTGTGATACTCGCCTTGCATTAGCTTAATCACCAACTCAAAGTCCCCATGTATCACCACCCTCCTTACTTGGAAATATTTCAGGATCTGAATTGCCAATATCATAGCCTCATATTTTGCCTCATTATTTGTGCAATAGAAGACTGATTTATAAGAATAATTTATATCACTTCCTCCCAGAGGTTTTACCCAAAATATAGGTCCTTACCCTTGTTTGCATACTACCCCATCAAATTTCACATTGCATAATCCCTCAAGTTCTTCCTGAGTGGGGAAAAAAGAGTTGTTCTGTGAATTGAAATTGTTTGTGATTCCCTCTATAAGGAAAATGGATGCTCATATCTCAATGTCCAACAAATATATGGGATGGTTATTTGTACTTTCAGCACTTCTCACTATGTATGAAATTTTTTTCTCTGTATAAAGCCCCCTATCTACACAAAAAACATGGATGTTGGCATATGACATATCCATTTGAAGTGCACCATTGAGTTTGGTTTCCCAGGATCTTGACAACAGCAATCCAAAATTTGGAGGAATGTCACCCATCACTATGTCCATGCCAATGCTTTTGGTAGGGATCTAAGACAAAGAGATGACCAAATTTGCTATCCATTTGAGGCACTTAAATTTACTAGAATCAAACGATAAAAGGTCTTTATAAAGCCTAGTCACCTCCAACTCCATATTATCCATGATCTACCTCGGGATTAGATTGTGTGAAGCTCCTGAATTGAGCATGGCATTGTGTAGGATGGCATCATGAATGTTCAAACTGATGTAGAAAGGAGGGACATATTCATCAACAAAATCATCTACATGGGGTCCAAATAGGATGATGGGACTATCATCTTAAATATTTAGGGAATTTTATATTGTAGATTTCTCCCAGAGATTTCAACATGGTTGTGATGTGGGACCTATATTCAGAATTCCTTACCAATTTAGTTAGAGGGACGGAGATTTTGTTTTTTTCAATTTCGGCCTCTAAGTTAAAATATTTTTTCCCTTGATCCGATCTCGGATTATCATCTTTATTTTGTTTCCCTTTGGGATTTATTACATTCTTGGAGGTGTCCTTAGGGGGGATATCATTCCTTGGCTTACTTCTAGAGGATTTTGTATTGCCTCTTTATTCCCCATAACACGAACATCTCTGTTCCTCAGACCAACCTGCCTTTGCAGATCCATGACAACAAGTTGATATCCCTTCTTAAAATACCATGTTACCTCAGTAGGCATCTCCTCTATTTCATGACAGGAATTGTCATGCTCTTGTTTGGTAAAAAATATAGAGGATGAGTTAGTTTCCAACTGGTGAATTTCATCCTCAACTTAATTTCCATAATCTTGCTCCAGATAGTTCTCCTCAAATGGGGGCCTTGAAGGTTGATTAGGAGGGTTTCTCTGCTGTGTTTTCTTGTTTTGTAGGACTTGGGGCCTTCTAACATTTTTATTTATATTCTAGTTCTCTTGATTTTCCCTGGGAGGTGGTCTATTTTCCACAGTGAGTCTCTCCATCAACCTTTCCATGGATTTCATCATCATGTCCATCCTAGCCTCTTGTGTACAAGAGGAAGAAGGATGTTCGGGCTACTTATCCTTCCTTCTCTCTCCCTCATCAATCCTCCATTATCCCTCATCCCTCCTTTTCTTTCTAGAATCAGCTAGGTTTACCTCTATCTCTATAGCATCTTTGATCATATCGGCTAAGGAGGATGATCTTCTTTCACTAAGAAACAAGGTAAAATCACTGTCAAAGGCTTCAGCATATTGGAGTTGGGTAGAACCAGGGGGAGGTTTGAACTAGGTAGGGAATGCATTATATGTCTTCATAAATCTGTACAAAAATTCTTGGATAGATTCACTCTCCCTCTTCCTCATCAAATGGTATTGAGACAAATACTGCTTCGGTTTTTTCTTGTCTTCCCATTTATTCTTGAAAGAATATTCAAATTATTGATATATCAGAATGGAGTTATTTGGAAGGTTTGTGAACCATTTTTTATATTCTCTAGAAAGGCAATGGGAAAGCAATCTGACTATCACATCATCATGGTCTACTTTCTCCAATTTTGTACAATCTAAAAACTGCCCCAAGTGTTCCTCAGTTGAATACCCCCTCTCCCTATTAAATTGTTTGATTCTTTGGGTGTATCCTCAGAAAAGGTCATGAAGAGAAACATGGAGAAGTATAGGGGAAAACCTATTATCTATTCATGTGGTTATAGCAAGGTTTCCAAGAGGAATGAAGATAGTGTGGATGTGAAACTGGATGATGAAGGTTTCTTAATATTTGAAGTGGTGGGAGATAAGGATATGGTAGAATACTGCTTTGTGGTAGTGGAGTTTAATGAGTCTAATTAAGAGGAATAAATTTGGCAGTCTCGGTCATACAAGGGTTGAATATATCTACCTAGATACTTTGAGATCTCATGTGACCAGGAAGTATGGGAAAACTGTTAGATTTTTATCATTTAAGCAATATGATCTTAGGATATTATCTGAGAGAATAACATGCACAAAAATAAACACAAGAGACAAGAGACACAAAGAATTTTCCTCGGAGAAACCATAAAGGAGAAAACCCCACAAGTTCCTCAGAGATAGAATGAGCACCAATGGCAGCAGTAAGACCTGAAAACATAAAGATGATCTCCAACATCTTGTTCTCTCTCACACACTTGAGAGAGATTCTTGTCTCTCACTCATGCGCCCCAGTGAGTGATTGTGTGTGTGATAAATAGAGAGACTCACTCTCTATTTATATTTTTTCGTTCACTTAATTTCCACTTCAACATGTCGGCCCCACTTAACAATTACTTACTAGGGCTGACATCTCTAGGAGATTCTAATAACCCTAGTGCCCCACAATTGTGGGGTCTTTTCCCTTCGATCAACAAGGAGGGTTAACCTTGGCACAATTATGGGGAATATTTCCTGACTTACAATGGAGGGTTAACCTCAATGACTTTACATGACTAGTTTACATTATTGAATCCCCTGATCAAAACATAGGGCCATTACATGACTCAATTACATTATAGATACTTCCCGGCATAAACATTGGGGTACAATACATGAGATATAAAAGTGAATACATTCTGAAGTTACAAATACATCAACACTCCCTCTTAACTAGGAAGGTATTTTCTCGACGCAATTTATCAGCACAAGCATTCTTCTCTGTATCATCTGGATCATCATCAAGTCATGTTCATATTCAAGTCATCTTCATCTTCAAGTCATATTCATCGTTAAGTCATCTTCATTGTCAAGTTAGGATCGTCAGTTGATCTGTAGCATCACTGGATCTGGATCATTACTGGATCATCATCACTAGATCTGGATTGTCACTGAATCATCACTGGTCATCATTGTGGGTACTATATTTTGATTCTTCTCATCATAGGAAGTTCTACAGAGCCAACCCTTTCTCACGATGGTTGTAGGCCTAGCCTCCATGTAGGCCTTCATGTTCTTCAGATCTTATATTTGACCATGGTCGAAAACACATCACAACTATTGTTACGGAGAGAAATTCCTATGGCTTGGGGTACCACAACAGACAACTTTGACTCCAGAAATCAATCTTTCCCAATATGCAATAGAAATAAAATGTCTAACACTAAAGGATCAGACCTCATACCTTATTCCAGATAGTTGAAGTAGATCCCGATTGAGCTTTCCAATCTTCATCTTGAATTGATATAATACTTCCTCAAAAACAAGTAAACAATACAAGCATACTATATATCATGGTGTTATATCTATTCTAGCATATATAATCAATAATGTAAAATTATTTGACATATTCCAATGGATACAATATTTAATCAAATACACATCATTGGACAAGAAAAGATACTTCCATTAATATAAATCAGAGAGTACAAAATAGATACAACCTCTGACGGAACGTCTGTGAACCGGAGAAACTGAATCCCCCACTTGGGCCTCCACCACCTCAATCCTCCATCTCACGATAGCAAGCTCACTAGAAAAATGCAAGCTTGGGAAGAACACAAAAGTGCTCCAAGGGACAAAGGGATGCAGACTCAAGTACAAATTCCGGCAACAATGGACTATAGTTTCTTTTCTCTCAATCTCACTATATGCCTTCAATGTACCAAGGGGTTCATTAGATAGCTTCACAAGGGATAATGAAGGGTCGAATCCGAGTGATCTCAAGGCATATGGAAGGCCAGGAGTCGAATGACTCGGATCCATTTCAAGGAAAACTCCAAAAGGATTTGGATTATGCACACATCCCGATGTACGCGGTTATAGGGGTCACACCTGTGTATGTACGCGGTTATCGGGTAAAAATCCTTGTATATCATTTTTCATATAGTTTTAGGGATGATCAAGGAAACATCAAAGGATAAAAGATAGTCTATGGGGTCTAAAGAGTCTGCAGCGGGACAGGGGAAGGCCATACAAAGTGTGATTCACCTAGAGTGGTGAAATCCGCTATAACAGATGCCCCCTAATGTGTGAGGTCAGAGGGGTCATACGATGGCTGAAATACATTATAAGTCCATCCTAGAAGTGGAGTGATGAAGGATCCCAAATGGAAGACCAGCCACCCAATCAGCATAGTACAATAATACAACTCTGCATATAACTGCAAGTACATATAGCAGTCTCGGATACATAAGAGTACAATGGCCATGAATATGCATAATACATGATATCACATATGTGGTCATCGCCACATACAATATACATATATCAGAATCTCCATGATGAAGATATACAAAGGATCACGATCTCCAAAATGGCTGAAGATATACAATAGATCAAGATCTCCATAGTGGCTGGAAATATCTGTCATATACTGGTATCAAGTCACGAGAGCTGAAATCTCATGAACATTGGCACGATCAAAGAGGTAGCGTATAAGAGCTACCACCAATCTGGAAAGTCTTTTACACCAACCGCTACGAGTACATGTCCTACTATGCGAATAGAGGTTTCAAGGTTGAACATAGTAGTCCATCATTTGATTACCAGTCATTGATGTATACCATTAACAGATGCGAGATTACCCACCGATAATGAAAATGGGAATCAAGGTACTAGAGTGCAAACTAACAAGTGAGAATAGATGTGTTGAGGTCGAACACTTGAGAGAATCCATCGATCAGGGGATATTGATGTATACCCAAGAAACTGTCGATGGCAAGAGAACCTGCAACTGATTACTGCAAGTCTCAAGGCACTCGAAAGGACTCTAGATTCCAATCCAAGAATAAATTATTTGAAGTCGATGGGATGAAATCTGCTGGAAGGAGGGCATTAAGAAATTCCCCATCATCCAACATGAGGTACTCACCAAGGCTGTATAATGTGGAAGGACTCGATCATAGGTGCACAAACTAGTAACTATACCGGGAATGGCCGACATGCAAAGTCAAGATAACTGAGGAATGGCCGACTCAGGTTTTAACTTCCTTCGAACAAGAGCATAATGGCATATGGTGACTAAATGAAGGAAACATAGACTTGATATACAAACTGGGACATCTCTGTGACATAGGAGGCATCAACAGAGGCTCCATAGGGACTGGAAGCTTAACCAGTTGACGGAGATAAACTCAGATAAACGAGTACAGCTCCTAAAGTCAGACTATAACCCAACCAATGGATGTGATATACAGTGCTCTATTCGAAGGTGACACGACTCGACAGCTGCCAAAGATAACATCTTTCCTTGTCCAGATTTTTTGTTTTTTAATTTTTTTTTGGAATTTTTCAGTTATTTGAAAAGCTTGAAAAAAGAATAAACTAGCTTTATAGTTACAAACTAGGAGGAGACGAGTGTCATAAGGGAAAACAAAACTATTTCCAAGCAGTGGAACATACCTATGCTCAATGCAAGGATACATGTGTAGGATATCGACACTCGGGGGAAAATCCCCTCCCGGTACAAAGGGAAATCAAGCTGCAAAGGATATATAAAATGGCTCTGCATGGTTAGACATGAGACAAGCTCGGGCTATATGGCTGAAACACAATGTCAGGGGAGCCAGCATAAATCTCAATAAGGGAGGCAAAGCTCATGATAATGCATTCACAACTTGACATAGGGAGAGTCCGGAGAGAAACAGGCCACCATAAGATCAAGAGGAGTATGAGGCTCTTGCGAAATTTCATGGCAGTACTATAAAATGGACTCCCACACCCTAAAGGTGAAAACATTGGCATGGGAACCAAATGAAAATAAGGGGCTAACTAGGGTACCCATGTAAGGTGAAGCTCTACCACTCATATTATGCCACTTCGAAAGTAGCAAGAAGGTTCGGTGACATAATAGAGTGGGTTCATACCTAAGGTCATAAGGTCATGGAAAATGAAAACAATGGTGAACCTAACCTATATGCCAGTGTAGACACTATACCTGAGATCAGTACGAACAGGTCAATCCAATGGCTGAAACGACACTGAAAATGGTCTTCTACATCACAAATTATGTCAGAAACGGTCCAAAATGGTTAGAAACTATCAAAACTATAGGAAAGGGGGTAAAAATTTTCAAATATTTGAAAGTTTTTCTATAAATAGTAAAAAATATAAATCATTTGAAACTTTTACCCATTGGAGCTCTGATTTTCAACTGCAAATTCCAGGAGATCCAGCCGGTGGAATTCAGAACCGTTTCTTCCAAGTATTTACTCATGTTGTCCTCATGCATTTTAATATATGTTTTGTTGATTTTCATGGTGAAATGAGGTTGTTTAGGCCATCTCTACATGAGTGCTGTGGACCATGCAGATATCGAAGCTTTTTCTGCGTATAGGGCTAGCTATACGCGGAAAAGAGGCTAGAAACCGCGTACAGACGCGGTTGTTTGCAAAACAGTCGCGTATGACGCCGTGCAAGTGAATTTATAAGAATCTAATGGGAAATGTGGAAATTTCTCTTGCAATACGATGCTAGAATTGAGAGAGCGTGAGCATGGTGAAGTAGAGGAAGCTGTAAGGGCCGACGTGATGGCTCAACAAGCTCTTCGAGCATGCGGACTCTACAAGTTTTGGTGTCTTGGTGGTTTGAGGGCCAAACCAAGACTGCTAGAGATGCTGGTAGACTATTGGGATCCAGAATCAGAGTCCTTTCGGATAGATGGGATGTCTCTCACCATAGAGGTGGAAGACATATACTTTATCATATGTCTATCTAGACGAGGGGAGGTGGTGAACCTTCGTTCCCGAGGTGGGCCAGGTGGTGGGATTACTATCGATGAGTACGTAGCTGTGTACTGCTACCCAGATACTGAGAAGGTGGGAAGTCAAGTCCCCACCAATGCTATACAGGTGCTGGGCCTAAAGGCCATACTACTGACGGTGGGTAGGATAGCAGGCTTAGACTCACTCCATCAGGCCTCACGGCCACTGATGTTCTATGCGGTGGAGTGTATGAGACCGACCATATACAACTGGAGTACTACACTACTGAGCAACATGAAACACCGGCTCAGTGAGTGTAAGGTAGGCAGGATACAGAACTTTGGGTTCAGCAGCATTTTGAGCACGTTTTTCTTCAAGCGTGTTCCAGGATTGAGCCCTAGAGTGGACGTTCCTCTCCACGGGGTTTGAGATCCGACCCAATGGTGTTCCGCAGATGCTATGCACAGACCGGTGGGTGGTAGGGTGGCCAAACCATATCCAGCTGACTTCTTTCCATGGTGGCGACGACATATTGTTGCCATAGAGGACTACCCCTATGGAGGGATAGATTTCCAGGGGGATCCGGACATGCCATTACGACCAGGATTGGCATATGGAGAGATAGGTACTGAATCTCGACTCTCACTCTTTTTTTGTTAAAAGTTTTCTGAGTTATTTATTTATTTTTGTATTTTCTTTGATTATGTGAAATCAAAAAGACATGTTTTGGCATGACAACACATAGTGACATCTACTGTTCATGTACATATGTGGGACCACAACGACCAGAGGACTTCCCACGTCATAGACGGAGGGGAAGAGGGGATGACATCACCAGTGTGGATGCGGAGCGAACGCTTCAGAGCATTCATACCAACTTCATGCGACTGACTCATAGAGTTCCCATGGCACAAGTCGAGGACTTGCCTGAGGCCATGCATCGACAGGTGGTGGGCATGCCACATGCATGGGTGCATTTATTCCAGTGGCTAGCTAGATCCGTAGTGACGTATCATGATCACAACCCTCCCCCTCCACAAGATTAGATACCTGAGAGTGTATATGTTTTGTACGACTGTGTATTATATGATGGAAGCTTTGAAAACTCCACTTTTGTATATGACACCATGTATTACCACATTTTTTATATATATAAAACGTTTTATGGTGATTGGTTTATTTATTTACATGTGTAAAAATGTTTGTGATTAATTTATTATGAATGAAACAAATGCCAATCTAACACATAGTTAGCATATGATTCAGCAACTTGATTATCATTTCTTGGAATGTGTATATATGTGATACTGTCAAATTGTCGTTCTAACAATATCACATGTAAGAATATTCTCAATAACATCAGATCTCTAACATGGTACAAACCATTGATCTGTGACACTACTAACTCCGAATCAAGACGTACCTCAAGAGATAGAATGCCATGTGAAATTGCATCCCGTAGTAGCTCGATAACGACGCTATATTCAGCAACATTGTTGGAAGATGGCTGTAGACATACACCTCCTGAAGACAGTACCTGACCCATAGGAGTATAAATCACCCAAGCAGCAGAGGCTGAGTGCTGAGTGTGACGGCTTGCACCATCCGCGAATCCTATGTAGGTGGAAGATTCCATTGAAATCTGCCAAAAGAAACGGAAACTAATCACAAACCCGATCATGATAAGAAAAATACCTAACTATGCAAAGCTGTACAATAATATACAACAAGCATCCTTGGCTAAAGATCATGCATAGTATTTTTTGAGATAGAGCCCATTTCTAGGCTCTGCCAAAGCTGTGCCTTCGTAATCGACTAACTCATAGGCACCCTTCTCTAAGACACGCTTGACCACATAAGGACCACACCACATAGGATTAAATTTCCCTGCCCCCAAGGGTTCTTTCGATTGATCCCACAAAAGGACCAAGTCTCCTTCACTAAACACTCTTGGACAGACAAACATGTCGTATTGGACCTTAACGCGATGTTTATTAACCTCTAGAGCCACGAAGGCATCTCGATGCTACTCATCAAGTTGCTCGAGGTGGACCAAACACTCCTCCAAAGGTGGAGTGTCTGGTAAGAGTTCCATAGCTAGCTTCAACAAAGGAATCTCGCATTCAACTGGCAATATCGACTCCACTCCATGCACAAGCTGATATGGAGAAAAACTAGTGGCAGTCTTAACTGCGGTTCAATATGCCCACAAAGCAGGGTATAACATAATATGCCAATTCGTCTTGCTCTGTGCGATGGTTCATTGGAGAATGGACATAAGTGATTTATTCACCGCTTGAACCTGTCCATTCACTTGGGGGTAGTAAGAAGAGAAGTGCTCTTGCTTATACCCTAACTTGGATGCCAACTCTTCCATCATATGGTTTTGAAAGTGTGAGCCATGGTCAGTGACAAGCTCTTTCGGAATCCCGAACCGAGTAATGATTTGGTTGAATAGAAAGTGAGTGGATGTCTCACCATCGAATTTTACTGTAGGAATTGCCTCATCCCATTTCGTGAAATAATCCACAGCCACTATAATATGATGGTGCCCCCTAGCCGAAGCTAGGTTGCAATCCATAAAATTGAGCCCTCACTTGGTGAAGGGACCGACAGTGATAATGGGATGTAATGGGGTAGGATTCAAGCGTATATTTCATGCAAACACTTGGCAAGGGTGGCACCTCTTGACCGCATCAACACAATCTTTAAAGATCGATGGCCAGAAATAACCCGCTCTCAAAATATTTTGAGCTGTAGAAAGCCAGATAAATGACCACCACACGCCCCTCCGTGGCAATCATTCAGAAAAAACTCAGCCTACTCATGAGTTAAACAATGTCATAAAATGGAATCTACCCTATGGTGGTACAAAGTATTGTCCACTATAAGGTAGTTCTTAGAGACGTGACGTAATCGCCATCGTTCATCTCGCGAGAGGTGAGTAGGGGTCCTCTGTGTTTGCAGATATACTATGATATCTCCATACCATGGGTCAGACATTGAGATTAATAAGATGTGTTCATTGACAAATGTGTCTTCACAAACCAACTGCTTGGCCTCGCTTGGGAAATCTGATATAAGCTCTGCAAAAATTAATGATTTCTTCGACTTTGCCGAAACAAATTCGAGATCGAACTCTTGTAGAATGACAATCCATTTATTATAATTTCCCCCAATCATCCTTCGTGTGAGGACGAACTAAAACGGATTGACATGGGCCACAACCAAGGTCTGGCGAAGGAGAATATAATGTCTCAAACGCTCAACCGCATGTACGGTCACTAAAGCAAGCTTCTTGACATGAGAATAATGAATCTCTATGTCAATAAGGTTTCAGCTCAGATAATATATGACATGCTCTTGGAGCTCCTCATCCTCTTGAACCAACACCATACCAATCGTCTCTAAATATGCGGCCACATATAATAGGAAATCACGGCTATAATCCGGAGGACTAATCACTGGGGCCGATGCTAGGGCTCGCTTAAGTGCATCGAAGGATTCCTAGGCTCACTCATCCCATTCAAAGGGAGTATCCTTCTTCAAGAGACGCATGAATCCTCTAGTCAAATTGGCAAAGTTGACAACAAATGTTCGTAATAAGTTTGCCATACCTTGCAAACATTGAAGATGACGAATGTTCTTCGGGGGAGACAACTGAAGTATTGCCTCAACCTTTAAGGGATCGACTCTTATGCCCTCCTTTGAAATGATGAATCCTAGTAAATGACCTGAATTCACACAAAAGATGCACTTATGAGGATTTAGTCGAACCAAATAGTGCCGGCATCTTTCGAAGACCATTCTCAAGTGACAGGGATGAAACATTCTCATACGAGAATGAGCAGCGAGGTCATCCAAAAATACTTCAATAATAGACTTGAGATCGTGGAAAATCAAGGTCATCACCCGCTGAAATGTAGCTCCGACGTTTTTAAGGCCGAATGGCATTTTCTGATATGCAAACGTTCCCCAAGGACAAACAAATGCAGTCTTGTGTTGGTCCTCAGGTTTAATCTGGATCTGATTATACCCGAAAAATCCGTCCATGAAGGAGAACACCTCACTACCCACACACTCATCCAAAATCTGATCTATAAATGGTGTGGGGAAGTTATCCTTAGGACATGCACGATCAAATCACAGAAATTAGTGCATATTCGGATCGCTCCCTAATTCTTATCCACCAGAATGGGGTTTGAAACCCACTCCATCAAGGAAACGGGATAGATGAAACCGGCTTTCAACAGCTTCTCTATCTTTGCCTTAATGGTGGGTTCTTTCCTAGGATTCATGGCGCATAAACATTGTCGAATAGGATTAGCGTTGGGGTAAGTCTTAATCTTGTGTTCGACAATCCGAGGGTCAATACCTAGCATCTCATCATAAGACCAAGCAAAAACATCATGGAATTCCTTG
The DNA here is from genome assembly GCA_001517045.1 of Pseudotsuga menziesii. NCBI lineage: Eukaryota > Viridiplantae > Streptophyta > Pinopsida > Pinales > Pinaceae > Pseudotsuga > Pseudotsuga menziesii. The sequence goes on along the minus strand of LPNX010101533.1, from coordinate 526,641 downwards.
AATATCTCGGTATATTTGAGAATCTCAGCATGGGAACATTTCTCCCCAATATAGACATTCTCAATGGTACCAGGATTTCATGAGATGTTGATAGAAATCGTGGAAGATATGTTCACCATGTTTCCATCAGCCATCTCAACAGGAGAGCTTAATGGAACCATGGGACTACCAACTCTCTGACTAAGAATATCCCTATAATCCTCATGCTCCAAATGGTCAAGCGGTGGAAGGAAATACGATCTATGATGAAATTCCTCCCATGGAGGGTCAATTCCCGACATAACCTCGATGATCGCTTCATCTGAATGGAAAACCGTATCAAGGCATTCGTGGGCATGAGATGATTGTACTGCCCATGCCGGAAGCACATAGGGGTCTTCCTATTCCGTCCGTGAAGAGGAAGAACAAGGCTCTGCAACATTCTTAATATTGGCTTGATAAGCTATCATGGCTATAGGAAGCGGCATGTTGGTCTCGACAGGCTCACTCGAAATACTCAGTGTAGGAAGAATCCAAGGGTCTTCCATATGAGTCATGCGAAAAGATACTGAGTTCGTAGAAGTTGAAGCCTTATTAGAACAATATCCTATCTTGAGGACCGGTGCAGGACAAATAAAGCTTCCCATAAGGGATGGATACATGCCTACACCCACACTCCCAGTTGCCGGATGAGAGTGTTCAACGATCGGGACCGAAGCTCCTGAAGATGCAGTAATAGGGGAATTCTTGAATGTCATTTGATCAATTGTTACAATCTTCCCGTCATGTGGAAAGCATACAACGCAGAACAAGGAATAAGCAACGGCTTACATACTTTACATCCAGTTCCTACCCAGCAAGAGATTGTAGTCGAGGGGCGCATCAACCACCTCAACCTCTATTGCAATGCTCTTCCCCCCCAAATGGACTTTAAGGGATGGAAGGATGTCGTGCGGCCTAAAATATATCCCATCAAAAGCAGTTAACATAGTCGCTGATTTGGACAACTCCGGAGAACCAAGACCCTTCCAACAGGACAAAGACATCATAGATGCAGCAGCACCCTCATCAATCACAGTGCACTTGATGATCATATTGAGACATTATACGTGTACCAAAAGCGACACATAGTAGGGAAAGCAAGGCTGATGTCCTGCGGTTTCAAATTTGATCATTGAGGAAGAATCATCACCATTCATACCAAGAGCAGAAAGCAAAGCCTTCCTTTGCGAAGGACAACTCTGAAGCACTTCCAATGCAGACATCGTACAAGGAGTATGGCCCAAATCCTCGACAACTGAATAATTCTGGGTGGCTCGGGAATTTGGATTATGCCCCGAGCGCTTAAGTACCCCCTTAAGAATGCGAGGTGCAGCCTCAGGTTTATCCGCAGGTTTCTCAATGCGCAAAGGGGTTCCTGGTGGATCAGGTTCTTTTCCTGGGCTGGTTTGTGACGATCCATAATCTTTTGCATGAGTCACAACCTTGGCAGCATGGACCATGTTAATGCACCCACGAGCACTAGTCTCTGGTGGATCATTCTCACTAGATTGCTCCTGGGACTTCGAGCTCATATTCTGATTATGCGGTAAAGGGTTCGTTAGCATAGCTGGCCCTTGTGCTAAGAGTCTCGAAGCTTCATCAATTCGAGGGCACAAGTAAGTGAGGTGATCATCCTTACATAGCTTACGAGGGAACTTAACCTTACGTTTCGCTTGCTTGTCCCCTCCAGCATTCTGACTATTCTTGTCATTACTGGTAGCATTCTCATTCCTATTCCCACCCTTTCGATTATTATTCTTAGCCTTTATTCTATTCCGTCCGGGCTGCTGGTTACCCTTCTGGTCCGACGATTGCACAGAAAGTACATTCACCCTTTGGGTGGGTTGAGATGAATCCGTAGCTTGTCCCAAAGCAGACTTGTTGAGTGACAATTGACTAACTTGTTTTACAACCGAATCCACAGGTTTAGCACTTGCACAACCCACAATGCCATCAACATGTGGTCCAGGTTTCATCTTGGGATCGAAACTGGAACGAGGAGCGTTGGGAATAATCTCATACAACAAACCAGACTAAGCATAAATCAAGTCCAGTTCCTGCGCCCTAAAGATTGCTTGTTCCTCATTCTGCACTCTGGATGTCGAAACATCCTTCGCGATATATGTCAATAAAAACTTGAGGAACCACTCAAGAAGGAACTCCGGCGGTATAAAAGATTTAATTAATCTCTTCCGTCTATGCCACTCCTAAATATGATCATAAATATGGGTGGCTTTATCTTGCCGAAATGTCGACAAGAGTTCAGTACCAATGTCATAGTGCACTGGTAGCTAGAAGTGATTAAGAAAAATCATTGCAAGATTGTCGAACAAGGTAAAAGCTCCCTTTGGAAACTTTATATACCATTTTGCAGCAGGCCCCGTGAGGGTGCGTTGAAATAGCCGCAAGCAGACTGAGTCCTAATGTAACAAATTCGAAGAGCACCAAAGGTAAAATGTGGTAACGTGTTCGCTCGGATCCTCTCCCGATTTGCCTTCGAACTTAGGTATGTCGGAAGGAAGCTTGGTAGGGACAGCCGGCCAAGCTGGGTCATGAGCCATGGGATCGTTCGTAAGTCTCGATAAGTCAGGAAGGTTAAGCATCGTGAGGAAAGGGAACCTAGGATGATGAGGTCAATGGACCGTTCCTTGGTTCACATAGGTTTGAGCACCACCATGGCCTTGGCCATAGTGTCCTCCTCCTATCTGACCCATATAGGGTGACGTGGAAGTACCATAGTAAAATGGAACTTGACTAGTAGGGGCTACGAAGCCGTAATTAGGAGAGTAAGCAGGTTGTTGATACCCGCCTCCGTAAGGTGAAGAAACCTGTCCATACTGTGTCCTGTAATAAGGTCCATAGGTCATCGCATGTGATGTCCCATGGGACACTCCGTAGGTAGGAAGATAAGCTCCGGAAGTGGGAAAATACATACCAAAAGTAGGTATATACACCTCGGATGTAAGAAGCTGACCACTATAAGCATGAATATAGCCTCCCGAAGCAGCGGGTGGTATATGAACTTGAGACACAATCATCCTATTAACCGCAGTATGGACCTAACTCGTAGCCATATATCGGCTTGAAGGACCACGTGAATAAGGTGTAGGATGTACATTTGACGAACTCGGAACCAAGGATGAAGGAATCTAAGTAATAAGATATGTACTACTGCCTATCGTCACCCGTCTCGGACCTGGTATCCTAATCAGATTGCTAACCCTAGACCTAGAAGGGAGATGAGATGTAGCTTCCACCACTGGGACGGAAGGTTCAATGTGACTAGTACTCCCAAACCTCTTCGCAAGGTAAGGAATGGGATTGCCCCGAGGAATAGTGCTAGGCATGAAGTCGTATTCGACATGAAATGTCAAATCGTGCATAGGAAAACCAGTCGTAGCATAACTACCGTAGCTAGTGCTGGCAGGTTCAAAGTGAGTCTCGGCATCTTCCGGCATTCCATACCAGTAATGTTTCAATGGGGAATCATCCCTAGGGTGAGTAGGTCTATCGTGCAAAGATCCTATCTAGGAAATCACAAGACCAAACTCAGCTAGGTCAGGTGAAGGATCGTATGTATGAGTAAATTCCCCATTGTCAACACGAATGGGAGGAGGTGGCTCAAGAATAGTCTCTGAATGATCCTCCATGGTGTGTGAATCAGTGTGTGACATAGTCCGCTTGGACTGTCTAGGTCTCTCTCCCAAAGGAGGAGGAGAAGTAGAAGGCGGAATTCCTGCTAACCGATGAGAACGGCACGAAACTGCACTCGAATCCACAATGACTCAAAACAAAAATAGAAAACACTCTCTATTTACGTAAACCCTAGGCCAACTAGCGTGCACATAGCAATCACTAATAAAATCTAACGCCAAATGCAAGAAAACAAGGGCTGGATAAGTGAGCTCCCGAATGAAGCAGGTATGTCTCGCCTAGGAGAGGCTTGAGACTCCCATACACAATAAGCAAAGGTACGTAACCAATTATTGTGGCCCTCAGCTTCAACGCGTAAAGCGACTGTGCTGTCCGACCCCAACCTGGCCGGGACACCTGTAGAATAACCTCTACAAGTACCCCCTTGATATCCTAGGTAAGGTCACTAAGGTCACCTCAATATAATCAAAGCTCAGGTGGACAGTCGCAGGAGGGATTAACCGTATGGGCAGGGTAGTAAAGCTCGAAACTCTCGAAAGAGCCCCCAGATACGAATACAATGCTGGAAATATCTCCAGTGTTACTCAGTTATGACTAGGGGCCATCCCAATCGACAACCACTCACACTGCCTCGTGCTTAACTCCCATTTGAGAGCAGGATCCTGAGAATGATGGTTATATCAAGGATTTCACACATTCCCTGGACAAACACCTAGATGTTGTTGTTTAGTGATCTTGGAGAATTGACTTACAATGAACTATTCCAAGATCCTAAAACATAAGCTTGTTCGTGCACCCTAGAAAAGAAAAGAGTGTAATTAATTTTAATTAGCGTTGATTTTAGTTGGATTTATTACTCAAAAATAGGATATGGTCGTGCAACTAGTGGTGTTATGATGCAACATGAAGTAAAATGCACACCGTAACAATCAATGCAAATGCATTGTGTCCATGTAAACAGGGTATGCTACTAAGTGAAATGCACAATTCTTCTTCAAATGATGAATGCAAATTTTTCCTATATGAAGTCCTAACTAGTACCCCAAACCAAATCTAGATCTAGTGCAAGTACAATGCAAAGTGCAAAATGCAATGCATGATGATAAGCAAATGTTTTTGGATTTTTTGAAAATATAAGAGATGCAAAAAGAAAAAGAATGATTCTACCACCCCCAGACTCTGCAAGCACACATAAACATCATCCAAGCAAATCACTAAGGTAAAAGAACTCTAATGCACTAATATCAAACAAAAAATAAAAAATGCCATGACAAGAACTTTCCTAAAAAAAATTTAGGCTAAAAAAAATGTTTCTGGTCAGAAACAGAGGTCAAAACAGACTCAAGCAGTGCCAAAGGAGACTCAGCAACTAACAGCATTCACCCAGCAACCAATTATCTTCCACAAAAGGGAAAAAACTAGGGTATATGCGACTGTTCGCAGTAAACCTGCATGTATACGCGGAAATCGTAGAGAAAACCACATGTATACGCAACTGTAAATCAAAAACCCGATTGGGGAATGGTCTAGACAAACTCACTTGGAATCCGTGTCCCTACCCTTTCCATTACTGCATTCCGTACAAGAAGAAAAGGTGCATAAAACAAGGAAAATAGGCTGAGAAAAACTTCACTCCAATCAAACTCTACCAAGGATACATGTCCCCAGACCCGACACAGAAACAAGAGAGAAAGAGCAATTCAAATACATTGAATGCCGAGAAAATCACCCCCAAAGGACAACTACTAGGAACTCCCCAGCGGAGTCACCAATTATGTTACAGAGAGAAATTCCTATGGCTTGGGGTACCACAACAGACAACTTTTACTCCAGAAATCAATCTTTCCCAATATGAAATAGAAATAAAATGTCTAACACTAAAGGATCAGACCTCGTAGCTTATTCCAGACGGTTGAAGTAGATCCCCATTGAGCTTTCCAATCTTTAGCTTGAATTGATATAATACTTCCTCAACAACAAGTAAACAATACAAGCATACTATATATCATGGTGTTAGGTCTATTCTAGCATATATAATCAATAATGTAAAAGAATTTGACATATTCCAATGGATACAATATTTAATCAAATACACATCATTGGATAAGAAAAGATATTTCCATTAATATAAATCAGAGATTACAAGATAGATACAACCTCTGACGGCACGTCTGCGAACCGGAGAAACTGAATCCCGCACTTGGGCCTCCACCACCTCAATCCTCCATCTCACGATACCAAACTCACTAGCAAAAGGAAAGCTTGGGAAGAACACAAAAGTGCTCCAAGGGACAAAGGGATGTAGACTCAAGTACAAATTTTGGCAACAATGGACTATAGTTTCTTTGCTCTCAATCTCTCTATATTCCTTCAATGTACCAAGGGGTTCGTTATATAGCTTCACAAGGGATAATGAAGGGTCGAATCTGAGCGATATCAAGGCATATGGAAGGCAAAGAGTCAAATGAGTTGGATCCATGTCAAGGAAAAATCCAAAAGGATTTGGATTATGCACACATCCCGATGTACGTAGTTATAGGGGTCACACCTGTGTATGTACGCGGTTATTGGGTAAAAATCCGCGTATATCATTTTTCATATAGTTTTAGGGATGATCAAGGAAACATCAAAGGATAAAATATAGTCCATGGGGTCTAAAGAGTCTGCAGCGGGACAGGGGAAGGCCATACAAAGTGTGATTCACCTAGAGTCGTGAAATCCACTATAACAACTATGTCAAAAAGGCCCACCCAACACTCACATCTCACCATGGTCGGAAACTCATCACAAACCATGTCAAAAAGGATCTGCACTTATATCTGACCATGATAGGAAACTCATCACACATCATATTAGAAAGGACCTGCACTTATATCTGACCATGATAGGAAACTCATCACACATCATTTCAGAAAGGCTTTGCACTTATATATGACCATGATAGGAAAGTCATCACACATCATGTCAGAAAGGCTCTGCACTTATATTTGATCCTGTGGGATGAACACATCACCACAGTCATATTAGAATGGCTCTCAACCCCAGGATGAGTGTTAGCCCCATACTGAACAAATTCCTAGTAACTGACCAGGTGCCTCCATTCTCCTAGAGAATGGTCTTCTGCAGTTACATATGATCATATGGGAACACATCCCATAATCACCTCAAAATGGCTCAGCACTTACATTTGACCATGGAAGGAACCAATCCTCTCACCATGTCAGAATGGCTATCAAACTCATCACTTCCCCTTGGAGGGAACCTCGACCTGGAGAACACCAAGTTTCTCCCTAAAGTACTCAAACTTCACTTTGGCCAATGGATTAGTCAACACATCAGGCATCTGTTCATCCATCACAACATACTGGAGCTTCACTTCTCCTCTCTGCATCATATCATTGATATAATGATATTTGATCTCAATATGCTTCGAATTGTCATGGAACACTGGGTTCTCAAACAACTTCACACAACTCTAGTTTTCACAATATATGCAAGTAGCATCCAACTAGAGATCAAATAAATCATACAGTAGCTTCCTCATCCATACTACCTCACAACTATCTAAACAAGCTGCGACATACTCTTCTTCAGCTGTACTCAGTGCCACACAATACTGTTTTCTACTAAACCAAGAGATCACACCTGATCCCATACTGAAGCAATATCCTGAAGTTCTCTTTCTATTGATGGCACTTCTTGCCCAATATAAATCAACATAACCTTCCAAGTTAATCTTTTGATCAGCCTTATACTTGACCCCATAATCCACTGTACCCTTTAGGTACCTCAGAATATCCTTTGCAGCAATCAAGTGAACATGTCTCGTATCTGTCACTAACTAGCTCAAGGTGTTTAGAGCAAAGCAAATATTTGGTCTCATATTTGTCAGGTACATCAAGGAACAAACCATTCGATGATACCTCATGGCATCAACTGAATTTGATGAAGCATCACTCAATAGCTTCAGGTTCGATGCCATAGGTGTGGTCATGGCCTTGCGGTCCTGTTGGCCTGATTTTCTGACACGGGCCAACTAAGGAGAAATAGTCCACACAAAGGGCTTAAAACAGCCATCGGTGTGTTTGGAATAACTAAATCTCACAGGTTATGGTCTCCTTCTACCAACTACATTTATCCTATTAAGGAGAATATTAAAAAAAAAAACTCAGTAAAATGTATCTAAATTAAATTACTGCTTAAAATAAATCCTAGAATTAGTTTTCTAAGTTTAAGTTATCCTAAAGTGCTTCCTTAAGGAAAGTCTCATGTTTTGGGGTTTTGTTTTAAATGTTTTGACTAAAACAACTATTTTAAATTTTAACAAACTAATCTAATTCTATTTAACATCTATTAAAATAAACTAAGCTAAAATATGAAATAAACTAATCTAATTCTATTTAACAGCTATTAAACTAAACAAAGCTAAACTATGAATTAAAATTAACTAGCTACCCTATCTCAGTTCAAAGAAAACTTTTAGATTGCTATATCAACTATCAACTAACAATTATAAATAACAAAGTGAAATAAATCATACAATTATAGATAAAGAAACTATCAGAACTGTTATCACCAATAACACTATGTTTAATAAAATTTACAAAACACAGAGAATAAAATAAGAAATTATTCTATTCACTCTGTAGATGTATTTGTCAATAGATAATCGAAATTCAACATTAAACTCTGTATATAAAAGATATAATATCTTATCATTCAAAACAACGATCAAAATATAGATGTAATCAAAATAAGCTACCATAATATAATACTATTCGATCACAATCATCAACAACATTTGAATAATCATGAAATTGATAGTATCAATAACAGATATCAATATTGAGTGATAAGAGTAATTGAAACTATGTTGATGCAATGAAAACAAAGTTCAATTGCACACAGATTTAAAGTAAGAAAATTGCTTTTGAAATATATATATATATATATATATATATATATATTGAACAAAGAACTGAAAACAAAATTTGGTGCCAATCTTTGATGTCCCAGTGGTAATCATCCACAAAGAAAACTTCAGTAGATTAATCAAAACCAGAAATGTATTATATGTTTCACAAGTATTTTATCTTGTACTCCCATCCACCCATTCTACAACGAGCTTCCTAGCTTATATAATAAGACTAGTAACTCCTTCCAACTTTTGTGTAACAACTATTCTAAAAATATCAATTTAGTTTCTAACAATTATTACATAATAAAGACAAAATCTTCATCATCGTTCTATTGCATTCCTCAAAGAAGGGCACCTGGAAAACTCGATTACAACTTCCATAACTATGAAACACAACTCGTCTATGTTGAAAGCATCCATATCAGTTGAATTCGTAATAGCCTCATCCTACGTTACAAAATATTAATAAAGTCGAACAGCATCAAGATCAAAAGTCTATCCAACAACGACACCTGCAAAAATCAAAACCATGCATGAGTTTTATAATTAATGTAATATATACAAAACATAAATAATAATAAAATCTAATTTAATGATGAACAATGGCCACAGAATCTATGATTTTGTGGGCATGCTAATTACCTGATTTTGTTATTTTCCCAAAATTGTAGCAACTAACATAATTTGCAAGAAGAGACTCAGAATTTGGTAGCCCGGCGAGATTCTGACAATTTAGCTTTGAGTTCCAGAATTTTGAGTTTTTGATGCTCTATTTGCTCACGCAACTGTTGATTCATTATTGTCATGGATTTCTTAGTGGCTTTGTATCTATCCCTTTTCATTTTCATTTCTTGCCATTTACTAATCCACGACAATAATTCATTTTTAAGAGATTTGATTTCCTCTTTCATATCTGATTCATTTGAATATAGTTCCCTTAACTCTGTTTTCAACTCGGTAATTTTGTCCTTTAATATCTATTTAAGAGTTAATCTATTTTCTTCATTGCTTCTAATAGGTGAAGAATAACCAGTAAACAAAGTTTTCTATTCATACTTATAGGAGAATACTGATCGACGAATTCATTTATCGATGCGACAACATGATGACTCATTGCAACATGATGTTCATCGTTGCCAAGAGAAATCACATGAACTGGGGATAAGTCATCATCTTCACTATCAATTTTGACTAGAGGAGACTCTTTATGATGTTGATTAGTAACTAGAATGGAGGCTGTAGTCATACTTCAAGTAAATCCTCATGTACCAACAGACACAGAACCCTTTGGCTTATAATCTTTTCTATCACAACAGACTTCTGCTAACTGTTCAAGTTTTCGTGTAGATTCATCAGAAGGTTTTTTAAGAGTGCACAGATCAGAAAGGAATTCCTGAGTAACAGGATCATATTTTTTAACATTCATTGATTTACTATTCACCCTTGTACATATTAATTCTTGCACATGATCTAGGAACTAAGAATCAATCTCATAAAAGAATAATCAACAAATACTCATGCAATGGTGTTAAACGGAACCAGAATTGGTTTCCTCTCTATATATTTAATAAACAATGAATGGTTAAAATACCAATTTCAATCAATAGCTTAACTCCATGAAGAGTTTGAATACCTAAGGAGACAATTCGAATTCAGTGAGTGAGTCTAGCTTAACGGACTCTCAACCATTGGTTCACACTCAGTTAACCACTTGAGCAAAACCCTAATTGACTCACCAAACCCTAACTGAATTCGAAGTGCAATAAATGACTGAATCTCAACTGAATGAGATCAAACACATGTCATAGCAATCCAACCATCAAGTGCTAGTGCTCCATGACTTTAATGAACCCCAATGAGGTTAATTGAAGCAGAATTGACCATCAGAAGTTGGTGGAGGTGCCTTGTTGACTCCAGATCATTAAATAATAATAAATAATCATTAAATAATATATTTAATGACAAGAGGCACCTTAACTGACTGGTTGAACTGATTGTAACCACCAGTTAGCAATTAGGTGCATTAATGTCACTCAGATCACCCCCGGACTGCTCCAATTAGCCTCCTTGACTGTAGGTGAAGGATAAGCTAGCCTCCTTGATTGTAGGTAGGCGTGGGTGTGACTAGATGATTGCAAGTAATGCTCCACTGATGTCAATTAATGTCAATTATACTTAGGATAGTGGTTTAACTAGGCCAATTTGACCAAAAGAGTGTGTATGATGCTAAATGTCTCCAACACCCCCCCTTAAGCTATACTCAGGAAGAGTTAGAAAAAATAGATGCATAAAATGCTAGGGCCCCAACAACTAAGGCCATAGGTCACCCTGTACAATTCTGAAAATGAAACAATGCTCAGAACAAACTAAGTGAGGAAAAGAGGGAAAACATAGTGGGAAAACCCCCCCCTCAAGCTGAACACTGAAAGTGGTCTGGATCACCCTGATGAACTCACCCCCAACAGTGAACGGAGGTAAGTGAACTTATTTTCTGAAAATATCTTGGTGAAGATGTCTGCAATCTGCTCATCAGTCGGGCAGTAATGCAGAATGATGGTCCTGTCATGCACTAGCTCTCTGATGTAGTTCATGTGAATCTCTACATGCTTGTTCCTCTTCCTAGTAACTGGATCTGTGTATATCTTAATATCACTCTGGTTGTCACAAAAGAGGACAGTGGACAAAGTACTACCAAGATCAAACTTTGAAATAATGCCTTGCAACCAAACTGCTTGGATGCAAGCATTCACCACTCCTCGATACTTGGCCTCTGCTGAAGATAGTGCTATGGCAGCCTGATTTTTGCTTGACCAGAAAATAGGGTGACCACCAAACATGAATACATATCCATAAGTTGAATTTTGATCAATAGAATCACCCACCCAATCGGAATCTGTGTATCCAACCAGCTCTAGCTCGTAGTCTGCAGCATAGTGAATGTCGTAGGTCCTGGTTCCCTGAATGTACTAGAGGATTCTCTTGGCTGCCTTCCAATGAATATCATGAGGCTGCTGCATGTATCTTGATATAGCATTCATTTCATAACAAATATTGGGCCTAGAATGTGTCAAGTACAACAAGCTACCAATCAGCTATCGATAGATAGTGCAGTCCATGGGAGGTGTGTGTTTTCCTTCTTCAAGGATGATCCCTAAAAGGAAAGGGAATGGTGCAGGCATACATTCATCCATGTTAAACTTTACTAACATGTCTGAAATTTATTTTTATTGAGTGACCATAATCCCATCATAAGTTTGCTCGATTTCGAGCCCCAAAAATTGTTTTAGAAGCCCCAAATCACTCATTTCAAAGGCATTGTGGAGAGCAGTTTTGATGGCTGAAATGGATGCAATTGTGCTACCTGTGACCAGTAAGTCATCAACATATAAAAAAATGATAATTATATGACCATCCGGCTGCTGTAAATACACATTTGGATCTGATCTACATCTCTTAAATGTTTGCGAGAGAAGTAAGGCATCCATCTCAGAATACCACTCTCTTGGGGCCTGTTTTAACCCGTATAGTGACTTCTTTAGCTTGCAAACCAAATATGGATCAGTGATGTAGAACTAAAGCTGCTTCATGTATATATCCTCATGAATATCTCCATGCATAAAGGATGACTTAACATCCATGTGATGCACCTCCCAGTGCTTGGATGCGGAAATGGCCAAAACAAGGCGGATGGAGTCCATTTTTGGAACCGGTGCAAAGGTCTCATGGTAGTCCACTCCTTGGACCTGAGAGAAAAATTTTTCTACCAGAATTTCCTTATATTTTTAGGTGCTTCCATCAGCATCAAAATTTTCCCAAAACACCCACTTGCATTGAACCAATTTCTTTCCCGGAGGAAGAGAAACTAGCTCCCAAGTAGTGTTTTTCTGAAGAGAATTCATCTCTTCATCCATGGCAACTTGCCATCTCGGATCATTCCTAGAATGGTAGTAGGATTTTGGATATGAAATAATAATAAAATATCAAGTTTATAACAGCAAATTATCAGAACAAGAGAGTGCAATACCTGGTCTTTGGGAATCAGACCGGGTTCTCCTTGGATCATCAGGATTTCCAATGTTGTCTCCTGCAGAGGAGAGTGTCTGTTGGGCCCATATAGGAAGATGATTTTGCACTTAAGGTTCTGATTCATAATTTTATTATTGCTGCAAACTGATATCAGAAATCATAGGATCCAAATAAGGGTCATCACCCCCAATTTCATCATCCAAATACTCAGTGGAATAGGAAGGAAATTCAGTAGTTTTCTCCTTCACTAGTTCCACCTCCTGAAGAGGCTCATCGAACTTGAGACTTCTCTCGATGATGATATATTTGGTATTGATATCCAGCATATTGAATCCTTTATATTCATCATGATACCCAATAAACAGACATTCTATGCTCTGCGGTTGCAAAGCCCTTCTTTTATCAAGTGGAATACGGGCCCATGCAGTGGACCCAAACACCCGTAGGTTCGACACATCTGGCTTGTGTCCGAAGTATGCTTCGAAAGGAGTATTTCATTTCATAGATGAATGTGGCACCCTATTTTGAATTTATTCTAAAGCATGCATGGCTTCAGCCCACAAATTTGCAGCAAGCTTCTTTGACTCCAACATACAGGTGGTCATCTCTTTGAGAGACCGGTTCTTCCTTTCCGCTACTCCGTTCTGCTGGGGAGTGTAGGGAATTGAATGTTGGACCTGAATACCAATTTGGGAGAAAATTTACAGCAACTCATTACTGAAATAATCCCCTCCATTATCAGATCTCAATATCTTGATCTTAATCCCAGAGGCATTTTCGATCAAGGCCTTCAATTCAGAAATTTTTTCACATACTTCTGATTTATTTTTGAGAAAGAAAACCCATGCATACCTTGAAAAATCATCAATAAAAGTAAGTAAGTACCTTGATCCATTCATGGATGTGATAGACATTGGACCACTGATATCAGAATGTATCAGCCCCAATATGCTTGTAGCTCGGTTTGCCTTCCCCCGATCAAACTTGTGCTCAGGGTGTTTTCCAATCACACAACCCTTGCAGACTCCCGTGGTTGCCTTGATGACCGGGAGGCCTTCAACCATGGAATTTTTCTGTAATTTCTGAAAATATTTTAAATTAATATGGCCAAACCTCTCATGCCATAGCCTACTAACCTCATTTCCATGAGTTAGCAGTGTGGTAGGCTTTGCATCCACAACAAAGTGAGAGAACTCATAGGATTTTGCATGATGATTTGCAAGGCCTTTTGCAATGAGTTTCTGTTATCTCAACATCATTTGGGATGAAAGAGAATCTCTTAGGCATTCCTGTATGTGTCATATGATAGACACTAAGGATATTTTCTGCTAGAGACGGTACATACAAAACGTTAGAAAAAAAACAATTTTCTAGATCTATAGTACCTTGTCCTTCGGAAATGATGGTGGAGTCATCTCCCATGTGGATGGGGATGGATTTTCTGGTATCCAAGGATGAAAAGGAGTATTTTTCAGCATTCATGTGATTCAAAGCTCCACTATCAATCAACAGTGGTTTGGACTTCGAAGTGCTTTCCATGAGGGCATGACCTTTCTCATGCTGTGGTTCCCGATCTTGGTGATCTCTCCTCTGAAAGCTCTCCAAAAGATTGATGTGATTCCTCTCAAGGAGAGAGGTTGTTTCATCAATATTTTTCTTCATGCAGGCATGTTCAGGGTGAAAACCCTTCCCGTGGTAAGAACACCTGAATTTTTCTTTCCCATTGTGCCCTTTTCCTTTGTTCTTCCTTGACCCAGAAGATTCATCATGCTACTGATTTTCAACTCTAGGCTTGGGAGCATCAAATTTAGTTTTCTGATTTTTCTGCTGCTTTCCTTTACCCTTCACATCTTTGGGCCCCAAGACATTGAGGGCTTGATCATGAGAAGATCGAACGATCCCCATCTGGACAAGCTTGTCATGTTCATTAGTTAGGGACTCAATGAAGGCATTGAGTGTAGGCATATTCCATCCAGGGGTTGTGAGCTTCCCCGCACGGAATGTAGAAACAAAAAATGAATAATCAGCCCCAAGTTTGGAGAGGATGGCAAGGATGAGCTGATCATCCTCCTTCACCACTTTGCATTGCTTCAAGAGTAAAATAGTATACTTGAACTTTGTAAATAAATCATTCAGAGTCTCGAAATTGGAAGGTTGGAGAGACATGAGTTCATTTTTGAGTTGGTAAACTCTCAAGTCATCATGCTTTCCACAAAGAGATTCCAATTTGTCCCATATTTCTTTCGGTGTCTTCAGATCCATAAGATGGAAGAGAAGGTCGTCGAAAATAGAGAGGCACAAGAAACTGAAGGCTTCATCCTTCTGGTTCAAGAATCTTGATTTTTCTATGGTGGATCCAGGCTCAACTTCAGTGTCCATGGCGAATCTATGGAGTCCTTTGGAGTGCAACTGAACCTCCATTTTATTTTCCATGTGTGGAAATTGTATGGAGTCAAGAGAGGTAGTGAGGAGGCCATCTGGATATGCTGTAGTGAATGCTTCACCTATAGAAACCTGAAAATCAAAACAGAAAGGGAAAAATAAGGCCGGACAGCCTGCACATTCTAGTATTTCATCACACCCAGCATAGTCAATCAAGAAAGCTTGATCAACAAGTTCTTTACTTCGGATATTGAGTGGTAAACCTTGGCTTCTGGTGCAGTGCTGGAATTTTGAGCTATTGCTCACTTTTCATGGAGAAATCTGTCAAAAATCTTGTTTTTGAGAGATTGATATTCGTCCGGCCATATGCTATGATACCATATTAATTCTTGCACATGATCTAGGAACTAATAATCAATCTCATAAAAGAGTAATAAAAAAATACTCATGAAATGGTGTTAATCGGAACCGGAATTGGTTTCCTCTTTGTATATTTAATAAACAATGAATGGTTACAATACCAATTTCAAGCACTAGCTTTACTCCATGAAGAATTCAAATACCTAAGGAGACAAATTGAATTCAGTGAGTGATTCTAGCTTAACTGACTCTCAACCATTGGTTCACACTCAGTTAACCACTTGACCAAAACCCTAATTGACTCACCAAACCCTAACTGAAGTCGGAGGGAAATAAATGACTGAATCTCAACTGAAGGAGATCAAACACATGTCATAGCAAGCCAACCATCAAGTGCTAGTGCTCCATGACTTTAATGAACCCCAATGAGGTTAACTAAAGTTGAACTGACCATCATAAGTTGGTGGAGGCACCTTGTTGACTCCAGATCATTAAATAATAATAAATAATCATTAAATAATATATTTAATGATAGGAGGCACCTTAACTGATTGGTTGAACTGATTGTAACCACCACTTAGCAATTAGGTGCATTAATGTCACTCAGATCACCCCCGGAGTGCTCCAGTTAGCCTCCTTGACTGTAGGAGAAGGCTAAGTTAGCCTCCTTGACTATAGGTGGGTGTGGCTGTGACTAGATGATGGCAATTAATGCTCCACTGATGTCAATTAATGTCAATTATACTTAGGATAGTGGTTTAACTAGGACAATTTGACCAAAAGAGTGTGTATGATGGTAAATGTCTCCAACAGTACATGCGCCATAACGTTTGACAGATGAAGATGGGTCCATATTAGTTCTAGAATATAATGGATCAATTTTATTTGGAACATCATTACCAATATGGGTATCTAAAGGAGGACTCACTTCCTGTAACTTACTAACCACTGGCTTAGCTTTATGAACATCATCGACTTCATATTTTAATGGAGCTTTACACTTTCTGCGAGTTTTAGCAGGAGGATTAGGCCAATACTGTGTCGACCCTAACTTGTTTTCAACCAATAATTCATCCCAGGATCTACCAATAAGGGATAACTGGTGTTGAACTAGAATCTTAATCAAACCATGGTGGAACAAGCTTCTATCAAGATTGCCTATAGTATTTTGCACAGAGCGTGCCATTTTCTTCAATCTTTGAAGCAAGTAGAAAGGGAGATTAAGTTTACAACCATTCAAAGCTAATAATAATCTCAAATGATAATAATGGATATGAGATAAGTGGCTATCACAGGAAACATACCTGACTAAAACTTCAGAAGACGCTTGCCATTCTAGTTTTAGGAATTCAACAGAAACCCCAAACTTTAGCTTTGCATTAGCAAGTAAGAGTAACAACAATGACTTGCACCTTTTTTAATCAACCCTTCCTCCTTTAAACCAATTCTCTCGAGTCTGGGGAAACTTTGTTGCTTCTGCAATTTTTTCTTCATCAGTTATAAAATGAAACCCCCCAATTTGAGCTACATTCTCCTTCATGCTTAGAGCCAATTGTCTGGTGACTTCAGTATTATGACCATTAAAACATATAAAAAATGAACCCCAACCTATATTTTCAAATAATGCAGCAACTTCCTCATTAGCTTCCACCAGTTCAATTCTTGAGATCTCGAATCGACTAAGAGGAGCCATTTTCTCATCACTGCAACTCTGATCTCGGTTTGGGATGAATGTCATTGTGAATATGGAAGGAATAGGGATCCAAGTGAAAGGTATCATGTGAACCATCAAATCACTAATTGTTTCATATGTGACAAGAAATAAAACCCCAAATTCGGCCATGGTAACCAAAATTTTGAAATAATGAAAACAAGTGCCAATGTTTCACGCTATGAGTAACAGACAGACTAATAATAATCAACAGAACTCGCAGAAATCATTATGTTAACACTTTCAATTTTAACTGAACTTTGACATTCGAAATAATCTAAACTTTGACATTCAAAATAATACAATTAAGGGTTTGATAACCATATAACACAAGAACGGAATGATAGCTTCGTACAGGCGTCATAAATGGTAATGATTATCAGTAATTATGGAATCAAATTACAATGACACGACTCCAGCTCTAAACCAACAAATGTCAGTTGTATTGATTGGTGTCATAAAATCAAAGCCAAGATAAATTAGATTTTAATATGATCTCAATCTTCATGTAGGTGATTCAGTAAAATATCATTAATCATTAAAACCCCTTCATTGTCTTGCTTTTAAAATTGAGGTTTATTACACCAAGGAAAACATCAAAGATTGATCAAATGTATTATAACGAAAACTTAGTAAATATTAAGTGTTTAAATAAAAATCACTCCTTACAAATATAACACAAGAAATCTTAGTAAAATTCGAAGTGGTATATAAAGGTAAACTTTAGCTATGTGAAAAGCATTTATAAAAACTCTGATAGCTATGTATTTACAAATAAAATGACATAGTATTTAAATGATACAGTTTTTTATAAAAACATATCATTAGGGTTAAATAGGATGTTTAACTTAATTCATCAACCCTAACCATATAAATTGCAAAAACTAATGATGAATACATTGTGAAAAGGTCTAAATGAAATCAATAAAACCTAACTACAACAAGTTTAGAATGCATTTTCAATTATCTTTAATTTAATCCAAAGAACTATTTAGGATGCTATAATTTAAATACCTCGAATCAATATATAATCAGATATATTGATAATAATGAAAATTAATTATATATAAAATTAAAAGATTAACTGCTACTAAATTATTAAATTTATGAAAATGTTTCCTAAACTTACAGTATAATCATTAACTCTTCTTTAATTGAGAGTACCTTTAGAATCGAAGATTATGAAGGAACTCACATATAATTTTGTGATAAATTATAGAAGAGAACTGATCAATTTTATTCATCAAAGCAGAAAAACTGAGAGGGTTGTTTCTTGCCAATAAATGGCGATGACCTAGGCGATCAGTTATCTCTACTCATATAAATTTCAAATTACTGTGCAAATAAAATCTCAGACTCTACTCAAAACAATAAGAAATTTTCAGTCTAATAAAAACCATTGTCTAATTCATATTTGCAAACATGGTTCAGAATTATCCTTATTCCTGTTAATAAAGATCTCATTAAGGAATAACTTAAGAAATATTCCTATCAAAACAAAGTAATCACAGAAATGATAATCTAAATCATCAGTATAAAGATATAAGAATTTATTTCTCTGAAAATTTTCTAGGATCTGTTCTAGTTATTAAATTCATGATTTTTTTTTTTTTAGATCTCTGATTGAAGACTAATAGCTAGGCATGGTAACCTATTATGATAGTATCATTCACGAGAACTGCCTAGAATAAGCAAGCCAACTCGTGATGAGACCTGTTGTTACTTGGTGATTTGACCAAGATCCATTACCCTGGTAATCCAAAATGAAGTTATAATAGACAGTACTGATGATCATGACTAGGCTGGATCGTATTGAGACCTCCTATCCTTCAATCAGAGTTATATTTCATTTTATTTAGTTTTAAAATAAGAGACCACTGCTCAACATGGTAACCAAATGGCAATGTTAGTCACAAAGATTATCGGAAAATGAATCGGTTGGCTCGTGATGAGATCCCCTATCTCTTGACCTTATGACCAAGAGCCACTCTCAGTTTCTTGATAATGTCATACCGATAATATTTATGATCCTAATCAGATTAGCTTATTAGTAAGACCTTATGTCTCCTATTTTAAAATTTAGAAAATTTTATTAAAGGGAACAGATCTAGAAATTTTGCAGATTGTAAACCACTTAAAATAAATGACTGATAATAGAGATTGATAAATATTTTCTAAGTACCAAGCTTTGAAAAGGAATTAATCATCCATCCTAATTGTAAAGAAAAACAGGTTATGGGGAATAATCTAAATGATACTCGCAAAGATTCTCCAGCAATAATAGGTTCTTAACAGACTAAAAAAACTCTGATCAATCTGAGCTAATTTAAAAAGGTTCAATTTATCACAGCAATCTTAATCTAATGTTCAAACTGGGATTTAAGGGACAAGGATTATTTATTTACAAATCCCCTCTCAAATAAGACTATGTATATATAAGATTGAAAAGACATATATTATTTATTTACAAATATATTTTCAAACTAAAGGATTCTTACTATTCAGTCTAATGAAAGTATGTACATAAATTGAAAGATTATGATGAGTTGATAATAAAATTAATCTTTGAAAAAATTAAAGAAAATGAAATTTAAAATGGATTTTAGGAATATTTACAAATCCAACTTTGAATGTACATGAGAAACAAGATTTTACAATAATTTTTTTTTATGAAGGATTGTATAGAAATATCAACAAACTTATAAAGTTCTACAATAATATATACATAAAACTAGCTCTGAATTTTTTTTAAATTAATTATAAAAGATTGGTTGAAAATAAAAGAAGAAAAGTTGTATAGTTATCAACAAGTTCATGTACAAATTATACACAAGTTCAAAGCCTAATGCAATCAGGAGAAATATTTTTTTAAGATCAGTCCCTTTACTGGAAATGTTTCGAACTGACCTTCCAAGGTTTGCAAATGGAAAGTGGTTGGACCTATTTTCTCAGAAATAACAAATGGGCCTAACCAAAGTTTTTGAAACTTGGTATGATCTCCTTTCTCCTCATGGCCTTTGTCCCATTTTAACACCAAGTCCCCCACCTGGAACTCTCTATTTGAACTTGAGGATTGATCAAACTAGGACTTAACAATTTGTTTATGTTTTATGAAATGTTGTTTTGACCTGTCTCTTTCCTCCTCAAGTTTTATTAAAGTGTTAATTCTTTTCTCCATAGCTGGACAATCTTCATCTTAAACAGACTGGGCTAACTGTAAAGAAGGTAAAAATAAATTTGGCGGTAAAATGGCCTCGGTTCCATAAACCAGGAAGAAAGTTGTGTTACCTATTGAAGCTTTAGAAGTTACCTATTGAAGAGCATTAAACAATGCTATGTGCCAGTCACGATGGTAAACTGAAATAGTTCTTTTAAGAATTTTCAACAAATTTTTATTTGTTGATTCAGCTAAACCATTTCCATGAGGATGATAATTAGCTGAATATCTAACCCTTATACCTTTTTCTAAAGCAAAATGAGTTAACTCAACTGATGAAAAATATGAGGCATTACCAAAAAAAAGGGAATCTGGAACACCAAATCTCGTTATGATAAAAGATTCTAAAAATAAGATAACCTGATTGGTGTTTACAACCCTTAAAGGTGAATCCTCTGCCCAATAGGTAAAATAATCAGTTGTAGTTATAATATATTTGTGCTGCATTGAAAAAGGATGGTTTATTGGTCCTAGTATATCAATACCCCATTGCTGAAAAGCCCTTTCTAGTGAAATAGGTTGTAAAGGAAAATCAGACTTTTTAACTCTACCTGCAGCAAGTTGGCATTCTTGACATTTCCTGAAAAAAACATAAGAATCTTGAAATAACGTAGGACAATAATAGCCAGCCCTAAGAATCTTATGTGCTGTAGTTTCTCCACCAAAATGACCACCTGATGGTCCAAAATGTAATTATTTCAAAATCATTTATGTTTCATTTTTATCTAAGCATCGATGTAAAACACCATTTGAATTTCTCCTAAAATAAATATTATCAATTAGCAAATAAGGAGCAGATTTCAGTCTAAGTACTCTCCTTTTTGTTGGTTCAAGGTAATTAGGAGCAGTTCCCGCTTCCAGAAGTGTCCTTAAATATGTGTACCAAGAATCTTGTGGTGGAGGTTAAAAGTAGAGTTCCCTATTTAACAAGGTTACATCAATAACAATTTCATAATCATTATTTGGAAAATGGGATGCCTCTACAACAAGTTTACATAATCCATGTCACTTGACTACCATTGAAGGTTTAATCTCCAAGTCATACTCTTGAAGAGTTGTCATCCATGGTGCTTTTTTTCACCCAAACCATTCTGTACTAAGAAATTTCTTACTGAAGGGTAAGAAACTATCACTTTAGTTCTAGATTTCAATAAATATGGATGAAAGTGTTTAACAGCTTTGAAAACAAAAAAATCTTGCTTATCAATCCCGTGGTAATTAAGTTCAGCACCTTTAAAATTTGAGCCCATAAAATAAATTGGTACTTCACTACTTTGCTAGTTTAGCTGAGTTAAGACTACTACATATGATATGTTAGAAGCCAAAGTGTACAATATGAAATCTTTGTCAAAATCTGGGCTTAAAAGAGTAGGGGATTCTCAAATGGCTTCTAAAATTCTCTGAAAAGATTCTTTTTTCAGTTGTCCCCAATTAAAAATAGCATCCTTCTTAATCATTTTTTGTAAAGGACGGATGATTTCTGAAAAATTGGGGATAAATCTCTTAACAAAGTTTATTTTATTGAGAAATGATTGCATTGTTTTTTTGCTAGAAGGGTAAGTTATTTTTGTGATAGATTGGGTTCATTCATGATCAATCATGATCCCATGTTTTAAAACCACACAACCTAATAAAATACCTTCTGAAAAAACAAATATTGTTTTCTTTGGATTTAAAGAAACTCCAAATTTCGTACAACATTCAAATACTTTTCCAAGATGATTAATGTGATCATGTTTAACATTTAGAAAATATAGTGACATCATCTAGATAAACAACTGCTGAATGGTTAATTAACCCTCTAAAATCAATATCCATTACTCTTTGAAATGTTTCCCCAACATTGATTAACCCAAAGGGCATCTTTTTGTAAGCATATGTTCCCCATGGAGTTCTAAAAGATGTTTTCAATTGATCATACGAGGAAAAAAATATTTGGTTATATACTGAGAAACCATCAAGAAGTGATAGTATCTCAGACCCATAAAATTTCTTAAGGATTTGTTCCATGGGAGGAACTGGGTAATTATCTTTTTCAGAGGATTTATTAAGATTTCGAAAATCAACACATAATCGAATATCACCGTTTTTCTTCCTAACTGGAACCAAATTAGCTACCCACTGAGTATGTTGAATAGGAAAAATAATTCTAGCAGCTAGAAGTTTATTTAATTCCTTCTTAATTGTAGTTTCTAGTGACGGATGATACTTTCTAAGTTTCTACTGGAAAGGTTTTGATTCTTGTGTTATTTGAATAATATGTTGCATGACTTGTGGATTGAAATTTTTTATATCATCGTATGTCCATTCAAAGAAATACTTGAATTCTTTAAATAATTTTACGAATGCTGATTTTTCCATAGGAGTGCACTCTATTCCTAAATTTACAGTTTGAGGATTAAGTTCTGTTCCTAAATTTATAGTTTCATATTTCATTTGTGAACTATTGGTTTTACAATTAGGAACAGACTTAAATTTATCTTGAAGTTCAAAAGACTTTTCTAATCTCAAAACTGAGTTAGGAATCAGTTTTACCTTTTAAAAAGCTTTTTCAATTGAACAAAAATCATTTATTACCGAAAAATCCCCCAAATTTTCATCATTTGTAACTTCATCAATGGATGAACCTTTGAAAGTGTCATCATTTGTTAAGAAATTCAGCACCTGCAGATCATTATAAAAAACACACCATTTAAAGATATTATTTGGTATAGAAGGCCTAAAAAATAATTCAACTGAAAAGAAATCAGGTGTAAAATTCTTAGATGGAATCAATTTTGATGCTACATTTGCAAATAAATCTGCTTCTTGATTCTGGAATCTTGGAACTGAAATTATATTGAATGCATCAAAATGAAAAATGAGATTCCATACCTCTCGTTGATAATTCTGCAAATGCTTAGAAATGCAATGAATAGAATTACAGACTTGCTTGACGATGATTTTAGAATCACCATATGCAACTATCACTTTAATATCCAAATCAATCGCTTTCTTCAGACCCTGAATTAGTGCTTCATATTCTATAGTATTGTTTGTACAATTAAATTCAAGACTACATGCTATACATGTTTTATTCCCTTTTGGATCAATTAACAAGCAACCAGCTTCTACTCCTTCTTTAGATTTTGACCCATCAAAATATAAATTCCAAGTAGAACTATTTGCAACTACTTTACTTTCAATAATATTTACATAATTATGACTATCTACATTATTTTCAATTTCCTTGAATGAAGAATCATGATAAATAGTTGTAACATTAAGAATTTATGATTGTTGTTTATTGTCAAAGAAAGCAAACTTTCCAGATTTAAAATTTCCGAACCAAAGTTCATACCTATAATTCCCCATTATAGAATCTGAAAATAAAACCGATTCACTAGGATATTGTAATTCTGAAACTCTGTGTTTCATATATCTTTCTCTGTTTATATTAATTTGATTTTATTTTCAATTTTTAGGCAACCATAAGGTTGACCAACCTATAGCAAAGAATCCTTTCAACTGTTGAGACCAATCCCTACTCAAAAACAATCCATATGCATCAAGAATGTCTGCAACCACAATCTCTATAATTTGAAAAACTGATAGGTTAGAACCAATCCTAACTAGAACATCTTTCCTCTCACCTACAACCCTCACATTCATTCTATCCAGTTGATTAATCTGTGAATTTGATGGAACATACTTTCCATTCAACCTTCTACACACAGATAAAGGAATTACAGTGGAAGATGCTCCAGAATCAACCATGCAATTGTTAACATTCCTATTAAATATTTCGAAGGTAAGAAGGAATGGAGGGGTTTTTGATTTTGAATTTTTTCCTATTAGTGAAGCTTTATCAGCTGTTGACTTTCCTTTATCAGTTGGTGTTAAATTACTATTAGAATTATTAGCAGCTATATTTTGCTGACCATTAGGAATTATTGAACTCATGGCAGGATTTATAATGGGACTATTAGGAATTGGATAAATTTGAAGAAGATCATACATACTAATATTTGCACGTGTCTTTTTTAAATCTTCAATTATGTCATATTGTAAATCTAACTTTCGATCACTTTGAATAGGCTGAGAAGTCCTCACAGGTTGAGTTTGTTTGACAGATTGAGTCTGTTTATTAGGTTGTGAATTATTATTATCGTTACTCGGGGTAGAAATTGATGATGCTCCAGGAGTATTTGTGAATGTTCTACTACAAGTATTATAGGTATGTTTTCCTGAAGGAGGAATTCTACCTTCATAATCTTTTACTAGACTCTCCCAGGAATGACCATTTACTTGTTGAGGTTGTTCCAATTATTATTCATTTTCAGATTCCTCTTCCTCTTCATTATCTGCAGTTTCTTGATTTGAGGGAGTTTTGGATAAAGATAAGACTGCTCAAATAGTATTAAAAATTTCTTCATTTACTGCTATATCAGGGGGTGAAATTTTTGTTATTATTAGTGTTAGGATTCTGTCTAAACTAATTTCTGAAATACCCTCTAGAAGAGGAATTTTCAGAATTAGTTTTCTTTAATCATAGGACTTCATTAGTTAATGCTCGAATAGCATTCTGCAATTGTTCTACATCAAATTCCTTATCCTTATCTGAATTAGGTCTTTCAATTTTCTTATGAGGAAAAGTATAAACTTTTCCACTTCTATCTGGTTCATAAGATATAGAATCCTTCTTGACTTTAATAGCTTCCTCAAAAGTTTCAACAAGTGTTGTTTTACCAACTCTCTTAACAAACATCCCAGGATACTTTCGTAAAGCTGAAGTATAATTTTATATGATTATATCCTTGGGTGGTTGAGAAGCAACAGGATTTTTTTTTTTAAGGTCAGAAATCTCTGATTAAAATCCTTAATTCTTTCTTTGGGTTCCATTTTAATTTGAGATAATTGAAGGGCTAAAAGAGCAGGTGTTTTATCCTCCCTGAATTTATCTAGAAAATCCTTGTTGAATTCAACCCAGTTTGTGATTAACCCTTGGACTAATGAAAAGTCCCAAGTAGATGCTCTCTTCAAAACTTAAAGGGAACAAATGACAGACTATGTCTTCATGTTGAATGTTCATGGTTTGAATAGCTAACATGAATTTATCTACATGCACCTCTGTACGTTATTTATTATCTGGATTAAACTTTGGAAGAAATTTGTCTAAATGTTTCGGAAAAGGATGTTGTACACCAGGTATAGCTACAGCAGTTGTTCTTAACCAAGGAAGCTATGGGTTAGGTGGAGGATTAGGTGGAGGGTTACTCCCTCCTCCTCCTCCTGCATGTATGTTTCCAGTGATGGGACTTCCTTCAGAATCTGAATAAATCCCTTGATTAGATTACCTTGGAATATCAGGTGTTGATTCCAGAGGAGAAGGTGGTTGATCAAAACCGCCTATAGAAGTCAATCTTCTAGCAGTTTCTCTATGAAGACTTTTTACTTGATAACTTGGAGTTCTATCGGCTTCTGCTGAATCTTGAGTAATTATATTCAATTAAGGATTATGTCTTTGTTGTTTGGGTAGACCATAGTCTATTGGTGTTAAACCAAGTTGATGAGCATATGCTCTCATAAGAATATGACGTGATTATTCTAAAGTTTAATGACTCTGTTCAGGAGTAAATGGAGATGTATTATGGTCATGCTCAACAACGCTCATAATAGTTTCTATGAATGGTGATCTACTAACTTCAGATTGTAATGGAGGTTGATGGCTAGTTGAATATTTATCATTGATTCTATCAGCCATTAATCATTAACATGCCCTCCTTCTAGCGCCATTTGTTGGCCTGATTTTCTGACCCAGGCCAACTAAGGAGAAATAGTCCACACAAAGCGCTTAAAATAGCCATCGGTGTGTTTGGAATAACTAAATCTCACAGCTTATGGTCTCCTGCTACCAACTAAATTTATCCTCTTAAGGAGAATATAAAGAAAACTCAGCAAAATGTATCTAAATTAAATTACTGCTTAAAATAAATCCTAGAATTATTTTTCTAAGTTTAAGTTATCCTAAAGTGCTTTCTTAAGGAAAGTCTCCTGTTTTGGGGTTTTGTTTAAAATGTTTTGACTAAAAGAACTATTTTAAATTTTAACAAAATAATCTAATTTTATTTAACAGCTATTAAAATAAACTAAGATAAAATATGAATTAAAATTAACTAGCTACCCTATCTCAGCTGAGAGAAAACTTTTAGATTACTATATAAACTATCAATTAACAATTATAAATAACAAAGTGAAATAAATCATACAATTCTAGATAAAGAAACTATTAGAACTGTTATCACCAATAACACTCTCTTTAATAAAATTTACAAAACAAAGAGAATAAAATAATAAATTATTCTATTCACTCTGTAGATGTATTTGTCAACACATAATCGAAATTCAACATTAAAATATGTATATAAAAGATATAATAACTTATCATTCAAAAAATCTATCAAAATATAGATGTAATCAAAATAAGCTATGAGAATATAATACAAGTC
>LPNX010101533.1:362754-491154 GCA_001517045.1 Pseudotsuga menziesii | reverse complement strand
AAAAGTGGATAAAAACATGGATGCAAAAAAGGATGCAAACATGGATGCAACAAAAGTAGGCGCAAAAGTGGGTGCATAATGGGGTGCACCAAAAATGGAGCAAAAGGTGATGCAAAATTGGATGCAAAAAATGATGCAATCATGGAAGCAAAACATGATGAAAAAATTGGCGCAAAAGTGGATACAATCATGGATGTAAAATTGGATACAAAATTGGATGCGAAAGTGGATGCAACAAAAGTAGATGCAAAAGTAGTCGTAACACCCAACGCAAAACCGGATGCAAAAGTGGATGCATAAAGGGATGCAATAACTGATGTAAAATTGGATGCAAAAAAAGATGCAAACATGGATGCACAAGTTGAAGCAAAAGTGGGTGTAAAAGTAAGTGCAAAAATGGGTGTGAAGTGGGACACGACAAAATTAGATGCAAAAGTGGATGCAATAGTAGATGCAAAAAAGGACATAAACATGGATGCAAAATGGGATGCAAAAAGGGATGAAAATGTGGGTGCAAAAGTGGATGAAAAAATCGATGCAAAAGTGGATGCAAAAATGGCTGAAACAAAACGAGATGCAAAACTAGACTCAAAACAAGATGTAAAATTTGATGCAAAAGTTGGCACATGAAGGGATGCAAAAAAAGTAGCAGAAGTGGATGCAAAAGTGGATGTAAAAAAGGATGCAAAAGTGGATGAAAACAAGGGCATAAAAATTGAGGCAAACATGGGCGTAAAAGGGGGAACAACAAGAGTAGATGTACAAACTAGGTGCAAAATTAGGTGCAAAACTAGGCTTAAAGCCTGTCGCAAAACCTAGCGCATAACCAGGTGCAAAACCCAGTGCAAATTACGTCGCAATTTGCGCCAGATTTAGAAAAAGGACGCAAAAAATGACTAAAATAGCACCAACTCGTGAAATTGCGCCATTTTGTCCAAAAAATGAAGAAAAATACACTGAAAGATGGTCTAGACGCAAAAAAGGATGCAAAAAGAGACGCTAAATCCAGTTTTTGTTGTAGTGGAATAGGGATCCAAGTGAAAGGAATCATGTGAACCATCAAATCACTAATTGATTCATACTTGAAAAGAAATAAAATGCAAAATTCGCCCATGGTAACCAAACTTTTGAAATAATGAAGACAAGTGTTAATGTTTTGCGCTATGAGTAACATACAGACTAGTTGTAGTCAACAAAACTCTTAGAAAATTATTATGTTAACACTTCCTATTTTAACTGAACTTTGACATTCGAAATAATACAATTCAGGGTTTGATAACCATATAACACAAAGAATGAAGCATTGATAATACAAAGAACAAAATGGTAGCTTCGTATAGGAATCATAAATGGTAATGGTTATTAGTAATTATGGAATCAAATTACAATGACACGACTCCAGCATTAAACCAACAAATGTCAGTTGTATTGATTCGTGTCATAAAATCAAAGCCAAGATAAATCAGATGTTAAAACGATCTCAATCTTCATGTAGGTAATTTAGTAAAATATCATTAATCATTAAAGCCACTTGATTTCTTGCTTTTAAACTTGAGGTTTATTACACCAAGGAAAACATCAAAGATTGATCGAATGCATTATAACGAAAACTAATTAAATATTAAGTGCTTAAATAAAAATCACTCCTTACAAATATAACACAAGAAATCTTGCTAAAATTTGAAGTGGTATATAAAGGTAAATTTTAGCTATGTGAAAAGCATATATAAAAACTTTCATAGCTATGTATTTACAAATAAGATGACATAGTATTTAAATGATAAATTTTTCTATAAAAACATATCATTAGGGTTAAATAGGATGTTTAACTTAATTCATCAACCCTAACCATATAAATTGAAAAAACTAATGATGAATACTTTGTCAAAAGGTCTAAATGAAATCAATAAAACCTAACTACAACAAGTTTAGAATGCATTTTCAATTATCTTTAATTTAATCCAAAGAACTATTTAGCAGACTGTAATTTAAATATCTCGAATCAATATATTGATAATAATGAAAATTGATTATATATAAAATTAAAAGATTAACGGCTGCTAAATTATTAAATTTATGAAAATGCTTCTTAAACTTCCAATATAATCATTAACTCTTATTTAATTGAGAGTACCTTCAGAATCGAGTATTCTGAAGGAACTCTTATATAATTTTGTGATAAATTATAGCAGAGAACTGATCGATTATATTCAGCAAAGCAAAAAAATTGAGAGGGTTGTTGCCTTCCAACAGGTCCATCATCCAGAACCTTTTCAGGATCTCTACTACATACTTCCCTTGTTCCAGGGATATTTTGCTACACCTCCATGCCTAGAAAGTAGTGTATCATATCCAAGTCCTTCATCTAGAACTTGACAGCAAGTCTCCTTCTTGCAACTTTAATGAGTTTCTCTTTTCTATCAGGAACAAGTCATCGACATATAACAAGACTATCAATGGTCTTCCACCTTCAACCTTCAAGCAAATGTCAGAATCTGCTTTACTCTCAGTAAAGCCTAGAGTCATCAGTAATCTGTTCATCCTATTGTACAATGCCGAACCTCAGGATCTTCTGCAGTCACTCCATCTGAAGCGAAGCATCATTCTCCCTCTATCTTTCATACTCTATGCATTGAAGCATTCTGTACTGGAGTGATGATTAGCTTCCTCTGCTACTAATATTCTATGTATCCATCTAGGGTCACTAGATACCAAGATCCTCTATCTTGAACCTTTTCAAAAGTTCTTCTCGCACCCATCTACGAGCTTTTCATCCTCTATAGTCTTTGATCTTCAACCTGTAGCAAAGGTTAATATCTTCATCACTCTAGGTGATCTTCAAGCTCCTCATGTATGTGATATCCCATAGGTGTCCTCTGAGCTCGTACAAGGCATTCTTTCATTTTCACACATGATTCTACATGTCATGTGTATTTCTAGTGGCTGCAAATGTCTCTTCATAGTCTATGCCTCGTGCTACTAATATTTCCTTGTATCCCACAATGTTTCCATTTACTGCATGATGGAACTACGAACTTCTGTTCAGGTCTCGACACTACATCCTAGACATAATTCTTCTTGAACTGGTACACTCCTTCCCTTTCTTCTTAGCTACTTCTTGGAAGGTTCTTCATCAATGATATCACTCAACAATGTTATTTCACTGTGTCTGAGATCTCTTCTTTGAAAGTATCATCATATTATTCTTCATCTTGGATTCTTTCTTGAGGTGTCGTTACTTGTTCTTCGGAACAAGTCTCATCCTTCTTTGCTTGCAGGTAATTGTACGTGATCTTTCCTACAAGTCAAATGCATTAGTTGTATGGTTAGAAACATTTCAAAAGGCATATTCATAATGGAAACTTCTTATGCATAAATATATGATCATGCAACTATTTTATCCAATACAACATTCATCCATATCTCACAAAAACTTTTCTAGATGCCTTCCATCTCTGCCAGGACAACATTGAGATTGTGCACTAATCCAATATGTCAGCAAAGAGGTTTCATTCTACATAAGTAGCAATGGAGAGTTGTATAGCACCATGAGCTACTTACCTATAACATGCATATTAGTAGTATATTGTCATTAATGAAAACATTTTATCATGCATAATATATCAACTGAATATAAACAAATGCATAACAAAACAATATCATGAAATGACAATTGAATACTCATCATTATTTGTTTCATGGGTAGACTCCTTCTTGAGCCTTCAGCTTCATCATCTTCTTCATTCATCATATATTATCCAAAATATAAGATGGATAAAAGGTTCTTCAAGAGTTGAGTTCTTCATATTCCTCATCGCTCGAGGGATCTTCTTTGGATGGTGAGAGCTTGATCTTCAGTTGCTCCCATCTTCTTTTCTCTTATTATGTGTCAATCTTTTTCTTCTGTGTGCTCTTCCTAGAGTCTGCTGAAATTAATCACTTCCTTTTGGCACACATTCCTCGAATGAATAAATCCTATGATCTTGGGAGGCCATTCAAGGTGGTTGTCACAACTTCTGCATTCTCCACTTCTTCTTCTACCACTTCAAGTTGTTCTTTGATTTGAGATACCCTTGTAAATTATGACTGTATGGTCTCTGCATTCTATATCTTCACATTCTTCAAGTGGTTTCTTAAGGTCATCTTATAATTTATGTTCTTCCCTTCAAATAGCTTGGTCAAGGAATCAAACATCTCTTTCGGTGTCTTTAGGGAAGACACATGCGGTACACTTTGATCCATGATTGAATCATCATTGATATTCTTGGCCTTGACCAAGTTCTTCTTATGTAAGCCTTTTAGCCTCATCTCCTCTGGAACTGGAACCTCTCTACTTATGTAGGTGTCCAATTCATTTCCTTAAAGAACTAGTGACATCCTATACTTGAATTCTTCGAAGTTGTCATCCTCACCAATATTTTCATCAAGTTGATGTGATATATCACTTTGAAATGACAACCTTAAATGAAAATAGAAAAAAAGATTAGATCTTACTGATTTGAGGTGTCTGTCCTGGTTCCGAAGTTGGCCAATGTAGGGTTTGTGAGAGAAACCATAATTTTCAAAACTTGGAATATTTTAGATCTTATTGGATAGAAATATATACCTATTCAAGGTGAGCTGTCCAATGTACTCCTTTTCTGAAAACAGTGGAGGGAAGCTCCCGGAACAGGAAGCCATAGTTTACCAATTTCTTCTACAAAATTTCCTGATACTGTTTCTATGATATATCTGATATTACTACTCCTTTGTGTCTGAAATTTCACACTGATATAGCCTCATATTTACTTGTTCCAACAACACAGTTTTAATCAAAATTGGTTTCACCAATTGGGAATTATTATCGTTTTCCCAAGGTGACCTATTTCAGAACTGTTCAGCATAGTGAAGTTGTATGGACATCCACGTGTCATCGTTTCATCATATGGGTCTAAAAATTCTACCATAAAAATTGCAGTCCATGCCCTTTTTGGAAAATCTTGATAAATTTCATTTGGACCTTGGTATCCCGAGATATAGCAATTCTCTCCAGGTGTCATGTTTAGGGATGAATCCTGGAAGAAGCTAGAACCCTAACTTGGAGGAATTATATCTCCTAGAATATAGTGAATATGAGGCTGAAACTTGGACACAATGTACACCAGGGATTTATATTTTACTTGTGAAATTTTCAACCCCTCATACATCTTCAATCCCGAGATATAGTGAATATACAAAAAATTGTCAGTTTTAGTATTTAGCGTTTTTCTCACGTGGGGTCAAACTAGGGTTTGACTTTCCTGGAGTTTCACCCAACCAAAAATCTGGACCGAGGTCTCTAAAATTCTATTTTGATGAGGAGATAAATCCTATGCTGGTCTCACTCAAAAATTCCTTTTCTAAAAAAAACCTGATTTCTTGCACCAAAAACTGAAAAATGCTTGGAATCGAATTTCGCTTCGACAGAAACATGCGCCCTTCAATGGAGAGTCATCCTAGAATACGTTTGCTGATGTATTGTGGAGGGAGACCCAAAATGTAAGAAGCCCTAGCATCTACAGCTGTACAATGTCTTCTTCTCAGGTTAGCTCTGATACCATGTTAGATTTTTATCATTTAATCAATATGATCTTACGATCTTATCTAAGAGAAAAACATGCATAGAAATAAACACAGGAGACAAGAGACACAAATAATTTTCCTCAAGGAAACCATAAAGGAGAAAATCCCACAACTTCCTTAGAGATAGAATGAGAACCAATTCCAGTAGTAAAACCCAAAAACATAAAGGTGATCTCCAACAGCTTGTTCTCTCTCTCTCTCACTTGAGACAGCTTCTCCTCTCTCACTCATGCACCCTAGTGAGTGAGTCTATGTGTGATAAATAGAGAGGCTCACTCTCTATTTATATTATTTCATTTTCTTAATGTCCACTTAAACATGTCGGCGCCACTTAAGAATTACTAACTAGGGCCGTCATCTCTAGGAGAGTCTGATAACCCTAGTGCCCCACAACTGTGGGGTATTTTCCCTCCGATCAATAAGGAGGGTTAACCTTGACACAATTGTGGGGACTATTTCCCCGAATTGCAATGGAGGGTTAACCTGAATGACTTTACATGACTTGTTTACATTATTGAATTCCCCCAATCGGAACACTGGGGCATGACATGACTCAATTACATTAAAGATACTTCTCGGCATAAACATCGGGGTACAATACATTAGATATACAAGTGAATACATTCCAAATTTACAAATACATTAACAAGAAATCAAATCCATAGGGGTATAAAACCACTTCAGCAAGGCTGGACTCATACTTGATCCTAGGGAAGAATAGATCAAATGATTCACAACAATGTTCAGATTAATCATTAACAAAAGAAGCACCCTCGGCAGGTAAAGAAAAAATTCTGTCTAACTGAGGTATTACTGACCTTTGCAGCTTCTTGTCCTTCTGAACTAGTCTCTTTGGATCAAAATTCTCTTGAAAAGGTTCAGTGTTAGGATTGCTCCTCATATTGGTCCTTCTGGCCGCTAGTATTTCTAGCATAGTCACCTTCAAAAAACTTTGAGTGGAGCCGCTAGAGCATATACAACCAACATGTGTCTATGACTGACTGCTGAACCATGTCATAGAACTAGGATAATGTCATTCGTCCGAGGAGATAATGGAAATTAGTCCTCGGAAATGATGCTAAGATGTTATCACTCGGTAATTTTCCTATGGTTGTGGTAGGAAATCATTGGGTAACCATTTCAAACAAACGTTTGGAATGTATTCTAGACTATATGTCCAGAGAGGGCTCTCTTAGTGTCACAAGACCATTCACATAAACATATGTCTCACAAGAGGCATTCAAAAGGCTAGATTTCTGATGGGAACAGGTTGTTTATATTTTGAAAAGTCTAAGACAAAAAAATAGAAAACAAAATTGGGAAATGGAGTCGAAGCCTTAAAAATTCAAGGGATTAAAACAATAATTATAGGTGATTATCCTTCGTAATCTCAGGAAACGTGATCATTAACATTTAGTCAAATAACTTTAAGAGATGTCAGTTTGGAATGAGAAGAAGCCTAGTGAAACAAAAGGCACTTATCTATGGATGAATCTCTTGAAACACCTTTTGTTACAACTGATTTTACCACACATGGTGGATCACACCTTTATGGCCTTCCCTGTCCCTCTACAGACTCTAAGGACCCCATGGACCATTTTTGTACCTTTTATGTTTCCAAAATCATCCCTAAAAACATGTCTTATTTCATATACGTGAATGTTAAACCTATTCTCACGTATATACATGGATTTGACCCTTAAACCCGCATACATCAGGATGTGTGCAAAAGGCCAAATAGTTTTGGAGTTTTCCTTGATGTGGATCCAAATCACTTGTCTCTTGGCCTTCCATATGCCTTGAGATTGCTCAGATTTGACCTTCCATTACCCCATTGAAGCAATATATAAGGAACCCTTTGGAGACATTGAAGGAGAGGAATTGAAGAGGAAGAAAACTATACTCCATTGTTGCCGGAGCTTATACTTGAGTCTACATCCCTTTGTCCCTTGGTGCACTTTGTGTTCTTCCCAAGCTTGCCTTTTCTTGTGATATTGCTATCGAGAGATGGAGGATTGAAGTGGTGGAGGCCCAGGTGGAGGACTCATTTTCTCTGATTCGCAGATGTGCCGACAGAGGTTGTCACTATTTTAATCTCTGTTTTATATTAACAGAAATATTTTTTCTTGTCCAATAATGTGTATTTAAATGAGTATTGAATCCATGGATGCTTTTAAATGTTACGATATTTAGACACTTAGGAGTTAGTTAAGATCAACTTGTGTAATATATCCATTAGGTTAAAGTGTGTTTCTTTAGTATGCATTAGTATGCATTTGTAAATATTCTAATCCGACAGTCACGATATGTTCTAGACATAGAGTGATCCGACGGTTCAACTTCTCTTAGATCATACCTACCATTGATCTATGGCTTAACACCCGATTGGTCTATGATCTTTATTTAAAGAGCATAGAGATTCCTTTGCTAGTTGATTGATTATCACAAGTTCATGTAACTTTCTTTCTTTTGCATATAAATTGCTCCGAGTAGCTATTTGGCTAGGGCCGTGGACTGTTTCTCTCTCGAGGGTTTTAACCATGTGACAAACATCACTGTGTTGATCTGTGATCTATTTTTGTGAAGTAGTTGCTCAAGGTGTTCAGTATTTTGGGAGTACCCTGTGTACCCGAACATGGTATCAGAGATTTTATGAAGAGCTGCTTTTGGTTTTAATCAAGATCTGGAACCAGTGTTGCTGAAAGTTTGAAAGGGTTTTTGTTTCTATATTTTATATGAATTTGTGTCCTATGGGAGCTATTACATTGTGTCTAGAGTGCTGTTTCCATTGGGAAATAGTTTCGTTTCACCGAAAACCGTTTCTGTTTGCTCCAGAAACACCCATTTCGGCAAATCTGAAGGTATAATGTTACAGTAACAGATTTGTTTTTTGTAAATCTCTCATATTTTATCATTTTATTATTAGATATTTTTTGTTTTAGTCTTGGACTGTTACTTTCACTGACAACGTATTCTCTTTGTCATGCACTTGGCGCGATCACGGCAAATCAAAAACAGTAAGGGAATTTTTTTTCTTATCTTCTTGGCTACGCATGCTCTTTGCCGTGCATGTTGTGCGATCACAGCAAATCAAAAATAGTGAGAAAACTTGAAAACGTAGACTTTCCGGATAAGTTAACCAAGATCTAACCCCATTGTGTGGAAAAGTTTCTTTTTGTTTTTTTTTTTCGTTTTTTTTGTGATTTGCAGGAAAATAAAGCAAGCACAGAGAACGAGAGAGAAGATTAAGAAAATGAAAATAAAAAACAAAACAAAATCCTTCCTCTTTCCATTATTTTACATAGCTTTTAAACTTAGCTCACTTGGTCCAAAGTTGCTTTATTACTTAATAGGTCTTGAGTTAAAGTCTTATTAAGCTACTTTTTAGTGCATGCAATTTCTATTTTCAAGTTACTTTATTGTAAAAATGCATCTCACATAAATAAAATAAAATAAAAGTGAGTCACTTAAGTCTTTTAATTTATTGCCGCACTATTTAAAAGTCACATTATTATAAAAATGAGCATCACTTATTCTACAAATGTGATACCCTTTAAAGCAACTTTATTGTAAATGTGATTGTCAAAGGTTGATCTTGGGAAGAGGGGGCTTCTTTTTTTAGTTGTTCAAGTTAATATCTGCCACATCACTATTGGGGACATCTTCAACATTTTCTTTGATCAAGCATAACTTCATCATCCAGAATCAGTTTTTAGTCCCATTTTTTTTAAACCGCATATTTTGTTAAGCTCTTTGCAACCATATAGTTATTTTCTATTTTTTTTAACCATTATTGTATAGTATGGCCACCCCTTGTGATATTATACTTACAAGTTCTAACTATTTCTCATGGAAATCTCGTATGGAGGATGTTCTATGAAGTAGGGGACTTTTCAGGATAACCTCAGGGAAAGAAATTGAACCCACTGATTATGATAAGAAAATTAAATGGAAAATAGATGTGATGAATCTCATGAATTGATTGGGATGTCAATCTCTATTGATTTGTGATTCCGCATATCTGAAATTGATGAACCTCATAAATCTTGGGAAAAGTTGGAATCTGTGTTTGGTAAACACAATGAAATTCGGGGTCATCAACTCAAGAATGAGTTGTTTTCCTTGAATCCAAATGATTTTTCATGCATTCAAGACTATTTATCTAAGTATAAAACTCTTAGACTCTTATGTGCAGAATGCAAGATTAAGAAAGAAGACAAACAATGTATTTATCATATTCTTTCCAAACTTGGACCTGCATATTCTATTTTTGTATCTACATTCTACTCCATTAAAGAATCCTTGACTGCAGCTAGCTATCAAGAGCCTAGCCTTGAATCCTTTTTTGATTCCTTAATTAGGGAGCAAGATAAGCTCATTCATCTTGGAATAATTAACAATGGAGATACATCTGGGAAAGCCTTATTGTCCCAACAGAAAGAAAAGTCCAAGCCTCCCAATAAACAAAATTTTTGCAGTAATAAACAAAACAACAAGGGTCCCAAACCCTCTCAGTCATCTCCTTGTTTAAAAAATGACAAAGGATCCAAGCAAAAATGAAAGAAGACTGAGCATCATTGCAATTTTTGTGGGCAAGATAATCATGATGAATCTAAGTGTTTTAAAAAGATGGCAGCCTTGGAAGCAGCAATGAAGAAGAACCACATCAACCTAAATTCGTCTTCAGAATCCACCTCTCATGGACATGCACTTTGTTCTTCTGGTTACTCTTATACTGCATCTTCTTCTTCTACTTTAATTGAATGGCTCATTGATTCTGGAGCATCTTATCATATGGCTAAGGATAAAGCCATCTTTTCTACTATGCATGAATGTAACACCAAACAAATATTTGTTGGTGATGATAGATCTTTAAGTGTTTTAGGATCTGGAACAGTTCCAGTAGAAAATGGTCATTTCAGTGATGTACTATGTGTTCCAAAAAATTTCCTGCAATTTGTTATCAGTCTATCAAATTACTCATTCAGGTGAAGCTAAAACTATGACGTTTGTACCTCACCAAGTTGTAATCAAGTATTTTAAAAATCCTCAAAATGTCCTAGCTAGTGGAACTGTTAATGATATTACCAGGTTGTACAAATTTAACAACTTTGGGTCTTCACCTTTTTGTTCAGTTTTTGTTGCTCATAGTGATAACTTGAGAAAACTTTGGCATGAGCGATTTGGTCGCTTAAATTATCGCTCATTGCAACAAGTATGTAAAGACAATATGGTGACTGGTCTTTCAATCGTATCTTGCAAGGATGGTGTTTGTTCCGGTTGTGTACTCATAAAACATCATCGAGATAGTTTTGACAAACGTGCCTCTTGGCACACCTCGGTTCCCTCAGAGCTTGTGCATAGTGACTTGTGTGGCCCTCTTCCATCTGCTTCCTTTCCTGGTTCAAATATTTCTTAAATTTCATTGATGATTACTCCAAATGCACTTGGGTTTACTTCCTAAAACTTAAGAGTGAATTATTTAACATGTTCTTGGCCTACAAGGCCCTTGTTGAAAAACAATCTGGTCATCAAATTATTAATTTAATATCTGACAATGGAGGAGAATATGTTAACAACAAGTTCACTACTTTTTGCACTAAACAAGGAATCCAACAACAACACACTGTTCCATATACACCACAGGAAAATGGTGTAGCTAAACGGAAGAACTGCACTTTAAAAGAAATGGCTAATTGTATGATCCAATCTAAGGGACTAAGTCTTCAATATTGGGATGTGGCCATAAATTGTGCAAATTACATAGTTAACTACACACCCACTAAAGTTTTGCAAGGTATAATACCGAAAGAAGCATAGAGTAAAATTAAACTAGATGTAAGTAACTTTCATGTATTTGGTTGTGAAGCATGGGCTCACATTCCGGATGAAAAACAAAAAGCATTGCAGCCTAAAAGTGAAAAGTGCATATTTGCTGGATATTTAGAATATTTAAAAGGTTATAGACTTCTTCAGCCCCATTCACATGATATAATCATTAGAAGAGATGTTAAATTTGATGAAAATCTATTGGCCTGCAAGCCTAACTTGGCGGGTGTGCCATCTTTGGCCTACGAGCCTGATTCGACAATTGTGCCTTCTTCTTCTTCTTATTTCAACTTCCTTGATAGGTTTCCAACTCCAGTTTCTGATTATGACAGTGAGGATGAAAATCCACCTCCGACTGCTCATGTTCCTCTAATTGCACCAACACCAATGCCTCCTCATTAGGTCCATTCAACATGTGAAGCAGCTGGTGATCTTTCTGGTGATCCTAGAGATCAACGTCGAACATGTTCTTAGTTTCAGCGAGCCTCTTCCCTTTTGGCTCAAGTTTTCAAGAATCACGATCCAGAAAATTTTGCAGAAGCTTCAGGAAATCCATATTGGGATACAACTATGGATGAAGAATATCGTTCCTTAATGGCAAACAATACTTGGGATCTTCTTCATCCTCCAAAAGGATGAAAACTTGTCAGATGTAAATGGGTCTACAGAACTAAGTATGCATCAGATGGAAGTGTTGAAAGAATTAAGGCAAGGTTAGTTTCCAAAGGTTTCTCCCAAGTTGAAGGGATTGACTACAATGAAACATTTTCCCCTCTAGCAAAAATGAACTCAATCCGCCTTGTTCTTTCCCTTGCAGCCTTACATAACTGAGAATTCCATCAAATGGATGCCAAGTTTGTCTTCTTACATGGTGATTTACATGAATAAATTTACATGGAACAACCTCCTGGATACGTTCAGAATAACTCTAGCTTTGTTTGTCTCCTTAAGAAATCCTTATATGGCCTTAAGCAAGCTCCTAGAGCTTGGTATGCTGAAATGGATAGCTCTCTCCTTGACACTGGTTTTTCTAGATGCCATTCTGACCCCAATGTCTATACCAAGAAAGTAGGAAACCATATCATCATACTTGTTCTTTATGTTGATGATCTTATCCTTACTGGTAGTGACCCTAAACTTATAACCCATGTGAAATCCAGTCTTAAGAAAAAATTTAAAATGTCAGACTTAGGACATTTGCATTATTTTCTTAGTCTCCAAGTCTTGCAAACCAAAGAAGGAATCTTTATTTCCCAGTCGAAGTATGTTTGTGACCTTCTTCATCACTTCCACATGGAATATTGTAAACCAGCCCCTTCTCCCTTCCAGTCTGGAGTCAAACTTGCTGCCACTTATACTTCCCCTGAAGTAGATTCCACCTTGTATCGTCAGCTTGTTGGTAGTGTTTTATACTTGAATCATTCCCATCCTCACCTTTCCTTTGTCATTGGTCATGTTGTCCGTTATATGAAAAATCCTCATGAAAGTCACTGGAAAGAAGCAAAAAGAATACTTCAATATATTCGAGGTATAATTCAGTTTGGGATTCATTACAGTACATGGGGGAAACCTTTGTTAGTCGGTTTTACTGATTCGAATTGGGTCGATGATCCTGATGATCGAAATTCTATTCCAGGTTATGTTTTCAGTCGAGGATCTAGACCTGTCACTTGGGCTTGTAAGAAACAACAAGCTCTTGCTCTTTCTTTAGCAGAAGCAGAATATCGAGCCGCAGTTAATGCTAGTCAGGAAGTTTTATGGCTTCGACAGATCCTTCCATAGTTTGGATTCGAGCAACATTATCCTATTCCATTTTGGTGCGACAATCAAAGTGCCATTAAGCTTGCCAAAGATCTAGTTCTACATTAGCGCAGCAAACACATTGAGCTACACATGCACTTCATCAGAAATCTTGTTCATGATAGTGTTATTGAAGTTCTCTATTTCCCTACAGATGATCAAGTTGCAGACATCTTCACTAACTCTCTTACAGAAGCAAAGTTTTCTAAACTTCGGTCTATGTTATGAGTTCAGGAATGTGTCCTTAAGGGGGGATAGGCTCTAATGCCTCCTTCCTTCTCCTAATAGTGTCACTTTTGTAAATCCTTCAATCCTATCCCAAGTTGTTCTTAAGGAGGGATGTTAGGATATTTAGTCACTTAGGAGTTAGTTAAGATCAACTTGTGTAATATATCCATTAGGTAAAAGTGTGTTTCTTTAGTATGCATTAGTATGCATTTGTAAATATTCTAATATGACGGTCACGATATTTTCTATACATAGAGTGATCCAACGGTTCAACTTCTCTTAGATCATACCTACCATTGATCCGTGGCTTAACACATGATTGGTCTAAGATCTCTATTTAAAGAGCATAGAGGGTCCTTGGATAGTTGATTGATTATGAGAAGCTCATGTAACTTTCTTTCTTTTGCATAATAAATTGCTCCAAGTATCTATTTGGATGGGGCCATGGACTATTTCCCTCTCGATAGTTACAACCACGTGACAAAAATTGGTGTGTTGATCTTTGATATATTTGTGTGAAGCTGTTGCTCAAGGTGTTCAGTCTTTTGGGAGTACCATGTGTACCCAAACATTAAATGCTTATATGTTATTGATTATATATGATAGATTAGGTCTAAGACAATTATATATAGCATGCTTTTCTTCTTTGCTAAATGTTGAGATACCAAATTACTTATACAAGCAAGAGTGGAAAAAGATCAATGGGGATCTAGATCAACCGTCCGGAATAAAGTATGTATTGAGATCCATTAGTGTTAGATGTTTGGTTTCTCTTGCATATAGGAAATGATTGATTTATGCAGTTACTCTGTCTATTGTGGTACCCCAAGCCATAGGATTTTTTCTCCGTAACAGAATTGGATACCATACTAGGGAGTTCTTAGTCTTTTCCTTTGGGGTTTTTTTATCGGCATTCAATGTTGTTGAATTGCTCCGATTTCTCTGTTTATGAGTTGGGTCTGGTGGCATGTTTTTCTGGTAGTGTCTGATAGGAGTAAATGTTTTCTCAGCTTGTCTGATTTACCTTCTTTTTATCTCTTTTTCTTCCTATACGTAAGTTTTTGCTTCACAGTTGCATGTACACGCGGTTCCTACTCGGATATCTGTGTATATACGTGGGTTTTCTGCACACATTCGTGTATGCCTTGATTTTTTATTTTTAGGGGAAGATTAAGTGTTGTTGGGTGACTTTTGATGATTGTTGAGTCTCCTTGGATGCTTCTATAGTCTATATACACCTTTGTTTCTAACCAGAGATGTGTTTTAGTTACAATTTTTTTTAAATGTTATTGTCATTACATTTTCTAGTTTTTGTTTTGGGATTAGTGCATTAGGTCTCTTTTACCTTCGTTCTTTTCTTAGGTGCTTTCTGATAGTGATTGCAGAGTATGGGGGTGGTAGAGTCATCTGTTTGCTTCATTATCTCATTTTAATTCAAAAATACAAAAATATTTTCTCTTTGCAACATGATGCATTTTTTCATTTTTCATTTTGCATGGTACTTGCACTAGGCTTGCTTGGAATAGTATTAGTCAGATTTTCATATACGAATGACTGCATTTTTCATTTGAAGGAGAATTTTTCATTTCACGTAGTAGCATACCCTGTTTTTCATTTGACACAGTGCATTTGCAGTGATTGTTAGGTGTGCATTTTACTTCTTGTTGCATCATAACACCATTACTTGCATGATCATTTACCCTTTTGAGTAATATGCCAATTAAAATCAAAGTATAATAAAATGAATTACACTATTTTCTTTTATAGGGTGCACCAACAAGATTAGGTTTTAGGGTCTTGGAATAGTTCATTGTGAGTAAATTCTCCAAGACCACTGAACAACAACATGTATGTGTCTGTCCAGGTGAGAGTACGAAATTCCTTGGTATAATTAGTGTTTCTCAGGATCCTACTCTTACAAGGGAGTTAAGAACAAGGCAGTGTGAGTGGTTATTGATTGGCATGACCCCTAGTCATAACTGAGTAGCACTAGAGATATTTCCAGGATTGTATTCGTATCTAGGGGCTCTTTTGAGATTTTTGGGCTTTGCTACCCTTCCCATACGGTCAATCCCGCCTACGATTTCCCCCCTAAGCATTGATTATATTGAGGTGACCTTAGTTTCCTTACCTGGGTTATCAAGAGGGTACTTCGCAGAGGTTATTTTGCATG
This sequence comes from Pseudotsuga menziesii, assembly GCA_001517045.1. Taxonomy (NCBI): domain Eukaryota; kingdom Viridiplantae; phylum Streptophyta; class Pinopsida; order Pinales; family Pinaceae; genus Pseudotsuga; species Pseudotsuga menziesii. Next base: position 475,523 of record LPNX010101533.1, on the reverse strand, counting down.
TGTCCCGGCCAGGTTGAGGTCAGACAGCACAGTCACTATATGCGTTGAAGTTGAGGGCCACAATAATTGGTTATGAACCTCTGTTTGTTGTGTTTGGGAGTCTCAAGCCTATCCTAGGAGAGATATACCTACTTCAATCGGGATCTCACATATCCTACCCTTGCTTGCTTGTGATTTGGCTTTACATTATATAGGTGTATGCTCTGTGCACACTAGTTTGCCTAGGGTTTGCATAATTAGATAGAGTCCTTTTATTTTTTGAGTCATTTTGGATTCAGGTGCGGCACTTTTCCATTCTCAATGTTTAGCAGGACTTTTTCCTTCCACGTCTTGTCTTCCTTTGGGAGAAAGAAATAGACTTTCTGGGCAGACTACTTATCACATTGATTCACACATGATCGGAGATCACGAGGATGAGATTCCTGAGATGTCTTATCCACCTCAAGAGGTTGGGGAGGAAGATACTACTCCTATATATGATCCTTCACCTGATATACCTTCACATTTCAGTTATGATCCCTCATTCACAGGTCACTGTTATTGGTTTCCAGGAAACGAGACTCACCATGAACCCACAAGCACTAGTCATGTTAGTTATGGCATGCCTAATATCCTTGGACGTGATCCAACACATCATGTAGAGTTAGAAATTGAACCTATCACTTCACCTGGGGGCATTCCCATTCCTTTCCATGCGGAGAGATTTGGGAGCACTAGTCACATTGCACCTTCCATCCCGGTGGTGGAAGCTACCTCACGTGTTCGTCCTAGGCCTAATGCTAGTAGTCATATGTGGATACTAGAAATGAGATGAGTGAACATAGGGAATAGCACTTATATCCATTCACATGTCCCTTCGTCCTCTATTCCTACTCCTTCAAACACATTTTTGACAACCCTTCCTCCCCCTCATTCACGTGGTTCTTTGGGTCAGAACATTACTACTAGTCATGTTCATACTGTGACTACTCATACAGTAGTTTCTCAAATTCAAGCATCTCCTGTTGTTTTAGGAGGTCATATTCCTGTTCCTAGATCATCTTACATTCCATCACATGGCATTCCCCATATCCCTACTTATGGAGCTTCTCATGGGATATCCCATGGGACATCTTATGGAACGTCTCATGCACCATATTATGGACCGCACTATGGAAAGAGTTGTCAAACTTATGGATATGGGTATCAACAACCTGCTTACTCCTCTAATTACTACTTTGTAGCACCACCTAATGAAGGTTCACCACATCATAATGCTTCCATGCATCCCTATACGGGTCAAACAGGAGGAGGATATTATGGCCAAGGCCATGGTATTTACAATAGTCAGCCTTATATGAACCAAAACAATTAGGTAGTGTGGCATAGACTGACTCAATCTAGGATCCCTTTCCTCGCAACGTTAAATTTACCTAACTTATCGAGACTAATGAATGATCAAGTATCTTATGACCTGTCTTGGCCAGTTGTCCCTACCAAGCTTCCCTCAGACATTCCCAAATTCGAGGGCAAACAAGGAGAAGATCCTAGTGAACATGTCACTACCTTTCACCTTTGGTGCTCTTCCAACTCTTTACATGATGATTCTATCTGTTTGAGGCTATTTCAACACACCCTCACAGGGCCTACAACGAAATGGTACATAGAGTTACCAAAGGGGGCATTCGTTTTGTTCGATGACCTTTCTATGACTTTCCTCAACCACTTCCAGCTACTAGTGCGTTATGACGTTGGTACAGAACTCTTGTTGACATTTCAGCAAGACAAAGCCACACATATCTCGAACCATATCCAAGAGTGGTGTAGAAGGAAGAGGTTGATTAAATACTTTATACCGCTAGAGTTTCTACTTGAGTGGTTCCTTAAATTGTTGCTACCTTATATCGCAAAGGATGTTTCTACATCTAGATTCTAGAATGAGGAACAAGCAATTTTTAGGGCACATGAACTGAATTTGATTTATGCTCAATCCAGGCTATTATATGTGATCATACCTAACGCTCTGCATTCTAGTTTCGATCCCAAGATCAAACCTGGACCACATGTCGATGGCATTGTGGGATGTACAAGTGCCAAACTTGTGGACTCGGTTACAAAACAAGTGAGTCAATTGTCTATTAACCAATCCATGTTGGGACAAGCTATGGCTTTGTCTAAACCCACCAAAATGGTGAGTGTAATTTCCGTGCAATTGTCGATCCAGAAGGGCAACCACCAGCCCGAAAGGAATAGGAAAAAGGGTAAAAACAATCATAAGGGTGGGAACAAGAATGAAAATGACAATTTTAATGACAATAATGAACATAATGCTAAGGGGGACAAGCACTATAAATGTATGGTTAAGTTTCCTTGCAATTTGTGTAAGGATGACCACCTCACTCACTTGTTCCCTTGTATGGAAGACTCCTTCATATTCATAGCACAGGGCCCAGCTGTGCTGACCAATCCTTTACCCCATAATCAAAATATCAACTAGAGGACCCATGATCCTCATTCTTTGTCGGTTGGAGATCAAGATCTGTAAGAATCTAGTACTGGTCATGGTTGCATCAATATGGTGGGTGCTATTAAGGTTGTGACTCTTGCAAAAGACTATGGTTCATCGCAACTAGACCTTGGGAAAGAACCCCCTCCTACCCAGAGACCTTTGCGTATTAAAAAATACTACGGATAAACATGAGAGTGTACCTCGCATTCCCAATGGAGTCTTAAATTGTTCAGGGAACAATCCCAATTCCCAAGCCGCCAAGAACTATTCTGTTGTCTAGGATTTGGGTCACACTCCTTGTGCGATGTCTACGTTTGAAGTTCTTCAGAGTTGTCCATCGCAAAGGAACGATTTTCTTTCTGCTCTTGGGGTGAATGATGATAACTCTTCCTCCATTATCAAATTTGAAACCATGGGACTACATCCTTGCTTTCCTTACTATGTGTCTATCTTGATTCATGTGGAATGTATTAACATGACCGTCAAATGCACTGTGATTGACGAAGGTGTTGTTGCTTCCATGATGTCTTTGTCATGTTGGAATGGTTTGGGTTATTCTGAGTTGTCTAAATCCTCTACCATGTTGACTGCCTTTGATGGTAGATCATTTCAGCCACATGGAATTCTTCCTTCTCTTAAGGTCCGTTTAGGAGGGAAGATCATCATGATTGAGGTCAAGGTGGTTGATGTGTCCCTTGACTACAATCTTTTACTAGGTTGAAATTGGATGTATAGTATGCAAGCCATAGCCTCTTATCTATTTTGAGTTGTATGCTTTCCATTTAATTGGAATATTGTTACGATTGATCAAACATCATTCAAAAATCCAAGTGTTAGTGCATGGTCAGGAGATTCGATCCCGATTATCAACCACTCTTAGTCGGCAACTAGGAGTGTGGGTGTAGGTATGTATCCATCCCTTATGGGGACATTTAGTTGTCCTGCACCCATCCTTATGATTAGATCTAGTTTCGGTGGGGATTCATCTTCTTTGAATTCGGTGTCTTTTCACACTTCCCATATGGAATATCCTTGGATTCTTCCTACACCGAGTCTTTCGAACGGACCTATCGAAATAGACGTGTTGTTTCCTGTAGCAATGATTGCTTATCATGAAAATCTTGATTGTGTTGCAGAGCCTATTCCTCCCTCTTTATGGACAGAGGAGGAGGACCCGTATGTGCTGCCTACATGGGCAGTTGAGTCCTCTCATGAACATGACTTCCTTGATAGTGTTTTTCTGTCAGATGAAGCTATTATTGAGGCGATGTCTGGAGTTGAGACACCTTGGGAAGAGTAACATCATAGATCTTATTTTCTTCCTGAGTTGATCATTTGGAGCATGAGGAATTTAGGGATATTCTTAGCGAGAAGATTAGTAGTCACGTGGTTCGATTAAGCTCTCCTGGTCAGATGGCTGATGGGAACATGGAAAACATATCACCTACGATTCCTATCAATATATCTCGTAGTCTTGGAAAGATTGAGAATGTCTATATTGGGGCAGAATGTTCCCATGTTGAGATTCAAGAGTATACCGAGTTGTTCAAAGAATTCCATGATGTCTTTGCTTGGTCATACGAGGAAATTCCAGGTATCAACCCTCACATTGTTGAACATGAAATTAATACTTATCCCAATGCCAAACCTGTTCGACAATGTTTTCATGCAGTGAATCCTAGAAAAGCTCCCACAATTAAGGCTGAGGTAGAAAAGTTGTTGAAAGCCAGCTTTATCTATCCCATTCCCTTGACAGAGTGGGTTTCAAACCCCGTTCTAGTTGATAAGAAATAGGGAGCGATCCGCATATGTACATTTCTGCGATTTAAATCATGCATGTCCTAAGGATAATTTTCCCACACCATTTATTGATTAGATTTTGGATGAGTGTGTGGGAAGCGAGGTATTTTCCTTCATGGAAGGATTTTCTGGATATAATCATATTCAAACTAAACCCGAGGATCAACACAAAACTGCATTTATTTGTCCTTGGGGTACATTTGCATATCGAAAGATGCCTTTCGGTCTTAAAAATGCGGGAGCCACATTTTAGTGGGCTATGACCTTGATTTTTCATGATCTCAAATCCATTATTGAAGTATTTTTGGATGACCTAGCTTCTCACTCTCGCCTGAGAGTGTGTTATTCCTACCATTTGAGATTAGTATTCAAAAGGTGCCTCCAATACCAGGTTAGGTTAAATCCTCGTAAGTGCATATTTTGCGTGAAGTCAAGTCGCTTTCTAGGATTCGTTGTTTCCAAGGAGGGTATAAGAGTCAATCCCTTAAAGTTTGAGGCAATACTTCAATTGTCTCCCCTGAGAAATATTATACATCTTCAATGTTTGCGAGGCATGGCAAACTTCTTACAGAGATTCATGGTTAACTTTTCCAATTTGACTAAAGGCTTTATGCGTCTTTTGAAGAAGGACACTACCTTTTGCTCGGATGAGCGAGCCCAAGAGTCCTTCGATGCTCTTAAGCGAGCCTTAGCATCGGCCCCCATGCTTAGTCCACCCGACTATAGCCGTGAATTTTTTATTTAGGTGGCCGTGTCCATGGAAACGATTGGTATGGTTTTGCTTCATGAGGATGAGGAGCTCCATGAGCATGTCATATACTATTTGAGCCGAAACCTTATAGATGCAGAAATCCATTATTTCCATGTGGAGAAACTTGCCTTAGGTACCATTGATGCGGTTCAAAGATTGAGACACTACATTCTCCTTCACTAGACCTTGGTAGTAGCTCATGTCAATCTGTTTCAGTTAGTCCTCACTAGAAGGATGATCGGAGGAAAGTATAATAAATGGATTGTTATTTTCTAAGAATTCGATCTCAAATTTGTTTCAGCAAAATCAAAGAAATCATTAATTTTTGCGGAGCTCATTTCTGATTTCCCAAGTGAGGAGGAGGAGGAAGTTTATGAGGATACATTTTTTGATGAGCATATCATCTTTATATCAACTTTGGAACCATGGTATGGGAATATTATCATGTATTTACAAACATTGAAGGTCCCTACTCACCTCTCACAGGATGAGCGATGACAATTATGTCAAGTATCTAAGAAATACCTTATAGTGGATAACACTTTGTACCGTCGTGGGGTAGATTCCATTTTACGTGATTGTTTAACCCATGACGAGGCTGAGGTTGTGCTGAATGATTGCCATGGAGGGGCGTGTGGTGTTCATTTATCTAGGATTTCTATAGCCCAAAAAATATTGAGAGCAGGATATTTTTTTCCATCAATTTTTAAAGATTTTGTTAATGCATTCAAGAAGTGTCACCCTTTCCAGGTGTTTGCACGCAATATGCACTCACATCCTACCTCATTACATCTGATTATCACCACCGGTCCCTTCACCAATTGGGGGCTTGAATTCATGGATTGCAACCCAGCTTCAACTGGGGGGCATCATCATATTATAATGGTCGTTAATTATTTCACAAAATGGGCTGAGGCTATGCCCACAGTTAAATCCAACAATGAGACGGCCACACATTTCGTATTCAACCAAATAATTACTCGGTTCGGTATTCCAAAGGAGCTTGTCACTTACCAAGGTAGGCACTTTCAGAATCGAATGATGAAAGAGTTGGCCTCAAAGTTACGGTATAAGCAGAAGCACTCCTCTTCTTATTACCCTCAGGAGAATGGATAGGTTGAAGTAGTGAACAAATTAGTTAAGTCCATTCTTTAACGAACCATCACACAAAGCGAAACAAATTGGCATATCATGTTATATCCTACTTTGTGGGAATCTAAGACCGTAGTTAAGACTACCATCGGTTTTTCTCCATATCAGCTCATACATGGAGTGGAGTCTATCTTGCCAGTTGAATGTGAAATCCCTTCGTTGAATCTAGCTATAGAGCTTTTACCAGACACTTCCACATTGGAGGAATGTTTGGTCCACTTAGAGCAACGTCGAGATGCTTTAGTTGTTCTAGAGGTGAATAAGCGTCGCTTTAAGGTCTAGTATGATAAGTCTATCTGTCCAAGGAGGTTTAGTGAAGGAGATTTGGTCCTTTTGTGGGATCAAGCTAGAGAACCCTTGGGGGTAGGGAAGTTTAATCCCATGTGGAATGTTCCTTACGTGTTCAAACGTGTGTTAGAGAAGGGAACCTATGAGCTGGTAGATTATGAAGGGACATCCTTGGTGGAGCCTAGAAATGGGCTCTATCTTAAAAAATACTATGCATGATCTTCAACCAGGGCTGATTATTGTATATTACTGTACATTTTTTTGCATAGTTAGGGTTTCTTATGGCAGATGTTGATGGGGTCTTCTGTTTACATAGGATTCGCTGATGGTGCTAGCTGCCACAGTCAACACTCAGCCTCTGTTGCTTGGGTGATTTATACTCCTACGGGTCAGGTATTGTCTTCAGGAGGCATATGTTTACGACCTTCTTCGAACAATGTTGCTGAGTATAGTGTCATTATCGAACTATTACAGGATGCCATTTGACATGGTGTTCTCTCTCTTGAGGTACACCTTGATTCACAGTTAGTAGTGTTAGAACTTAATGGCTTATATCATGTTAGAGATATGAAATTATTATGAAGATTCTTACATGTGAGATTGTTAGAACGACAATTTGACAACATAACATAGATACATGTTTCAATAATTTATAATCAAGTTGCTGACTCATATGCTAACTATTTGTTAAATTGACAATTGTTTCATAGACTATAAGCACATCACAAACATACATTTTTAAACACATGTAAATAAATAAAATCGATCATCATAAAAAAATTTCATTAAACCTCCAAAATGTGACGTCATAATACATAAGTGTCATAATACAAAAATGGGGCTTCCAAGCCACCAAAATATAATACATGGTAGTACAAAAATGAATCACTCTTAGGTCTCTAAGCCTATGGAGGAGGAGGGGGGTTCTGATTGTGGTAGCACACCATGGCTCTAGCTAGTTGTCTGAATAACTGAACCCATGCCTGTGGTACCCCAACCACCTGACACTGCATGGCCTTAGGCAAGTCCTCAACTTGCGCCATGGGTACTCTGTGTGTCATTCGTACAAAGTTTATGTTGGTGCTTTGGAGTGTCCTCTCCACATCCACACCAATGATATCATCTCCTCTTCCTCTCTTTTATGACGAGGGAAACCATCAGGCCACCGTGGTCCAACATCTGCATACATATGATAGATTATCACTATGTGCCGTCACACAAAAACATGTATTTTGAGTCTATATATCAAAAAACACAAAAGAATTTAATAATTCAAAAAACTTAAAAAGAGGGTTGGGGTTCATTACCAATATCACCATATGTTGATCCTGGTGGTAGGGGAATTTCGGGATCTCCCTGAAAATCTATCCCTGCATAAGGTTAATCATCGATGGCAATAATCTACCACCACCACCATGGAAAGAAATTACCTAGGCAGGGGTTGGACACCCTACCTCCACCCATTCTATTCATAGCATCTGCCCAACATCATTGGGCTGGATCTCGAAACCCGTGAGGAGGAACGTCAACTCTAGGGATTATCCCTGGAACATGATCGAAGAAGAACGTGCTTAGTATACTGCTGAAACCAAAGTTTTGACCCTACCCATCTTGCAGTCACTGAGCTGTTGCTTCATGTTACTCAATAATGCAGTACTCTAATCATAAAATGTACATCTCATGCACTCCACTGCATAGAACATCAATGGCCATGAGGCCTGGCAGAATCATGCTATCCCACCTATCCTACTAAGTTCCAGTAGCATTGCCTTCAGGCCTAGTACCTGGATGGAGTTTTTTGGGATCTAATTCTGAACCTTTTTCATGTCCAAAAAATAGTATACTGCAATATACTCATCAATAGTGTGGCCAACTCTAGGCCCGCGAGAACCTAGGTTCACCACCTCTCCCCGTCAGGACAATCCTGTAATGAAATATATGTCCTCCACCTCTATAGTGAGGGACAGCCCGTCGATATGGAAAGAGTCTAAATCTGGATCCCAGTAGTCTACTAGCATCTGCAGTAGTCTTGGTTTGGCCCTTAGGCTGCCAAGACACCAAAACGTGTATAGCCCACATGCACGAAGAGCTTGTTGAGCCATCAAATCACCTCATCCAGCCTCTTCTACGTCTCCATGTTCCCTCTCCCTCCATTCTAGGACCATCCTGCACATTGAAAATAATTTTTGGTAATTATTCCACCTACAAAACCATGTGTGTGGCCGCATACGTGACTGTTTGCAAAACAGTCGCGTATGTATGCAGTTTTGGGCGGTCTTTCTGCGTATAGCCAGCCCTATACACAGAAAAAACCTTGATTTCTATGTGGGCCAAGAAGACTAATCTAGATTGGCCTAAAAGTAAAAAATTGACCATGGAAATTGATAAAATTTACATGAAAATGGAAGAGGAGGACATGACTAGTTACCTGGAACAAGTGGTGTCGAATTTCGTCGGACGAAGCTCTCGAAATTCGCATTTGAAGTTCTGAGCTCAAATCGGTAAAAGGTTTCAAATGATATGTAATTTTTGAATTTTTTACTATTTATAGAAAATTTTTGAAATGTTTTACCCCCTTTCTATAGTTTTGAACCATTTCTGACTGTTTTAGACCGTTTTGGACTAATCTAATGATGTAGGAGACCGTTTTGAGCGTCGGTTAGACCACTATTTTGACCCGTTTGTGACGATTTTAGGTATTATGTATAAACTGGCATATATGTTAGATGTCGTATCTATTTTCATTTTGCATGACCTTATGACCATTTCATGATAACCATAGGTGCGAACCCATTCTATCTTGTCACAGACTTCTTGCTGTTTTAGAAGTGACATGATGTGAATGGTAAAGCTTGACCATACATGGGTGCCCTAGTTAGCTCCTTTATTGCATTTGGTGCCCATGCCAACAATTTCTCCCTTTAGGGTGGGGAGTCCTTTGTATAGTATCACCATGTCTTTGCATAAGAGCCTCATACTCCTCTTGATCTTGTTGCTGGCCTTTGTTCCCATGACTCCCTTATATCAAATTGTAATTGCATTATCATGAGTTTTGCGTGCCTCACTGAGCCTTATGCTAACTTCCTTGACTTTTATTATCAGCCATATAGCCCAAGCTTGTCTCATGTCTAGCCATGCAGAGCCATTTTATATATCTTTTGTATCTTGATTGCCCATTTTTACCGAAAGGGGACTTTCCCCCGATTGTCGTTATCCTACACATGTGTCCCTGCAATGAGCATATGTATGTTCCGCTTCTTGGAACTATTTTGTGTACCCATTGACACTCATCTCCTCCTAGTCTATAACTATAAAGAACTTTTATTATTTTTCAAGCTTTTCAAAATATTTGAAAATTTCCAAAAAACAATATCAAAAAACCAAAAAGCAGGACAAGAAAAGATGTTATCTTTGGCAGCATTCGAGTCATGTCACCTTCGAACAGAGCACCGTATAGCACATCAGTTGGTTGGGTTAATAGTTTGACTTTAGGAGCTGTACTCATTTCTCTGAGTTTATCTCCACCGACTAGTTAAACTTTCAGTCCCTATGGAGCCTGTGTTGATGCCTCCTGTGTCGAAGATATGTCCCAGTTTTGTATATCATGTCTATGATGGCTACATTCAGTCACCATTCACCTTTATGCTCTTGTTTTCAGGAAGTTGAAACCTGAGTCGGCCATTCCTCAGTTATCTTAACTTTGCATGTTGGTCATTCCTCATACTGATATTGGTTCATGCACATTATGATCGAGTCCTTCCAGATTATACAAATTTGCTGAGTACCTCGTGTTGGATGATGGGGGATTCCTTAATGCCCTCCTTCTAGCAGATTTCATCCCATCTACTTCAGATCATTTATTCCGGGATAGGAATCTAGAGTCATTTTTGGGTGCCTTGATACTTGTAGTCATCAGTGGCAAGTTCTCTCGCCATCGACAGTTTTTGGGAATACATCAATGTCCCCTGATTGATGGATACTTTCAAGTGTTTGACCTTAACACCTTTACTCACACTTGTTATTTTTCACTCTAGTACCTTGATTCCCATTTTCATTATCGGTGGGTGATCTCGCATCTATTAATGGTATACATCAATGACTGGTAATTAGATGATGGACTACTATGTTTGACCTTGACACCTCTATCTGCATAGTAGGACATGTACTCGTAGTGGATTGCATAGAAGACCTTCCATATTGGTGGCATTTCATATATGCTATCTCCTTAATCGTGCTAGCGTTCATGATATTTCAACTCTCATGACTTGATTCTAGTATATGTCAGATGGTTCCAGCCATTATGGATATCTTGATCTATTATATATCTTCAGCCTTCATGGAGATCATGATCCTTTGTATATCTACATCATGAAGATTCTGATATATCTATATTGTACATGGCGATGACCACACATGTCATATTTTGTATCATGCCTATTCATGTCCATTGTACTGTTATGTATCTGGGACTGCTATATCTACTTCCAGTTATGTGTAGAGTTTGATTATTGTATTGTACTATTGGATGGTTGGTTCTTCAACCTGGTTCTTCATCACTCCACTTCTGGGAAGGAATTATAATGTATTTCAGCCATCATATAACCCCTCTGACCTCACACATTAGGGGGCATCTGTTATAGTTGATTTTACCACACATGGTGGATCATGCCTTTATGGCCTTCCCTGTCCCTCTACAGACTCTATGGACCCCATGGACCATTTTTGTACCTTTGATGTTTCCAATATCATCCCTAAAAACATGTCTTATTTGATATACGTGACTTTTAAACCTATTCTTGCGTATATACACGGATTTGACCCTTAAACCCGTGTAGATCGGGATGTGTGTAAAAGGCCAAAGTGTTTTGGAGTTTTCCTTGATGTGGATCTGAATCACTTGTCTCTTGGCCTTCCATATGCCTTGAGATCACTCGTATTTTACCTTCCATTACCCATTGAAGCACTATATAAGGAACCCTTTGGAGACATTAAAGGAGAGGAATTGAAGAGAAAAAAAACTATAGTCAATTGTTGCTGGAGCTTATACTTGAGTTTGCATCCCTTTGTCCCTTGGAGCGCTTTCTGTTCTTCCCAAGATTTCCTTTGCTTGTGAGCTCACTATCGAGAGATGGAGTATTGAAGTGGTAGAGGCACAGGTGGAGGACTCAGTTTCTCTGATTCGCAGACTTGCCGACAGAGGTTGTCACTATTGTAATCTATGTTTTATATTAATAGAAATATCTTTTCCTATCCAATAATGTGTATTTAAATGAGTATTGAATCCATCGATTCTTTTAAATGCTTATATGTTATTGATTATATACGCTAGAGTAGGTCTAATACAATTTTATATAGAATGCTTGTATTGTTTGCTGAATGTTGAGATAGCAAATTACTTATACAAGCGAGAGTGGAAAAAGCTCAACGGGGATCTACCTCAACCGTATGGAATAAGGTATGTATTGAGATCCTTTAGTGTTAGATGTTTTGTTTCTCTTGCATATAGGAAAGGATTGATTTTTGTGGTTACTCTATCTGTTGTGGTACCCCAAGACATAGGAATTTTTCTCTGTTGTTATAGCTGATTTCACCCCTTCAGGTGAATCACACTTTGTATGGCCTTCCCCTGTCCCACTGCAGACTCCTAATTAGACCCCTTGGACCATTTTTGTCCTTTGATGTTTCCTTGATCATCCCTAAAAACATGTGAAAAATGATACATGTGACTTTTAAATCTATAAGCGCATATATACACGAGTTTGACCACTAAAACCGTGTACATTGGGATGTGTACAAAATCCAAATCCTTTTGGAGTTTTCCTTGACATGGATCTGACTCACTTGACTCCTCGTCTTCCCTATGCCTTGAGATCGCTCAGATTCAACCTTTCATTTACCCTTTTAAAAGCTATATAAGGAACCTCTTGATACATTGAAGGCATATGAGAGAATTGAGAACAAAGAAATTATAGTCCATTGTTGATGGAACTTATGCTTGAGTCTGCATCCCTTTGTCCCTTGGAGCACTAGTGTGTTCTTCCCAAGCTTTCCTTTTTCTTGTGAGATTGCTATTGAGAGATGGAGGATTGAAGTGGTGGAGGCCCAAGTGGGGGATTCAGTTTCTCTGGTTCGCAGATGTGCTGTTAGAGGTTGTATCTTGTAATCTCTGATTTATATTAATAGAAATATATTTTCCTGTCCGATAATGTGTGTTTGAATAAATATTTTATCCATTAGATTATATCAAATGCTTATACATTATTGATTATATATTCTAGAATAGATCTAAAACCATGATATATAGGATGCTTGTATTGTTTACTTGTTGTTGAGGAAGTAATCTATCAATTCAAGCTGAAGTTGGAAAGCTGAATGGGGATATACTTCAATCGTCTGGAATAAGGTACAAGGTCTGATCCTTTAGTGTTAGAAATTTAATTTCTATTGCATATTGGAAAGGATTTATTTCTGGAGTCAAGCTGTCTGTTCTAGTACCCCAAGCCATAGGAATTTCTCTCTGTAACAGAATTGGCGACTCCGCTGGGGAGTTCCTAGTAGTTTTACTTTGGGGGTTGTTTTATCGACATTCAGTGAATTTGAATTTCTCTTTCTCTCTTGTTTCTGTGTCGGGTCTGGGGGCATGTATGCCTGGTAGTGTCTGATTGGTGTGAATTTTGTCTCAGCTTGTCTGTTTGCCTCAATTTTATGCACCTTTCTTCCTGTACGCAAGTTTTTAACTCACAGTCATGTATACACGCAGGTTTCTTTGCGATTTCCGCATATACACACGGGTCTACTACAAACAGTCATGTATGCCCTTAGTTTTGCATTTTTTTTGGAAGTTAAATGGTTGTTGGGTGAAGTTTGATGATTGCTGAGTCTCCCTTGGCACTGCCTGAGTCTGTTTATACCTATGTTTCTGACCAGAAACATTTTTTTAGGCTAATTTTTTTTTTTAAGAAGGTTTTTGTCATGGCATTTTTGATTTTTTGTTTGGGATTAGTGCATTAGAGTTCTTTTACCTTAGTGATTTGCTTGAGTGCTGTTTGTGTATGCTTGCAGAGTCTAGGGGTCGTAGAATCATTCTTTTGCCTTTTGTATCTCATTTTATTTCAAAAAATCCAAAAACATTGCATTTTGCATTTTGCATTGTACTTGCACTAGATTTGCTTTGGAGTACTAGTTAGGACTTCATATAGGAAATATTGCATTCATCATTTGAAGAAAAAATGTGCATTTCACGTAGTAGCATACCCTGTTTTGATGGACACAATGCATTTGCATTGATTGTTAGGTGTGCATTTTACTTCATGTTGTGTCATAACACCATTAGTTGCACGGTCATATCCCTATTTTGAGTAAGAAAGAGAATTAAAATCAACGCTAAATTAAAATGAATTACATTCTTTTATTTTCTAGGGTGCACCAAAAAGCTTAGATTTTAGGGTCTTGGAATAGTTCATTGTGAGTAAATTCTCCAATACCACTAAACAACAACATGTATGTGTCTATCCAGGTGAGTGTGTGAAATCCTTGGTATAACCAGTGTTTCTCAGGATCCTCCTCTCAAAAGGGAGTTAAGCACGAGGCGAAGTGAGCAGTTATTGATTAGGATGACCCCTAGTCATAACTGAGTAGCACCAGAGATATTTCCAGGATTGTATTCGTATTTGGGGGCTCTTTCGAGAGTTTTTGAGGTTTGCTACCCTGCCCATACGGTCATTCCCGCCCACGACTATCCGCCTGAGCATTGATTATATTGAGGTGACCTTAGTGGCCTTACCTAGGATATCAAGGGGGTACTTTGCAAGGGTTATTCTGCAGGTGTCCCGGCCAGGTTGGGGTCGAACAGTACAGTCGCTTTACACGTTGAAGATGAGGGCCACAATAACTGGTTACGTACCTCCGCTTGTTGTGTATGGGAGTCTCAAGCCTCTCATAGGTGAGACATACCTGCTTCATTAGGGAGCTCACTTATCTAGCCCTTGTTTGCTTGCATTTGGATTTAGATTTTATTAGTGGTTTCTCTGTGCACGATAGTTTTCCTAGGGTTTGCGTAAATAGAGAGTCTTTTTTATTTTTTGAGTCATTGTGGATTCAGGTGCATCTCCTCACCGTTCTCATCGTTTAGCAGGAATTTTTCCTTCTACTTCTCCTCCTCCTTTGGGAGAGAGACCTATACAGTCCATGCAGACTATCTCACACATTGATTCACACACCATGGGAGACCATATAGAGGATATTCTTGAACCACCTTCTCCCATTCATGTAGATGATGGAGAGTTTACTCCTACTTATGATCGTTCACCCAAATTGGCTGAGTTAGGTCCTGTGATTTCCGAGATAGGAAACTTTCATGATAGACCTACTCACTCTAGGGTTGATTCCCCATTGACGCATTACCGGTATGGAATGACGGAGGATGCTGAGACTCGTTTTGAACCCGCAAGCACTAGCTATGGTAGTTATGGTATGTCTAGTTTTCCTGCACATGATCTGGCATTTCATGTCGAATATGACTTTGATCCTAACACTATGCCTGGGGGCACTCTCATTCCTTACTATGCGGAGAGGTTTGGGAGAACTAGTCACATTGCACCTTCCATCCCAGTGGTGGAAGTCACATCACATATTCATCCTAGGTCTAGGGTTAGCGATCCTATTAGGATACTAGACCTGAGATGGATAACAATAGGGAATATTACGTACATTATTACTCAGGTCCCTCCGTCCTCAGTCCCTACTTCTTCAAATGTTCACCCTCCACCTTATTGACGTTGTCCTTCGGGATGAAACGTTGCTACGAGTTATGTCCATACTGTGGTTACTATACTAGTTGTGTCTTAGCTTCTTGTACCACCCATCATTTTGGGAGGTCATGCTCATACTTCTAGAGGTCACATTCTTACTTCCAGAATGTATATTCCTAATTTCAGAACGTATGTTCCTACTTACGGAGTGTCCCATGGGACATTGCATGCGATGAATTATGGACCCTATTATGCAATGCAGTATGGACAGGGTTCTTCACCTTATGGGGGCGGGTATCAACAACCTGCTTACTCTCCTAATTACGGCTTCGTAGATCCTACTAGTCAAGGTCCACCACACTATGGTGTTTCCACGCCACCCTATATGGGTCATACGAGAGGAGGGCACTATGGCCAAGGCCATGGTGATAATAAAACCTATATGAATCAGGTGGCAGTCCATCGACCTCATCATCCTAGGCTCCCTTTTCTCGCAACATTCAATATTCCTGACTTGTCGAGATTAATGAATGATCCTATAGCTCATGACTCGGCTTGGCCGACTGTCCCTACCAAGCTTCCTTTGGACATACCTAAGTTTGAGGGCAAACCGGGAGAGGATCCAAGCGAACACGTTACTACGTTTCACCTATGGTGCTCTTCGAATTCCTTACATTAGGAATCCATTCGTTTGAGGCTATTTCAACGCACCCTTACAGGGCCTGCCGCAAAATGGTATATAGAGATACCTAGGGGAGCTTCGCTTTGCTCAACGACCTTGCGATAACTTTTCTTAACCACTTCCAGCTACCAGTGCGTTATGACGTTGGTACTGAACTCTTGTCGACATTTTGGCAAGATAAAGCCACACATATCTCTCATCATATTCAAGAGTGGCGTAGACGAAAGAGCTTAATTAAAGACTTTATATCGCTGGAGTTCCTCCTTGAGTGGTTCCTCAAGTAGTTATTTCCATATATAGCGAAGGATGTTTCTACATCCGGAGTGAAGAATGAGGAATAAGAAATTTTTAGGGTGCAAGAACTGGACTTGATCTATGCTCAGTCTAGTTTGTTATATGAGATTATTCCAAATGCTCTGCATTCCAGTTTCGACCCCAAAGTCAAACCTGGACCACATGCCGATGGAATTATGGGTTGTGCAAGTGTGAAACCTGTGGATTTGGTTGCAAAACAAGTTAGTCAATTGTCAATCAACCAATCTACTTCAGGACAAGCTACGACTTCATCTCAACGCACCCAAATGGTGAGTGTACTTTCTATGAAATCGTTGGACCAAAAGGGTAACTAGCAGCCCGAATGGAATAAAAAAAAGGGTAAAAATAATCGTAAGGGTGGGAATAAGAATGAGAATGCTAATAGTAATGACAAGAACGGCTAGAATGCTAGGGGGGACAAGCAAGCTAAAAATAAGGTTAAATTCCCTTACGATTTATGTAAGGAAGATCACCTCACTTACTTGTGCCCTCGTACCAAGGAAGCCTCGAGATTCTTGGCACAAGGCCCAGCTGTGCTAACTAACCCTTTACCGCACAATCAAAATTAGAACTCGAGGTCCCATGACCAGTCTGGTGGTGATCAAGATCCACCAGAGGGTAGTGGTCATGGTTGTATTAACATGGTACATGTTGCAAAGGTTGTGACCTGTGCGAAAGATTATGGTTTGTCACAACCCAGCCTAGGCAAAGAGCCTGATCCACCAGGGTCTCCTTTACGTATTGAGAAACCTATGGATAAACCTAAAGTTGCACCTCGCATTCCTAAGGGATTCCTTACTATTTGTCTCTTTTGATTCATGTAGAATGTCTTAATATAATCATCAAGCACACTGTGATTGACGAAGGCGCTATTTCTTTTGTGATGTCTTTATCCTATTGGAAGGGTCTGGGTTCCCCTGAGCTGTCTAAATTAGCGACCATGTTAACTGCATTCGATGGGAGATCTTTTAGGCTGCACGGCATCCTTCCTTCCCTTAAATTTTATTTGGGATGGAATACCATTACGATAGAGGCCGAGGTGGTTGATGCACCCCTTGACTACAATATCTTGCTGGGTAGGAACTGGATGTATAGTATGCAAGCCATTGCTTCTTCCCTGTTTCGCATTGTATGCTTTCCACATAATGGGAAGATCATAACGATTGATCAAAAAACATTCAAGAATCCATCTATTACCACATCTTCGGGAGCTTTGATCCCGATCATTGAACACTCTCAGCCAGCAACTGGGAGTGTGGGTGTAGGCATGTATCCATCCCTCATGGGAATCTTTAGTTGTCCTACACCGATCCTTATGATAGGATCTAGTTCTGATGAGGCTTCGACATCTACGAGATTGGTGTCTTTTTGCATGAATCATATGGAAGATCCTTGGATTCTTCCTACACCGAGTAACCCTGTCGTGACGATCATGCCGTTGCCTGCAACTATGATAGCTTATCAAGCTAATCTCAAGTGTGTTGTAAAGCCTAGTCCTTCCTCTTTGTGGATAGAAGGGGAGGACCCTTATGTGCTACCGGCATGGGTAGTACAGTCTTCTCACACACATGACTGCCTTGATACAGTTTTCCCTTCAGATGAAGCGATTATTGAGGCTATGTCGGGAGTTGAGCCACCATGGGAGGAAATCCATCATAGATCGTACTTTCTTCCCGAGCTTGACCGGTTGGAGCGTGAGGATTTTAGGGCGGTTCTTAGTAAGAGAGTTGGTATTCCTATGGTTCCATTAAGCTCTCCTGGTCTGATGGCTGATGGAAATATAGCGAACATATCTTCAACAATTCCTATCAACATCTCTCGCAATCCTGGCACGATAGAGAATGTCTATATTGGGGAAGAATGTTCCCATGCTGAGATTCTAGAGTACACCGATCTATTTAAGGAATTCAGTGATATTTTTGCTTGGTCTTACGACGAGATACTAGGCATTGAACCTCGTATTGTCGAGCACAAGATTAATACTTACCCCAACGCTAATCCTGTTCGAAAACGGTTGCGTGCGGTGAATCTAAGGAAAGCACCCGTGATTAAGGAAGAGATAGAAAAGCTGTTGAAAGCTGGTTTCATCTATCCCATTCCCTTGACGAAGTGGGTTTCAAACACCGTTTCAGTGGATAAGAAGCAGGGAGCGATCCGCATATGTACTGATTTCCACGATTTGAATCGTGCCTGTCCTAAGGACAATTTCCCCACACCATTTATTGATCAGATTTTGGATGAGTGTGCGGGTAGCGAGGTCTTTTCCTTTATGGATGGATTTTCTGAATATAATCAGATACAGATTAAACCTGAGGACCAAAATAAGACTGCATTTATTTGTCCTTGGGGAACTTTCGCATATCGAAAAATGCCTTTCGGTCTTAAAAACGCCTGAGCTACATTTCAGCGGCCGATGACCTTGATCTTCCATGATCTCAAGTTAATTATCGAAGTATTTTTGGATGACCTTACTGCTCATTCTCGTATGAGAATGTGTCATCCCTATCACTTGAGATTGGTATTCGAAAGATGTCGGCACTATTCGGTTAGATTAAATCCTCATAAGTGCTTCCTTTGTGTGAAGTCAGGTCATTTTTTAGGATTCATCATCTCTAAATAGGGTATAAGAGTCAACACTTTGAAGGTTGAGGCAACTTCAGTTATCTCCCCCGAAGAATATTCATCATCTTCAGTTTTTGCAAGACATAGAAAACTTCTTACGAAGATTTGTTGTCAACTTTGCCAATTTGACTAGAGGCTTCATGCGTCTGTTAAAGAAGGACACCCCCTTTTATTGGGATGAGTGAGCCCAGGAGTCCTTTGATGAACTAATGAGCCCTAGCATTGGCCCTGGTGATTAGTCCCCCAGACTATAGCCATGATTTTCTATTATATGTGGCCGCGTCATTAGAGACGATTGGTATGGTTTTGGTTCAAGAGGATGAGGAGATCCAAGACCATGTCATATATTATTTGAGCTGGAACCTTATTGACGCAGAGATTCGTTATTCTCATGTCGAGAAGCTTGCTTTAGCTACCATACATGTGGTTCAGTGGTTGAGAAATTATATTCTCCTTCGCTAGACCTTGGTTATAGCCCATGTCAATCCATTTCAATTTGTCCTCACCTGAAGGATGATTGGGGGAAAATATAATAAATGGATTGTCATTTGCAAGAATTCGATCTCGACTTTGTTTCGGAAAAATCGAAGAAGTATTTAATTTTTGCAGAGCTTATATTAGATTTCCCGAGCGAGGCCAAGGAGTTGGTTTGTGAAGATACGTTTTTCGACGAACACATATTCTTAATATCAACTTTAGAACCATGGTATGGGGATATCACAATATATTTACAAACATTGAAGACCCCTACCCACCTCTCATGACATGAACGACGACGATTACGTCACATCTCTAAGAACTACCTCATAGTGGATAACACTTTGTACCACCGTGGGGTAGATTCCATTTTATGACGTTGTTTAACTCATGAAGAGGCTGAGATTGTGCTGAATGGTTTCCAAAGAGGGGCGTGTGGTCGTCATTTATCTGGGCTTTCTACAGCTCAAATATTTTAAGAGAGGGTTATTTCTGGCCGTCAATCTTTAAAGATTGTGTTGATGCAGTCAAGAGGTGCCACCCTTGCCAGGTGTTTGCATGTAATATGCGCTCAAAACCTGCCCCGTTACATCCCATTATCACCGCCGGTCCCTTCACTAAGTGGGGGCTCGATTTTATGGATTGCAACATAGCTTTGGCTAGGGGGCACCATCATATTATAGTGGCTTTTGATTACTTCACAAAATGGGCTGAGGCTATTCCTATAGTAAAATCTAACGGTGAGAAAGCTGCTCACTTCGTATTCAACCAAATTATTACTCGGTTCGAGATTTCGAAAGAGCTTGTCACTGACCATGGCTCGCACTTTTAGAACTGTATGATGGAAGAGTTGGCATCGAAGTTAGGGTATAAGCAAGAGGATTCCTCTTCTTACTACCCTCAAGTGAACGGATAGGTAGAAGCAGTGAATAAATCACTCAAATCCATTCTCCAACGAACCATTGCACAAAGTAAGAATAATTGGCACATCATGTTATATCCTGCTTTGTGGGCATATCGAACTGCTGTTAAGACTACCACTGGTTTTTCTCCATATCAACTTGTACATGGAGTGGAGTCGATATTTCCGGTTGAATGCGAGATTCCTTCTTTGAAGCTAGATGTAGAAATATTACCAGACACTTCACCATTGGAGGAGCGTTTGGTTCACCTTGAGCAACTTGATGAGCAGCGTCGGGATGCCTTGGTGGCTCTAAAATTCAATAAACATTGGTAAAGGTCTAGTACGATAAGTCTATCCATCCAAGGAGGTTTAGTGAAGGAGACTTGGTCCTTTTGTTGGATCAACCGAAAGAACCCTTGGGGGCAAGGAAATTCAATCCTATGTGGTGGGGTCCTTACGTGGTCAAGTGTGTGTTAGAGAAGGGTGTGTATGAGTTAGTGGATTATGAAGTAATGGCCTTGGCAAAGCCTAGAAATGGGCTCTATCTCAAGAAATACTATGCATGATCTTCAGCCAAGGCTGCTTATTGTATATTATTGTATAGTTTTGCATAGTTAGGTCTTTTTCTTATCGTGCTCAAGTTTGTGATTAGTTTCTATTTATTTTGGCAGATGTCAATGGAATCTTCCACCTACATACGATTCGCGGATGGTGCAAGCCGTCACACTCAAAAATCAGCCTCTGCTGCTTGGGTGATTTCTACTCCTATGGGTCAGGTACTGTCTTCAGGAGCCGTATGTCTACGGCTAGCTTCCAACAATGTTGCTGAATATAGTGCCGTTATTGAGCTTCTATGGGATGACATTTCACATGGTGTTCTCTCTCTTGAGGTACATCTTGATTCGTAGTTAGTAGTGTCACAACTTAATGGTGTGTACCATGATAGAGATTCGACGTTATTGAGAATATTCTTATGTGTGAGATTGTTAGAACGACAATTTGACAATATAACATATATACATATTCCAAGAAATAATAATCAAGTTGCTGACTCATATGCTAACTACGTGTTATATTGGCATTTGTTTCATTCACAATAAATTAATCACAAACACAATTTTTACACTTGTAAATAAATAAACCGATCACCATAACAATTTTATATATAAAAACCAAAATGTGATAATACATAGTGTCATGATACCAAATCGGGGCTCTTGAGCCACCAACA
This sequence comes from Pseudotsuga menziesii, assembly GCA_001517045.1. NCBI lineage: Eukaryota > Viridiplantae > Streptophyta > Pinopsida > Pinales > Pinaceae > Pseudotsuga > Pseudotsuga menziesii. Next base: position 454,063 of record LPNX010101533.1, on the reverse strand, counting down.
TATAATACACGGTAGTACAAAATGTATACACTCGCAGGTGTCTAATCCTGTGGAGGAGGAGGAGGGTTGTGATCATGGAAGGTCACTACGGCTCTAGCTATCCATTGGAATAATCGCACCCATGCGCATGGTACACCCACCACCTACTACTGCATAGCCTCAGGAAAGTCCTCGACTTGCGCCATGGGAACCCTTTGTGTCAGTCTCACAAAATTTGTATGAATGCTTTGGAGTGTCTGCTCCGCATCCACACCCATGATATCATCTCCTCTTCCCCTCCGTCTATGATGAGGGAAGCCTTCTGGCTGCCGTGGTCCCACATCTGCACATAAACGGTAGATGTCACTATGTATTGTCATGCAAAAATATGTCTTTTTGATTCCATATAATCAAGAAAACAAAAAAAAAATTAAATAACTCAAAAAATATAAAAAAGAGGGTCGAGATGTTACCTATATCGCCATATGTCAATCCTAGTGGTAGCGGCATGTCCAGGTCCCCGCTGAAATCTATCCCTGGATAGGGGTAGTCATCGATGGAAACTATCTGTCGTCGCCACCATGGAAAGAATTCAACTGGATATGGGTTGGCCACCCTACCACTCCCCAGTCTACGCATCGCATCTGCCCAACGACGTTGGGCCAGATCTTGAACCCCATGAAGAGGAACGTCCACTTTGGGGCTCAATCCTGGAACACTCTTGAAGAAAAATGTGCTCAAAATACTGCTGAACCCGAAGTTCTGCACTCTACCTACCTTAAACTCACTGAGCTGACGTTTCATGTTGCGTAATAGTGTAGTGCTCTAGTCATAAATCATGGGTCTCATGCACTCCACTGCATAGAACATCAGAGGCCACGAGGCCTGGTGGAGTGATGCCAAGCCTGTTATCCTGCCCAATGTCAATAGTATGGCCTTTAGGCCCAGCACCTGTATAGCGTTGGTAGGGACTTGAATGCCCACCTTCTTTTTGTCTGCATAGCACTACACCACAATGTACTCGTCAATAGTCAGGCCACCTCCTGGCCCACCATGAGAACGAAGGTTCCCTACTTCCCCTCGTCTAGAAAGCCCTGTAATGAAGTATATGTCCTCCAACTCTATAGTGAGGGACATCCCATCTATCTGGAAGGACTCTGATTTTGGATCCCAATAATCCACCAGCATCTGTAATAGTCTTGGTTTGGCCCCCAAACCACCAAGACACCAAAACTTGTACAGTCTGCATGCACGTAGAGCTTGTTGAGCCATTAGATCGGCCCTTACTACTTCCTCTACCTCACCATGTTCATGCTCTCTTCACTCTAGGACCATCTTGCACAACAAATTGCAAATTTTCTGATTAGATTATTGAAAAAACATTATGTGTGGCCTCATACGCGACTGTTTTCAAAACAACCGCGTATGTATGCGGGTTTGGGGGCATTTTCCGCGTATATCCACCTCTATACGCAGAAAAACCCTCGATTTCCACGTGGGCTGCAACGCTCATTTTATTTTGGCCTAGAAAGCTTAATTGACCATGGTATTTCATAAAAATTGCCTCAAAATGAAAGAGAAGAGCATGGGTAAATACCTGGAAGAAACGGTAGTGGATTCCGCCGGCTGGATCTCTTGGAATTCGCTGTTGAAAATCTGAGCTCAAATGGGTAAAAGTTTCAAATGTTTTATAATATTTTGAATTGTTTACTATTTATAGAAAATTTTCAAATATTCGAAAATTTTTACCCCCTTTCCTATAGTTTCAACATTTTCTAACCATTTTGGACCATTTTTGACATAATTCATGATGTAGAGGACCTTTTTCAGTGCCGTTTTAGCCGTTGGATTGACCCATTCGTGTTGATCTCAGGTATCATGTCTAAACTGGAACATAGGTTAGTTTTCATCACCATTTTCATTTTGCATAACCTTATGACCATCTTATCATGACCTTAGATACAAACCCACTCTCTTATGTTACAGAACCTTCGTGCTGCTTTAGAAGTGGCATGATATGAGTGGTAGAGCTGCACCTTACATGGGTACACTAGTTAGCGCCTTATTTGCATTTGGTGCCCATGCTGAAGTTTTCTTCTTTAGGGTGTGGGAGTCTATTTTATAGTATTTCCATGACATTTCGCAAGAGCCTCATACTCCTCTTGATCTTTTGCTGGCCTATTTCCCTCAGGACTCCCTCATGTCAAGTTGTGAATGCATTATCATGAGCTTTTCCTTCCTTATTGAGATTTATTTCGGCTCCCCTGACATTGCGTATTCATCCATATAGCCCAAGCTTGTCTTATGTCTAGCCATGCAGAGCCATCTTTTATATCCTTCGCAGCTTGTTTCCCTTTTACCGGGAGGGGATTTTCCCTCGAGTGTCGATATCCTACACATGTATCCTTGCATTGAACATAGGTATGTTCCACTGCTTGGAACTAGTTTGTTTTCCCTTATGACACTCGTCTCCTTTTAGTCTGTAACTATAAAGCCATTTTATTTTTTTTCAAGCTTTTTAAATAATTGAAAAAGTCCAAAAAAATAAAAAAACCAAAAATCCAGACAAGGAAAGGTGTTATCTATGGCAGCTGTTGAGTCGTGTCACCTTTGAACAAAGCACTGTATATCACATCCATTGGTTGGGTTATAGTTTGACTTTAGGAACTGCACTCATTTATCTGAGTTTATCTCCATCGACTGGTTAATCTTCCAGTCCATATAGAGCCTATGTCGATGCCTACTGTGTCATAGAGATGTCCCAGTTTGTATATCGAGTCTGTGTTGCTTTCATTCAGTCACCATATGCCGTTATGCTCTTGTTCAAAGGAAGTGTTGATGTATATGTAACTTCGGAATGTATTCTTCTATGTATCTTCTATGTATTGTAACCCGATGTTTATTCCGGGATGTTTCTATTGAGTATTTGAGTCATGTGGTCATACCCCGATGTTCCGATAGGGAGGATTAATATTGTAATCAAGTCATGTCAAGTCATTAGGTAAGTCCCCACAGTTTCGGGGCACTTGAGTTATTATACACTAATTAAGGTGTAGGCTCGAGTAATAAATGTTAGGTCAAGCCTACATGTGAAATGGCAATTCAAGTGAATGGACTAATATAAATAGAGAGTGTGTGTCTCTCTATTTATCACTTGTGACTTGTATCACTTTCTCTCTCAAGTGTAGCGCACCTTTGGAGAAGGAAATTCTTTGGCTTGACAGAAGACAGAAGGCTGCTGTTGTGTTGGGAGGTCATCTTACTGTTTTTGGGATCACATCTTGTGGTGATTCTATCTTAGAGGAAGTTGAGGGGTTTTCTCCATTTATGGTTTCCCCTCCTAAATCTTTGTGTCTCTTGTCTCTTTTGATGTGTTTATGTGATTTATGTGCTTGTTATTCTCTCAGTAAAAATATCTTATCATAATGCTAGCTTAAATGTTGAAAAACTAACATGGTATTAGAGCTAACCTGAGAAGAAGACACTGTGCAGCTGCGGAGGCTAGGGCTTCCTTGTTTGTGGATCTTTCTCCACTATTTTTCAGCAAAAGTAAGGTGGACTTACTCTCCTCCCTAGGGCGCATCTTTCGGTCGAAACAGAATTCAATTCGGAGGATTTTCAGTTTTGGACCTGTCACTGGGCTGGAAATTAGGGCTTTTTATAGAAGAGGAATTTTTCAGTGAGCCCAGGCCTGGATTTTTCTCCTCCGCAATATCGAAGTTAGGAACAAATTTGAAGGCATTTAGGTGGACAGAACTCCGGGAAATCAAAACCCTTGTTTCTCTTGAACCAGCTCTGCAGGATTTCAGCTCAATCTTCAGATTTGACATCTTGAACCTGGTAAGATCTAAAATCTTTTGTATTTCCATTTGAGGTTCTTATTTAAAGATGTCTCATCATACCAAGCTTGATGAAAAGCTTTAGCGGGTTGATAACTTCCGAGCTTGGAAATATAGAATCTCCCTGGTCCTGGAAGAAAATGAATTAGACTCCTATATCCATGAGGAGATTCCAGTTCCAGAGGGAGATGAGGAAAAGGCTCTCCATAAGAAGAAGATGGTTATGGGAAAAAGGATCATTGCTGATTCTATCAATGATCATCTTATCCCTCAGGTGTCCTCTCTCAAGACACCTAAAGCTATGTTTGATGCCCTAACCAAATTGTTTGAAGGAAAGAACATCAATCAGAAGATGACCCTGAGAAACCAGCTGAAGAATGTGAAGATTCAGAATGAAAAAACTATCCAGTCATACTTCACAAGGGTCTCTCAAATCAAAGAACAATTAGAAGCTATTGATGAATAAGTGGAAAATGCAGAGATTTTCATGACTACATTGAATGGCCTCCCTAGGTCATGGGATGCTTTCATTCAAGGAATCTGTGCTAGAAAGAAGTTGGTCAAATTCAGCAGACTATGGGAAGAATGCTCTCAAGAAGAAGCTTGAATAGTAGCTTGAGAAGAGAAGATGAGAAGTGAAGACCAAGCTCTTACAGTTCGCTCCAAGACCCACTTCAAGTCATCAAGAAAGAAGAAACATCATTCCAAAGGTAAGCCTTCTTACAAAGATAATCCTAAAAGAGATATGTCTAAGGTCATATGCTATACTTGTGATGAAGCAGGACACTTTGTAAAAGACTGTCCTAACAAACAGAAGAAGATGAAGAAGAGCAGCAAAAGAAGACATCATGATCATGCTACAGAGGATGATGAACCATCCAGAAAAAGATCAAGATATGAAAGTGAAGATTCTTCAAGCGAGGATGAATATGTACTGATATCATCTCTCACAGGTAACATTACTCATGGAAGTGATGATTGGCTCATAGACAGTGGTGCTTCCAAACATATGACGGGATTCAAGGGATCTTTTGTGAGACTATCAGAACATGAATCACCTCACAAGGTGAAACTGGGAGATGACTACCAATATCCAATAAAAGGTAGTGGGGAATCTTCATACAGGCTAGAATCTGGTAAGTCTCTAACAATGAAAGAAGTATTGTTTGTTCCAGGACTCAAGAAGAATCTTCTATCCATTTCAGCATTGGATGCAAAGGGAATGCGGGTGGCATTCATAGATGTTCAAGTCATCATGTGGCCAAAAGGAAAGACTATCGATGATGTGGTAGTAATTGGAGAACAAGAAGGAGGCTTGTACAAATTGAAGGGCCATCCAGAACAAGCCTTGATTCATGATTCAGTAGAACCAAATGAACTTTGGCATAGAAGACTTGCACATGTGCATTACAGAGCACTACCTATTGCAAGTAAAGTTGTCGAAGTTCTTCCAGAAATTCAAGCAAATCATGAAGGGGTTTACAAAGGATGTGCGAAAGGAAAGAATACAAAGAAGACATTTCCAAGCAGCGAAAGCAAAGCCAAGAGCATTCTAGAAATCATCCACTCCGATTTATGCGGGCCTATGTCATCAAACTCACTTAGCGGGTATGCATACTATGTTTCTTTTATTGATGATTTTTCTATAAAGACATGGAGTTATTTTATAAAGAACAAAGATGAAGTATTCAGCAAGTTCAAGGAATTCAAAGCCTTGATCGAGAACCATACTGAAAAGAAGATCAAGACCATTAGATCAGATAATGGTGGAGAATTCACTTCAAATGAATTCAAGGAGTTATGCAGAGATCCAGGGATTAAGAGGGAGTTGTCAACTCCTTATAATCCTCAACAGAATGGGGTTGCTGAATGGAAGAACAGAAGTATCATGGAAGTTGCAAGAGCTATGCTTCATGATCAAGATCTACCTATGCATCTTTGGGCTGAAGCTGCCAAAACAGCAGTGTATGTATAGAACCGTACTCCACATAGAGTACTCGAGAACAAGACTCCTGAAGAAGTCTTCTCCGGCAAGAAACCAGAAGTCAGCCATATCAGAATATTCGGTTGTCCAGTGTACATACATATTCCAAAAGAGAAGAGAACAAAATTAGAGTACATACATATTTGTCGGATACTCGAAAATCTCAAAGGCTTACAGAATTTACTTTCCAAGGTACAAGAAGATTGACATCAGCAGGGATGTGACATTTGATGAAGACACAGCTTACACCAAATCTAGAAAGAGACCTGCTGAAGAATCTGAAGAGGCGGAAGCAGAAGCTCCCAGGATCCGTGATACAATCATGAACGAAGAAGCTCAAGAAGAAGATCGAGAGTTTGAAGAACCACAAAGACCTGTAGATCCACCATCAGAGAAGAATCCTCATAAGAGGAAACCTGCTTGGGTACGTGAACTTATCCAAGGTGCGGAAAGATATGGGGCTCCAGAAGAGAATCACAGAGAAATAAAGAGGACAAGATCAAATTCCGGGTATGTAGCTTTACTATGTGATTTCATTGATAAAGAACCTTCCAGTTATGAAGAAGCGACAGATCAGAAAGAATGGAAGGATGCTATGATTGAAGAGTATCAATCGATCATGAAGAATGATGTTTGGGATGTTGTCCCAAGACCAAAAGGGAAGTCAGTTGTTACTTCCAAATGGATCTACAAGATCAAGCATGCTATGAACGGTAGCATTGAGAAGTATAAGGCTAGATTTGTGGCTCGAGGATTCTCTCAGAAAGAGGGAGTAGACTATGAAGAGACTTTTGCACCTGTAGCCAGATACACTTCTATTAGATCAGTACTTGCTCTGGTTGCAGTGACGAAGTGGAAGATACACCAGATGGATGTCAAGACTGCTTTCTTGAATGGTGTAGTAGAAGGGGAAGTGTATGTAGAACAACCACTTGGTTTTGAGACACATGACAGAGAGTCTCATGTATGTAGATTGAAGAAAGCCCTGTATGGTTTAAAATAGGAACCCAGGACCTGGTACGACAGAATTGATAGCTTTCTATCAAGTTTGGGCTTTACCAAGAGTAAAGCAGATTCCAACCTTTACTACAAGGTTGAACATGGCAACCCTGTGATGCTTCTACTATACGTAGATGATCTATTTGTGACAGGTACAGATGGGTTGATTGCTGATACAAAGAGAAATATTGCTGCTGAGTTCGAGATGAAGGACTTGGGGATGATGCATTACTTTCTGGGTATGGAGGTGTGGCAGAGTATAGATGGAATCTTCCTTGGACAAGGGAAGTATGCAGTAGAGATCCTGAAGAGGTTCGGGATGATGGACTGCAAGGCCATGGCTACACCTATGGCATCGAACCTGAAGCTATTGAGTGATACTTCTTCATAGATGGTTGATGCCACGATCTATCATCAGATGATTGGGTCATTGATGTACTTGACGAACACGAGACCATATATTTGCTTTGCTGTGAACACCTTGAGCCAGTACTTGACAGATCCGAGAAGTGTTCACTTGATTGCTGCAAAGCATATTCTGAGGTACCTGAAGGGTACAATTGATTATGGGCTCAAGTATGATGCGAATAAAAGGATTAACCTGGATGGTTATGTTGATTGAGATTGGGCAGGCAGTGCCATTGACAGGAAGAGTACTTCAGGATGTTGCTTCAGTATGGGATCAGGTGTGATCTCTTGGTTTAGCAGGAAGCAATCCTGTGTGGCACTGAGTACAGCTGAAGTAGAGTATGTCGCAGCTTGTTCAGCTAGTTGTGAGGCAGTATGGCTGCAGAAGCTACTGTCTGATATATTTGATCTCCAGTTGGATGCTACTTGTATACATTGTGACAACCAAAGTTGTGTGAAGTTTTCAGAGAATCCAGTGTTCCATGACAGGTCGAAGCATATCGAGATCAAGTATAACTATATCAGGGATATGGTGCAGAGAGGAGCAGTGAAGCTCCTGTATGTTGCGACGGAGGAACATATAGCTGATGTATTGATGAAGCCATTGGCTAGGTTGAAGTTCGAGTACTTCAGAGAGAGACTTGGTGTTCTCCAGATCGAGGCTTCCTCCCAGAGACAGTGATGAGATCCATAGCCATTCTGACATGGTGAGAGGATCGGTTCCTTCCATGGTCAGATGTAAGGGCTGAGCCATTCCGTCATGGTGAGAGGATTGGTTCCTTCCATGACTGATATGAGTGCTGAGATCCATAGCCATTCTGACGAGCATGTCAAATATAAGGACTGAGCCATTTTGTCATGGTGAGAGGGTTTCTCCCTTCTATGTCAGATATAAGTGCTGGCCATTCTATCGAGTAGGACAGATGTAAGAGCAGTTGCCATTCTAGGAATGGAGGCACCTGGTCAGTTACCAGGAACACTCAGTTGGGGACTGAGAGAGACATTCTGACGAGTAGGTCAGATGTAAGGGCTGAGCCATTCTGGTCATGGCTAAAGGATTAAGTTCCTCCCATGACAGATGTGAGTGCTGGCCATTCCGACGAGCAGGTCGGATGTAAGGGTAACTGCCACTCTCCGGGAGAGTGGAGGCGCCTGGTCCGTTACCAGGTAGCTCAGTCAGGGACTAGGGGCCATTCTTACAGAGAGTGTAGGATTCAGTTTCTACCAAGTCAGATGTGAGTGCACAAATCTCTCATCATTGTGGTAGGAGGGGCTCCGGCCTGGGTGAGAGTCATTCATCATTGTGGTAGGATGTGTTCCGGCCTGGGTGAATGTGAAAATATTTCATCATTGTGGTAGGAGGGGCTCTGGCCTGGGTGAAAGTCATTCATCATTGTGGTAGGATGTGTTCTGTCCTGGGTGAATGTGCCATTATGATGAGTAGGTCAGATATAAGTGCAGAGCCATTTGACAGATGCTAGTTGATTGTGCCTACCATGCTGGTGAATGTGAGTGCTGGGCCTTTCTGATGGGATTGTAGTTTACTACATGATCAGATGTGAGTGCTGGGCGTGCCTTTCTGACGAGCAGATCAGATGTAAGTGCTGGGTGAAGACCTACATGAGAGTAGGCCTACAACCAGCATGAAAAAGGGTTGGCTCTGTAGAACTTCCTATGACGAGATAGTACACACATGATGGTGACCAGTGGAGATCCAGATCGAGCTATGATCCAGATCCAGTTATGATGACTCCGAGAGATCCAAATCGAGTGATGATCCAGATCCAGCAGTGGTGATCCAGATCCAGTCTAGAGAGATGATCCAGATCCAGCAGTGATGATCCAGATCGAGTGATGATGCAGATCCAGTCCAGTGATGATGATCCAGATCGAGTGATGATCCAGATCCAGCGATGTTGATCTAGATCAAGTGATGATCTAGATCCAGTGATGCCTTTGTATGATGATCCAGATCAAGAGATGATCCAGATCCAGATGACTTGAATATGAAGATGACTCGAAGATGAAGATAATCCAGTTTCTGCAGAGAAGAAGACCAGTGCTGAAAAATTGTGTCGAAAGAATACCTTCCTAGTTAAGAGGGAGTGTTGATGTCTATGTAACTTTGGAATGTATTCTTCTATGTATCTTCTATGTATTGTAACCCGATGTTTATTCCGGGATGTTTCTATTGAGTATTTGAGTCACATGGTCATACCCCGATGTTCCGATCGGGAGGATTAATATTGTAATCAAGTCATGTCAAGTCATTAGGTAAGTCCCCACAGTTTCGGGGCACTTGAGTTATTATACACTAATTAAGGTGTAGGCTCGAGTAATAAATGTTAGGTCGAGCCTACGTGTGAAATGGTAATTCAAGTGAATGCACTAATATAAATAGAGAGTGTGTGTCTCTCTATTTATCACTTGTGACTTGTATCACTTGCTCTCTCAAGTGTAGCACACCTTTGGAGAAGGAAATTCTTTGGCTTGACAGAAGACAGAAGGCTGCTGTTGTGTTGGGAGGTCATCTTACTGTTTTTGGGATCACATCTTGTGGTGATTCTATCTTAGAGGAAGTTGAGGGGTTTTCTCCATTTATGGTTTCCCCTCCTAAAATCTTTGTGTCTCTTGTCTCTTGTTATGTGCTTATGTGATTGCTGTGCTTTTTATTCTCTCAGTAAAAAGATCTTATCATAATGCTAGCTTAAATGTTGAAAAACTAACAGGAAGTTGAAGCCTGAGTCGACCATTCCTCAGTTCTCTTGACTTTGCATGTCAGCCATTCCTGGTACAGTTACTGGTTCATGCACCTTATGATAGAGTCCTTCCACATTATACAGCTTTGCTGAGTACCTCATGTTGGATGATGGGTGATGCCTTAATGGCCTCCTTCCAGCAGATTTCATCCCATCGAATTCAGATCATTTATTCTGGGATTGGAATATAGAGTCACTTTGAGTGCCTTGAGACTTGCAGTCATCAGTGTTAGGTTCTCTCTCCATCGACAGTCTTTGGGAATACATCAATGTCCCCTGATCGATGGATCCTCTCAAGTGTTTGATCTCAACACATTTATTCACACTTGTTAGTTTGCAATCTAGTACCTTGATTCCCATTTTCATTATCGGTGGGTGATCTCGTGTCTTTTAACGATATACATTAATGAACAGTAATCAGACGATGGACTACTATGTTTTACCTCAACAACTCTATTCGCATAGTAGGACATGTACTCGTAGCGGTTTGTGTAGAAGACCTTCCAGATTGGTGGCATCTCTTATAGGATACCTCCTTGATCCTGCCAGTGTTCATAAGATTTCAGCTCTTGTGACTTGATTTCAGTATATGCCAGATATTTCCAGCCATTATCAAGATCTTGATCTGTTATATATCTTCATCCATCATGGAGATTTTGATCTATGTATAATGTATGTGGTGATGACCACTTATGTGATATCTTGTATCATGCCTATTCATGGCCATTGTACTCTTATGTATCCGTGACTACTATATGTATTTGCAGTTATATGCAGAGTTGTATTATTGTACTATGCTAATTGGATGGTCGGTCTTCCATTTTGGATCCTTCATCACTCCACTTCTGGGATGGACTTATAATGTATTTCGACCATCGTATGACCCCTCTGATCTCACACATTAGGGGGCATCTGTTATAGCTGATTTCACCACTTCAGGTGAATCACACTTTGTATGGCCTTCCCCTGTCCCGCTGCAGACTCCTTAGACCCCTTGGACCATTTTTTGTCCTTTGATGATTCCTTGATCATCCCTAAAAACATGTGAAAAATTATACACACGACTTTTAAATCTATAAGCGCGTATATACGCGGGTTTGACCACTAAAACCGTGTACATCAGGATGTGTACAAAATCCAAATCCTTTTGGAGTTTTCCTTGACATGGTTCTGAATCACTTGACTCTTGGCCTTCCCTATTCCTTGAGATCACTCGGATTCGACCCTTCATTACCCCTTTGAAAAGCTATATAAGGAACCCCTTGATACATTGAAGGCAGATGAGAGAATTGAGAGCAAAGAAATTATAGTCCATTGTTGACGGAACTTATGCTTGAGTCTGCATCCCTTTGTCCCTTGGAGCACTAGTGTGTTCTTCCCAAGCTTTCCTTTTTCTTATGAGCTTGCTATTGAGATATGGAGGATTGAAGTGGTGGAGGCCCAAGTGGGGGATTCAGTTTTTCCTGTTCGTAGATGTGCCATCATAGGTTGTATCTTGTAATCTCTGATTTATATTAATAGAAATATATTTTCCTGTCTAATAATGTGTGTTTGAATAAATATTTTATCCATTGGATTATGTCAAATGCTTATACATTATTTATTATATATTCTAGAATAGATCTAACACCATGATATATAGAATGCTTGTATTGTTTACTTGTTGTTGAGGAAGTAATCTATCAATTCAATATGAAGTTGGAAAGCTCAATGGGGATATACTTCAATAGTCCAAAATAAGGTACAAGGTCTGATCCTTTAGTGTTAGACATTTAATTTCTATTGCATATTGGAAAGGATTGATTTCTAGAGTCAAGTTGTCTGTTGTGGTACCCCAAGCCATAGGAATTTCTCTCCGTAACAGAATTGTTTGCTGAATGTTGAGATAGAAAATTACTTATACAAGCGAGAGTGGAAAAATATCAATGAGGATCTACATCAACCGTATGGAATAAGGTATGTATCTAGATCCTTTAGTGTTAGATGTTTTGTTTCTCTTGCATATAGGAAAGGATTGATTTTTGTGTTTACTCTATCTGTTGTGGTACCCCAAGCCATAGGAAGTTTTCTCTGTAACACCTTTAGTAGAAGGAGCAATAAAGACTGATAACTAAAATGGAGAACCTATTAGAGGATGAATTCCATGTCATTCATCATGAACACATAACAAATATGATTTCTAATGAAAGGATCAGTTAAACAGAGAACAACTAGAAACGTATTAGTAGAACTTCACACATACATGGAAAGGGAACATACGGGAAAACACTGACTAAAAATTCAATAATGTGATGAATCTCAGACCCTCAAAAAATAATTATACATTAAATACTTCTAAGAAAATCTTATGGATACAAAACCAATCACAGAGGCTTCCAAAATTAATGTTGATCTCCTTTCTCCTCTATTGAGGTTACATTTATAGTGCATTTTTCTCCCAAGACAAACCTTGAAACAAAGCACAAAAAATAGATACATCATGGGAGTCAAACCCAAATCATACAAAATCCTAACAAATTATGAGGTGGTGGATTCACCATGATCATAAAACAAAAAGGGAAAGCATGATGTGATGTGCGTGACTGGCCAAAAAAGAATACCTTGATATCTAGGGGTGTCAGGATCGGTTGATGAAATAAAATATTTAGAGCAACCTCGATGGCCATCTTCTATAGAGACTGATTGTTTTTTATACCTAAACCAAGACTTCTCAACCCCTTTCTTCTTTGACTACATAGTGACTAGACATATAGCCACTACCTGCCTTGTAACCTCCTCTACGTTCCACTGGGAATAGAAGTGTTCATTCACCTATGCATCTTTTAATCTATGGAATCATCACCATCCATCGATATGGATGGGATCTTGATTGGAGCTATTGGATTATGCGGCCTTGTAAGCTCCTTTCCACAAAATTGCATATTGCAGGCTGCGGGATTTCTAATTTTATCGAAGTTCAACTTCTATCTTTCCGCTTTCGCATTTTACTTTCCATCATTTCCTTTCATGGATTGCGAGTTGGAGGATTCCAACTATCTTGAATTTAAACTTCTACGTTTCCACTTCCGCATTTTCCTTTCCTCCTTTTGCGAGTTGCGGGTTGCTGGCTTCCAACTATCTCGAAGTTCAACTTCTATCTTTTCACTTCCATATTTTCCTTTTCGCCTTTCACAGATTGCGGGGTGCAGATTGGCCAATTCTCATATCTGGACTTCCTCCTTTTTTCTTCAACCCTTTTCCTTTTACCATTTTATGGTTCGTTGATTTCTTTATGGTTTCATCCCTAGCGTTGATCTAAGATAAAATGCATATTTTTCATATAAGTCTTACTTCAAAGGTCACACTTAATGGTTTCTTACCATTCTGATACCTAGGACTTAGGAACAATCCTTCTAAACAAATTCAAACCCTTTCTACACATCTCTATGTTGTAAGATATGTATTGTTAGACCTCACCTTTAAGTTACTCTGGTCTGACCCCCCTTTCTGACCATTTATCCCAGACATGGTGGGAATAGTAGGGAGAGGTTCTTGGGAATTCTGCTAGTGGATGACCTATCTGGTTTCCATTGTGCTTCTCCAATGGTTCATCCTATCGTGGCTACTGTTCTATAGAGATTTGATCTTCTACGATAGGTACTCGCCATTGTTCAATAAAATCCTGAATAATCGCCTCAATTTATTCAATGGATAGTTGGAACCATGTAGCTAACCACTTGTTTTGTGGGTCTTGTCGTGGCTTCAAAAATATATGGCCCACCTCGACCAAAAATATTATAATGTTTCGAAACCTTTTGATGGTTTTATCTGTCATTTCCTCTCGTTTCTTAATAAAATATCTAAGGGCATCTCCTTACAGATAAAAAACAATATTATTATCTATTTGTTGATGCAGATTCTAGTATCTGGATCCTTATCATGGAATAGGGACATATACCCCTTGGTAGTGTGGTGGTTCTACCCTTGCGATAAAGTAAATCAAAATAAAATGATAGGAATGATTAAAGGGGTTACATTTCTCTTATGTATCTACAACATCTTCCAACAACTCATTCAACAAATATGTCACCTGGTTCATTTGAAAACCTGTTGCACACTACTCTACCAGAGTGATTGTACCTACTATACACTAGTTCATTTGCCTCTTTCGTAGGATATTTCTAGATAATACTTTGGCTGTGAACAAAATGGTAGTATTGTTGATTTAGGTGATAGAAAATCCTCTCTTATCCCTCTACAGATTGTATGTTTCCTTCATCTTGTTGATCGTAGATGTATCATAGTCCTTCTTAGTGAAGAAATGAACATAGTCAACTCCTGCAAGATAAAGACCACTAATGGATGTTATAACACATATTTCATTAAATTTGGAAATATTCTATTACGAGGATTTCATTCACATTGAGTTTTTTGTAAATCTCTAAATACATATTCTATTAAATCTAGAAAAATAAACTCAAACAACTATTCCATTAAATTTGGAACAATTAATCCAATGAGCTATTTTCTCAATTAATATATTTTTATTTATTTCAAGTAAAACTTTAGTATTCAACCATTTAAAAGAAAAATATTACATCTCAATTAGAACTAGATGGGTTAGATATAGAATTTAGAACTTCCGCTAGATTGACTTCTTTCAAAACGAGGAAAGTCATAGCCTTTGAATCCTTACATAATTTCTATTAATATTATTTATAGTTTGTATTAAATGTTAAGTTTATTAAATTATATTATGACATAATACCAACATTGTATTTGTTACTAAAACAATTATAAACATTGTCATAGTAATTATTTTTGTCTTTGTTGAGTATGTTGTTTATTTTGGAAGTTGGCACCACTTATAATCAAAACAAAAAAATATTTTATGACTTTAAAGTCTAAGTTTTACCCTTGTAATGATTAAAATAAATTATGAATTAAAATAGCAACATAATTTATTATTGTTGTTGTTTGTAGTGGTAGTGTATTAAAAACTAAGTTGATGAATGTTTACTTTATGAATAATAGATTGACATGAGAAATTTCTTACCTATAAATTTATTTAATGATATTGATGTTAGTAAATCCTCCCTTATTTATTAATATTAATTATTTTAACAATCAAAATCAATTATGAACTAGAATAGCATTAGTGCAGTACAATTTGCTTTTTTTCATATACAAGAGGAAGGGGGGAAACCAACTGAACTAATTATTGCAAGTGTTCATTATTTATTTATGAAGTATTTGATCAATGTGTTTAATTGAAAAGAGCATATTTATATTGAAAATATAGATATATTACAATATTTATATTATCATTAATATTTTATATCATCTGTTAATTTATGTTAGGGCACGGAGGAATCGAACCACCGTCATCCTACTTGTAATGTAGGTGCTCTTCCATTGAGCTAGCACCCTTTACAACATCAGGGGAGAGGGACTGTGTTAACACCTAGATTACACATTTCTAATTCTCTATGATGAATCAAAATGAAGAAAGTATTAGACTTTGATTCTTTCAAAATGATGAAATTCTTAGACTTTGATTCCTTACATAATTTCGATTAATCTTATCTATAGTTTGAATTAAATGGTAAGTTGATTAAGTTTATGTAATGAGATTAATATTGTATATGTTACTATGATTAAGCAATTTAATTATAATTTGATATGGTAACTAGTACATTGTTGGTGTTGAGTTCCTATACTAGTAAAATCTTGGCACAATTTTAGAATGACCCATTTAAAAACTATTTAATGACATAATACAAATGTGTTTGTTACTGTAGCAATTTTAATTCTCAACATAACAAGTAATATTGTATGTGTTGAGTATCATGTTGTAATAAATTAGAAGGTTGGCAACATTTTACAAGTGACAATAAAAACTATTATATATTAAGTGTTACTATGCTAAGTTGATTATTTTAACGATCAAAATCAATTATACGTTAGAATAGAAATATAATTTATTTATATTACTATTATTTATATTTTCTAATATAAGTTAAGATCAATGATTATATCACTAAAAATAGATTGTAGAATATTTTTTTGCATATTATTATTAAAGTTATTGACATTAATAATCGATGTGTGTTGCTATTATTATCTTGGAATTTCATTTAATTGAAATTATGTTAACTAATGTGTCTAGGTTGATTTACCATACTAAGTCTATTTTTTTTTTAGTATGATGTTTTATTTTTGGAAGTTGGTAGCACTTGATAGTGGACAAGAGAAAATATTTTATGACTTAGAGTAAAATGGGTTTTATCTTAGTAATGACTAAAATAAATTATGAATTAGAATAGAGACATAATTTATTATTATTCTTGTTGGTGGTGGTGGTGTATTAAAAACTAAGTGGATGAATGTTGATTTTATGAATAACATATTTATGTGAGAAATTTTACCTATAAATGTATTTAATGATATACTTTGATTATCATTCATATTTATATTTACATATTAAAACAAAAGTCATGAATACTTGACTAGTGAATTATTAATAATTTGTGTAAGAAATTTATTACATGATATAAAGTTATTTAACAACATATTAATATTGTGTTCTAACTATTATTAACTTATGTAGTATTGACATTAAATGTTAATACTTGGATATTGATTTTTGGGATTAAGCTATGTGAAAGCTTTTCAAACCATAATGAATTTTACATTTTTCACCCGACGATCATGCATGGAGTTCCCACTTGAAATGTTGGTTGAAAAACTCACTGAAAAGTTAATCCAAAAAATCATTCACAATGATGACAAACTGTGAAAGCCTGCACTCTGAAAATGTTACTACTTTGTCTTTGTTGGGTATAAGATATTGAATTAGTACAAAGTTCACACCACTTTAAACTCTACATAAGAAAATATAATATTAATTAGAATGCAACAGAGTAGAACAATTAAATTTATATCAATTATAATAACAAATAATAGGGAAAAGTCACTTCAAACCTTATTGCAAGTGCCTAACATTTATTCATAGAGGAAGTCTAGAATATGTTTCAAGATTGATTATTGAATCACATTTGATCTAGTGACATGTTGAGTTTATGTAAAAAACAAATTGAAAAGTTAAAAATTGAATGGTGTTGTCTAATTCACATGAAGTACTATCACATGAATTAACATAGAATTTGAACCAAAATTTTCATATTAGTAAATAATATAAAATTCCTCAAAAAAAGGCTTGAAGAGAATATTTGATATACAACAAACATTGAAAAGTATTTCTTCTAGTATATTAATAACACGTTCAAAGAGAAAATTACATTCATGAATCATCTCCACCTAATCTCCTTATATTCAGTCAAACAAATCAATTACAACTTGTACACCACATTTATTTATCATAGTCTTCCTGCAATCTTATTTATTTTGCATCCATGCCCAAACTATGGTATTAACTATAATAGATCCAAGTCATGTGTCATCAAGGTTTGGTACCCAATATTGTTCTAAAATTTTCCCTTGTATTTCACTGAACTAGGCTTCCATCAATCAACATTTACATGAAGAGTCTCACTTTCATCAATCTGGAAGATATACGAGGTGGTTTTTTCCATCCAAATCATCTCTCCTTCATCCTCAGTTCATGATCTAACTAGAAACATCTTTCCTTTCTCAACTTAAATCATAGGATTGAATCTTGGCTTTAGCTTTTGCACTTGGGTCCAACATATGCCAGTTTATCAATCACATTATCAAAATCTCTATCCATAATACTTATATTACATGCAGTGCATTACGATCAGCATTAAATCTCACATGGATTAAATTGTCTTTATGATGCAATGTATTTAACGATAATGTCTAAGATGAATTAAAGCTAACATGATGTTACTACTTAATGATTGATTTTCTAGATTAAGTTATGTGAAATCTTTTCGGTCCACAATGAGTTTTTCATGGTTCCTGTAACAAGCATGGGTGGAGTGTCCACTCAAAAAGTTGGTCTGAAAAACCTTCACACAGTTTAATCTAAAAAATCAATCACAATGATGACAAATTGATAAAACCTGCACACTCAAAATGTTAGTACTATATTTATTGAGTATAAGTTAATATACTAGTACAAAGTTGGCACCGGTTTAAAGTCTACACGAGAAAATATAATTATGAATTTGAATGCAACATAGTAGTGCAATTAAATTTATATCAACTATAACAATGAATAATAGGTAAAATTGACTTCAAACCTTATTGCAAGTGCCTTACATTTATTCACAAAGAAATTCTATAAGAAGTTTTACGGTGCATTCACATAAAGTATCATCACATGAATTAACATTGAATTTAAACCAAAATTTTCATATATGTAGCAAATAATATAATATTCCTCAAAAGGTAGCTTGAAGAGAATATTTGATATACTGCACACATTGACAAATTTTTCTTCATGTATATTAATTAGTCATTCAAAAAGAAAAATTACATTCATGAATCATCTCCACCTAATATCCTTATATTTTCTCAAGCAGATCAAGTATAGCTTGAGTATGAAGATTCCCATAGTTAATCATAATGACAAAGAGAGTTTATGGAATTAAATTGTGTGTTGAAATGTCCCTACATTTCGAGTGGACACTCCACCAATCATCACAGGAACAAAATGAAAATCTCAAAGTGGTTTTGAAGAGAGTGAGAAAAAGATAATAATAAATAAGGTAAGGGTTTTGTACATGCATTAATAAATATAATTATGCATAATTGATATAGTGAGATGTTGTGTTGATCTAAAAGACAAATTGAAAAGTTAAAATTTGAATGGTGTTATCTAATTCACATAAAGTATCATCACATGAATTAACAATGAACTTGAAGTGAAATTTTCATATATGCAATAAATAATATAATATTCCTCAAAAAGTAGCTTGAAGAGTATTTATTATACTACAAACATTGAAAAAGTTTCTTCATGTATACTAAAAGTCATTCAAAAAGCAAAATTGCATTCATGAATCATCTCCACCTAATCTCCTTATATCCGCTCAAACAGATCAAGTACAACTTGTACACCAAATTTATTTATCTTGGTCTTCCTACAATATTCTATGTTCGGCATCCATGCCCAAACTATGGTATTAATTGGAATAGATCCAAGTTTTGTGTCATCAGGATTTGGTACCCAATATTGTTCTAAAAAATTTCCCTTGTATTTCCCTGAGCTAGGCTACCACCAATCAATCTTTACATGAAGGGTCTCACTGTCATCATCCTGGAAGATATCTGAGGTAGCTTTTTCCATCCAAGTCATATCTCCTTCATCCTCATTTCCTAATCTAACAAGCAACATCTTTCATTTCTCAACATCAATTCTAGGATCAAATGTTGGCTTTGGCTTGTTGCACTTTAGTCCAACATATATCGGTTCATCTGTCACATTATCAAAATCCCTATCCATAATACTTGATATTGCATGAAGTGTATTACCATCAACATTAACATTTTGCCTCGTCTTGGGACAAAAATCATTAGAAGAAGAATCAGTTTCATCCAAGGGTGTATGGTCATTGTAGATTCCATCTAATGCATGAAGAACACTTTTCCAATACTCTAGTTTTTTATTCCATTCCTCTGTAACAATTGGTGAATTCTCATTTCCAATAGTCTCTTTCCACATTTTTATGTATGATGGTAGTCATTCCTTTAGTTCTTTTAAATAAACATCATTGTCTTTGGGATGTAAGAAAGATGGATTCCCTGTGGGAAATATAGGTCGACCTTCATCATCTATATTCCACAACTCAGCTGGTTCTGACCAATCAATGTCTTTCATGGATTCTTTATACCTCATAACTGGAACATCATTGAGTACAAGAAATTGGAAGTACTGGACATTAAGATGTCCAACTAGGGCATTTTTCCCCTCCTTTATGTACCCATTAAGAAAATTTTTGAAGTCATACACTTTGTCAATAAGTTTAGGTGGAAACACCCATTTTTCTTCTATTGTGCGGTATGTATCCATCATCTAGAGTTAGCTTTCGTTCTTAAAACATTGTACAAATGAAGAAAAATGGGTGTTTCCACCTAAACTAGGTAAATAATATATATCTAGGTAAATAATATATATCTTTACTTTTCAAGTTGGAAGACATTCTTCCATAGGTTCCATCTATGTCTTCATGGGTGTGCCCCACAAGCAAGAACCCAACCTCAATAGTGATGAAGACATCAAGTGCAGTTACTAGTGATAGAAACATGAAAACATAACGATTCTTATTATCACTAGCTACATTGTTCAACTATAACAACAAATGTGGAGGAAGAGGTTTGAAATCAAGATTTTAATTTTTTGAGCTTCCATTTTAAGATAGGAAAGCATCCTTATACACTCTACATTTTGAGTAAATAGAGTTTTGAAATAATGCATTTGAAAGTGTGTTTCTTGAACGTCCACTCTCATAAAGCAAATCACCATACATATCAAGGTGTGGGTCTTCAAGGTCCCTCAAGCACTTTGCAAGAGATGTAATGGTAAAATGTGATTCCATGTGTACAGATGGTAGGGAGAAATGACCAAAACATCATGTGCTATGTCCATGTGTTAGCATACCTGTCAATGACAAACCCAAGTTTATTCCTGCAATAGATTTTGATTTTACACGTAATTCATTTTCACCTAGCATTTCACCCTCAACCATGTCATACTCACGAACATTAACTATAATCCCTTTGGCAATGCACATGCTTGTTCCCATGCATTCATGTGTAAGAGAAACCTTTTTACGTGTGAATGTAATCCTATCTTGGGGAGTATTTACTAGATGATCATGACAATGAGTTTCCAAATTTGCTTCTGGCCAAATCTCATAAGATCCCAATGCAACCCCTAGTGTATTCTCAAATCATGTTGGATGTGGCAAGAGAGCATCATGTTTTAACACCTTCTCAATGTTAACCACTATGGATCATTTATTTACCATCCTTCCATGCACCTTATGACCAATCTTTGTATTGAATATGGAACTTTCACCCACCTTCACTCCACATTACGAAAGATCTACCTTGTCTCCATAGAAAATGCAGAAGAGGCATTTGCACCTATACAACAAATTAAACAAACTTAGTATTTGCTAAAAAAAAACAAGCAATGTACTATAAAAAACACTTAACATGTGCTTCAAGATTTTGATTTACCTTTCTTAGGCCTCAAATCTATGATCTTCCATGGATGTAATTCCCCTTCATCAATATCTTTCACAATCAAATGTGGTTCGATGACATAAATTATCAAAACCATAACATATCCTACGTTAAGAATTTCTCCACCATAATGAGTTGTAGTCTCTGTAGATTCAACCCTTCCTAGTCCAATAACTTGACCATTAATTAGGAGGTCAACATAGTCCCCTCTTGTCAAAATTATATTTTCCACTGTAACTCCTCCCAATTTATGTAACACATTTGAATTGTAGTTTGTAATTAAGGTTAAACCATACGAAGTGTATGCTCAAAAAAGTAATATAGTTTCAATAATTCAAATCCAGCTGAAGTTAGCTTTAGTCCTTAAATCATTGCACGATGAGTGAAATTTAATGTGTTAGCTTTCATAATGTAGTTTCCATCTAACACAACCACGTTGTCATCAATCACAATGCACCATGATGGAAATCTAGTTGAAGTTAGCTTTCATAAGATAGTTTTCCATCTAACACAACCACATTGTCATCAAATACATTACACCATGATGAAAATCTAGTTGGAGTTATCATTCCTCCTAACAAAATGGCACGATGAGTGAAATCTCATGTGTGTTAGGTCATTACACCATGATGAAAATCTAGCTGAAATTAGTTTTCTATCTAACACAACCACATTGTCACATTGCACCATGATGGAAATCTAGCTGAAGTTAGCTTTCGACCTTAAACCATTGCACGATGAGTGAAATATAATGTGTGTTAGCTTTCATAATGTATTTTTCTATTTAGCACCACCACATTGTCATCAATCAAAATTCACTATGTTGGAAATCTAGCTAGAGTTAGCTTTCGTTCTTAAAATGTTGCACAATGAGTAATAACTAATGTGTGTTAGCTTTCGTAAGGTAGTTTTTCATCTAACACGGCCACATTGTCATCAAATACAATACACCATGATGCAAATCTAGCTGGAGTTAGCTTTCCTTCTAAAAGCATGGCATGATGAGTGAAAGCTAATGTGTGTTAGCTTTCATAAGGTATTTTTCCATCTAACGCAACCACATTGTCATCGATCACATTGCACCGTGATGAAAGTCTAGCTGGATTTAGCTTTTGTCCTTAAATCATTGCATGGTGAGTGAAATCAAATGTGTGCTAGCTTTCATAATGTAGTTTTCCATTTAGCACAACCACACTGTCCTCAATCACAATGCACCAGATGGAAATCTAACTAGAATTAGCTTTCGTTCTTAAAACATTGCACGGTGATTAAAGCTAATGTATGTTAGCTTTCATAAGGTAGTTTTCCATCTAACATAGTCACATTGTTATCAAATACCTTACACCATGATGGAAATCTAGTTGGAGTTAGTTTTTCTTCTAACAACATGGCACTATAAGGGAAATATTATGTGTGTTACCTCATTACACCATGATGGAAATATAGCTAGAGTTAGTTTTCCTTCTAACAACATGGCACTATAAGGGAAAGCTTATGTGTGTTACCTCAATACATCATGGTGGAAATCTAGCTGGAGTTAGCTTTCATTTTAACAACATGGCATGATGAGTGAAAGCTAATGTGTGTTAGATTTCATAAGGTAATTTTCCATGTAAAACAACCACATTGTCATCAATCACATTGCAGTATGTTGGAAACCTAGATGGAGTTAGCTTTCATCCTTAAATCATTGCACGGTGAGTGAAATCTAATGTGTATAAGCTTTCATAGTGTATTTTTCCATCTAGCACAACCACATTATCATCAATCACAATGCACCATGATGGAAATCTAGTTGGAATTAGCTTTCATTCTTAAAACATTGCACAGTGAGTAAAGCTAATGTTTGTTAGCCTTCATAAGATAGTTTTCCATCTAACACAACCATAGTTTCATCAAATACATTACACCGTGATGGAATTCTAGCTGGAGTTAGCTTTCGTTCTAACAACATGGCACTATAAGGGAAAGCTTATGTGTGTTAGATCATTACACCACGATGGAAATCTAACTGGAGTTAGCTTTCCTTTTAACAACATGGTACAATGAGTGAAAGCTAACGTGTATTAACTTTCATAAGGTAGTTTTCCCTGTAACACAACCACATTGTCATCAATCACATTGCGTCGTGTTGGAAATCTAGATGAAGTTAGCTTTTATCCTTAAATCATTGCACGGTGAGTCAAATCTAATGTGTGTAAGCTTTTAGAGTGTAGTTTTACATCTGGCACAACCACATTGTCATCAAATACATGACACCATGATGAAAATATAGCTAAAGTTAGCTTTCCTTCTAACATGGCACTATGAGTGAAAGCTTATGTGTGTTAGCTCATTACACCATTATGAAAATCTAGTTGGAGTTAGTTTTGTTTTTAACAACATGGAAAGATGAGTGAAAGCTAATGTGTGTTAGCTTTCATAAGGAAACTTTCTATCTAAGACAACAACATTGTCACATTGCACTGTGATGGAAATCTAGTTGGAGTAAGCTTTCAATCTTAAATAGTTGCACGATGAGTGAAATCTGATGTGTGTTAGCTTTCATAATGTAATTTTTCATTTAGCACAACCACGTTGTCATCAATCAAAATGCACCATGTTGGAAATCTAGATAGAGTTAGCTTTCATTCTTAAAACGTTGCACGATGAGTAATAGCTAATCTGTGTTAGCTTTCATAAGGTAGTTTTCCATCTAACACAGCCACATTGTCATCAAATACATTACACCATGATCAAAATATAGGTGGATTTAGCTTTCCTTCTAACAACATGGCACGATGAGTGAAAGTTAACGTGTGTTAGCTTTCATAAGGTAGTTTCCATCTAACACAACCACATCATCATCGATCACATTGCACCATGATGGAAATCTAGCTGGAGTTATCTTCCATCCTTAAATCATTGCACGATGAGTGAAATTTAATGTGTGTTAGCTTTCATAATGTATTTTTCCATCTAGCACAACCACATTGTCATCAATCACAATGCACCATGATGGAAATTTAGCTAGAGTTAGCTTTCGTTCTTAAAACATTGCACGGTCAATAAAGATAATGTTTGTTGGCTTTAATAAGGTAGTTTTTCATCTAACACAACCAAATTGTTATTAAAATACATTACACCATGATGTAAATCTGGATGGAGTTAGCTTTCCTTCTAACAACATGGCACTATAAGGGAAAGCTTATGTGTGTTAGCTTAATACACCATGATGAAAATCTAGATGGGGTTAGTTTTTTTTTTAACAACATGGCACGATGAATGAAATCTAATGTGTATTATATTTCATAAGGTAGGTTTCCATGTAATACAACCACATTGTCATCAAGCACATTGCACCGTGTTGAAAATCTAGATGGAATTAGCTTTCATCCATAAACCATTGCATAATGAGTGAAATCTAATGTGTGTAAGATTTCATAGTGTATTTTTTCATCTATTTCAACCACATTGTCATCAATCACAATGCACCATGATGGAAATCTAGATGGAGTTATCTTTCATTCTTAAAAAATTGTAGGGTGTATAAAGATATTGTATGTTAGCCTTCATAAGGTAGTTTTCCATCTAACAGAACAACATTGTCATCAAATACATTACACCATCATGGAAATCTAGCTCGAGTTAGCTTTGATTCTAACAACATGGCACTATAAGGGAAAGCTTATGTCTGTTAGCTCATTGCACCATGATGAAAATCTAGCTAGAGTTAGCTTTCCTTTTAACAACATGGAATGATGAGTGAAAGCTAATGTGCGTTAGCTTTGATAAGCTAGTTTTCCATGTAACACAAACACATTGTCATCAATCACATTGCATTGTGTTGGAAATCTAGCTGAAGTTAGCTTTCATCTTTAAATCATTGCATTGTGAGTGAAATCTAATGTGTGTAAGCTTTCATAGTATAGTTTTTCATCTAGCACAACCACATTGTCATCAATCACAATGCACCATGATGGAAATCTAGCTGTCGTTAGCTTTCATTCTTAAAACCTTGCACGGTGAGTAAAAGCTAATGTTTGTTAGCTTTCATAAGGTAACTTTCCATCTAACACTGCCACATTGTCATCAAATGCATTACACCATGATGAAAATGTAACTGGAGTTAGCTTTCCTTCTAACATGGCACTATGAGTGAAAGCTTATGTATGTTAGCTCATTACACCATTATGAAAATATAGCTTGAGTTAGCTTTATTTTTAACAACACGGCATGATGAGTGAAAGCTAATGTGTGTTAGCTTTCATAAGGTAGTTTTCCATCTAACACAACCACATTGTCAAATTGCACCGTGATGGAAATCTAGATGGAGTTAGCTTTCAACTTTAAATCGTTGCACGGTGAGTGGAATCTAATGTGTGTTAGCTTTCATAATGTAGTTTTCCATTTAGCACAACCACATTGTCATCAATCAAAATGCACCATGTTGGAAATCTATCTAGAGTTAGCTTTCCTTATTAAAACATTGCATGGTGAGTAATAGCTAATGTGTGTTAGCTTTCATAAGGTAGTTTTCTGTCTAACACAACCACACTGTCATCTAATACATTACACCATGATGGAAAGCTTATGCGTGTTAGCTCATTACACCATGATGAAAATCTAGTTGGATTTAGCTTTCATTTTAACAACATGGCACAATGAGTGAAAGTTAGTGTTTGTTAGCTTTCATAAGGTAGTTTTCCATCTAACAAGACCACATCATCATCGATCCCATTGCACCGTGATGGAAATCTAACTGGAGTTAGCTTTTGTCCTTAAATCATTACACAGTGAGTGAAATCTAATGTGTGTTAGCATTCATAATTTAGTTTTCCATCTAGCACAACCACATTGTCATGAATCACAATGCCCAATGATGGAGATCTAGCTAGAGTTAGATTTCTTTCTTAATACGTTGCACAGTGAGTAAAGCTAATGTTTGTTAGCCTTCATAAGGTAGTTTTCCATCTAACACACTCACATTGTCATCAAATACATTATACCATGATGGAAATCTAGCTGGAGTTAGATTTTCTTTTAACAAAACGGCACTGTAAAGGAAAGCTTATGTGTGTTAGCTCATTACACCATGATGAAAATATCGCTAGAGTTAGCTTTCATTTTAACAACATGGCATGATGAGTGAAAGCTAATGTGTGTTAGCTTTCATAAGGTAGTTTTCCATGTAAACAACCACATTGTCATCAATCACATTGTGCTGTGTTGGAAATCTAGCTGAAGTTAGCTTTCATCCTTAAATCATTGCACGATGAGTGAAATCTAATGTGTGTAAGATTTCATAGTGTAGTTTTCTATCTAGCGTGACGACATTGTCATCAATCACAATGCACCATGATAAAAATCTAGTTGAAGTTCGCTTTCATTCTTAAAACATTGCACAGTGAGTAAAAACTAATATGTGTTATATTTCATAAGGTAGCTTTCCATCTAACACTACCACATTGTCATCAAATACATTAAACCATGATGGAAATCTAGCTGGAGTTAGCTTTCCTTCTAACATGACACTTTGAGTGAAAGCTTATGTGTGTTAGCTCATTACACCATTATAAAAAGCTTATGTGTGTTAGCTCTTTGAAATAGGGTGCAAAAAAAATCTCATTGAATTCATGGTTTTGTTTTGGTCTCACTACAATGGTATACAAGGTAAGAAAACTCAACATAATACCCCGCAAGTCCAACCTAAACTCCTACCACCAAAATGAATGACCAAACCCATCACATTAAACTTTGACATGTTGGCAATTATACCCTTCACAGTGGATGTGTGTGGACCCATCCTTATCTCACCAATATTCATCATTTTTAGTATCATTGTTTTGATGATGATTGTCATCGTCATCATCATGGTCATCATCATTGTCATCATCATCCTTATCCTCGTCATTGTCATGGTAATGATAACGCTTGTAACTAAAACTGGTATAATTAAGCAAGCTTGGAGTCTAACCAATTGTCATTCTAAATGAATATTGCAAGCCAAGACAGAGGAAAAAATGTTATAGAAACTAGATTCACTTACACAATATTCTATACTCACTGGATTTGTTGTAAAATATAATTCTCCTCTTTTAAAATAATCATTAAATCGTAGTCGAAGCCAATCCATCGTTATATTTTTCTTGAAGTAGATTTTCCAGGGTCAATATGTGTTCAAAATTGTTTGTGGTTGAAAATTGTTTGTCAATTAGTGAAGAATTTATAGAGTTTAAGAAAATATTGTATATGATTTATGTTGATAAAGAGTAGTGATCCTTTCTCATAATAATGTACACTCTACAACCTACAACCTTCCATATTATCTAGTTTCATATCATCTCCCACCACTATCCACTATGACTATCGGGGATGAATCCCCCAACCGCCCTGTATTTTAGTTTAAGATAAAGTTTTGTATCTTAGTTGTGACGATCAATCCTCAGTGATTAAACAAATATTGGAACTTAGAGCCCTAGATTCATGGTGAGGGTGGTTGAATATGGTGGGAAATATCTAAATGCTCAACACAAATCAAACTCACTCTACTAAGAAAATAACAATAATGGGTTAGAGATCCAACTAAAAAAAAATGTATTGTGGATAAGCTTTTGGACTTGCATCATTCACGTACCCTTTAAGGTTGCAATGCAAAAGGACACCTAATCAAGCTCCTAATACCACAATACCTCTAGATATTGGACTTTTCTATGGGGACTATACTATTCCACTCTAGTCCTTAGTGCCTCCAGTTGTTATATATATGGTTTCTTGTAAAAATAAATTGTAAAAGATTAGGGCTTGGTTGAGCCCAATCTTTACATTTATTGTCTTTGCAAGTCCACCATATCCAACCACAACTCATAACCAAATCTGGTGTTGGAAGAGTTCATCTCATGGCCACTATGGTATATAATGTGCACAATGTGTTGATATAATAAAGAACACATATTTATGTAAATAAAAGTTTAGACATTCCCACAATCAATTTGGGATAGAGATATAAAGGGCATCAAAGGCAATATGAAGCCTAAATATTAATGTGCATCCAAAAGTAAAAAAATTGGAGCTTGACGATAAGATCAACAACAATGTTTCAGAGATGCATCGAGAGAGGCGTCAAGGCCCCTTATCCTCCATGTGCTCTAATCGTTGATATTGTGATGGAGCATCATTCGTCGATGACCAAATTGATTCTATGAGGCCTATACACATCCGTTGGAAGTTTCATAGCTCAATTATGTTGCTCAGTTTTAGATGTAGGTCTTGAAACCAATTCTCCATGTGTCCTTGAATGAATCTTTTATGCAAGTTAAAGCTCGCCATAAAATCCAATCCAAGGCTCAGATTTATCTTTATGTGAATTTAATCTTACATTTAGTTGTATTTTTTTGTTATGAATGGGCATGCTTCCTTTCTGAGTGAATGAAGAGCTAGTTTGGTTCCAAGTGAGTTGTTCGTTTGAAAGTTGGTTCCTTTGTATGGCCTTCCAATGGCTAGGGGACACCACTATAAATCGAAAAAAACAAAGGAAAAATGTCCCAAATGCACTTTGGGTTACTTCATTGGGGTCCATGGGCTCAAACCTTCCATAACCATTCATGATTTCTATATAGGTGATCTCTTTAGTCAACACTGGCCCCATGTTTCCTTTTATATATTACTTATTTCAGAGAGAAAATTAATCCATCACACTCAATTCCTTCAGGGTGTCACTTCTACTTTGTGCAAAGAACTGTAAGTGCCACCTAGCTACACCCTCAACTCGTGCCTTTTAATCCTTTTTAGGGCACCGTTTTCTACAAACTCACCATGATTGAGATTTTCTTCATAATTCTTTAATTCCTTTTCATCTTTGCGCTCTAACTGTGCATATATTTCACCAGGGCATGGTTTTGACATGTTTGTAAATTCCTCTCCTGATATCCCTAAATTGTATCCCTATATTTGTTGATTAGGATAATGAATAATTACTTGTCTCTCTATTGTTTGTCCCTGATAAAGTTGATAAAAAATTGCTCAAGGTAATGTGCTCCATCTCTAGTCCACTCACAAGATGAATCCTGCGAGTGCCCTCAACAAAGATGCTATGTGGGTCAAGTTGTTTTATCCAAATTCAAAAGTGAGCTTATCATGGTGTTGGAGTATTATTTTGAAAAGTGGGTTGTAGTTTATCTCATTGTTTAAACAAAGAGCAATGCCATAATACATACAATCCCAAACCAGCTTGGGACATGGCAACAAGTCTACTAAGTTACTAACATCTCGAAGGTGGCCTAGAAATCTGGTTCAGACTAGAGAGAGTGATACATTAGTCATTTTGTTGACCTTGAAACCTGTCAACAATCGTCACCTTGCTCAAAGATCTAATGAGAGGATTAGGCATGTCTTTGTTTGATCATATTGGGAATCAAGTGCCTTTGACCATTGTAAGCATTCAAGATTTATATTTTGCTGGCAGGGTAGCCTAGTAATCACATTTACATATAAACATTCACCACATATTCTACTTCACCAAGTTTTTGATGCAAAACCCAGGGAAAATAGCAGATTCATCCATACCATGGTGATCAGGGACATCTACAAGCTGATATCCTTAGCAAAAACCTGATTTGTAAGATGAAACATCTGCTCTTTTTGCACATATGACAGATCACTTAATGCTTGTATCTCTAGTTATAGAGTTTTATTAAACTGGGTTTTTCTCTACCTTGTGTATTCAGTTCTACATAGGGTATTGCTAAGCCAAAAAAACCTTGTGAACCAACTCTGGTTCATGTCGTTGTACTTCTAGAAATCCATCTTCTTAACTATTGGTTGTAACTGATGATTATCACCATTCAATATGAAATGTTTGAGCATTGTATGTTTGTCTTCTTGTCTTTGTAACAACATAGGTGTGAATGTTTCCTTAAATGATAGAACATAATAAATTGCCATTAATAATGGCCTTTGCAACTTAGAACTATGTCGAAAACTAACTTCATTTAAATTTGCGACACTAGGCCTAAAAACTTGTGATATTGGCGTAGCTTCAACCATTTATGTGGAGAAATTCTTGCCATCATTCCACGATAGGCATGTATGAAAAGGATTTGAAACTGACACATATTTTGACATATAAATGAGGATGGGGAGAAGGATAGGCTTAGATATGTAAACTTACACATATTTAATTATTTGTTTCTCAGTTCCACTTGAAGAATTTGTTTTTGTGTCTAGGCATTTAGTTGTTTTAGAATTCTCCTATGAAAAAAATGTACAATTACAGAGAAGAAATCTTAAACCTGTTGTGCTTATCCAAGTTAATTGGACCTGTCTTCAGCAAGATTCTACACTAACATTGCATTGTTTCCTAGTCCATTGCAATTAGGGAATATGCATAATCCTTATTTGGAATCAAAAATTCAGAAGAGAGCATATTTAAAACAGGTTGTTGGCGCAACACAGATCAGGGGGATCTTTGGCTGAAAACATGGTGCCCTCAATTGAAAATAAGAAACCTAAAAACCATTCTATTGCAGATTCCTAAGAACAATAAAATAGGCAAGTACTGTAAAGAAAAGTAATTTTGTTTCCCTTTTAAAAATTTCAAGGGTTCATGCAAATGAGGAAATGGACCTACACATAAATGGTCGATTACCATAGCAATCTGCTGACATGGTCTATGGGGATGAACATACAATCAAATCCATAAGAAACAATCCCCACAATACTCAGTTGAGGTCTTTAGAAAAAAATACTACCCTAAAGCAAACTCTGAATGGGCCTAACAAACCATAAATAGTAGAACCCTTGCAGCTAAACAATTATAAGTCCATATTTAAAACATCTCGATGAAGCACCAGAATGGAAACCTACAAGGTCATGAGTTACATACAAGAGCGTTTCAACTAAAAACTTGCTTGTATTGCAGATTGGCGTGATCTCCTAAAAAGGGTGGCCAGCTAAGCTACAAACTCCAAACACAGTGAGATTAAGTAAGCAGGCACCTCAAATATATGCATTAATTGGTTATATATGAAGTTATCCACATCCACTCACCAATACAACAAAGAAAATTACTCAATAACTAGTTCAATGAATGTAGCATGTCAACTTTCAAGATGTGATGGTTTTAGTGATCATGAATTCCTGTCTCATTTTTAATTTTTAATCCCATAGATTTGATATTATATAATTTTAAGATAGTATCTACTAGTTAATGACATAAAGGTGAATGCATGTCTCCTGTATTTGATTATTCACGAGCTTTTTTGTTAGCACTATGGATGTGGCAACATTCAGTGCTTTATCTTTTCTGTATACTCTCTATTTGTTGGATATGATGTGATAAGTATTATTAACAAGTTTCTCAAGTTCTGGGTCTGTGAAAGTGCAACTTGGTGAAATTCCATTGATTTTTTGTTTATAGAAGAAGTGGTTTTTGCAATATTTAAACTAATTGAGTCCATCTCGAGCAAGATGTTGTTTCTGTTAACATTATTCGAAATAAGCAAACTGGACAACTAGAGGGTTATGGTTTTGTGGAACTTGATTCGCGTGCAACTATAGAGAGAATTTTGCAGAATTTCCATGGTACGCCCATGCCCAATTCTCAACAACCTTTTAGGTTGAATTGGGCTACTTTTGGAGCTAGTGCCAGACAGACAGAACCAAGCATTGAGTATTCCATATTTGCTAGGGAATTGGGTCGTGAGGTCACTAATATTATCTTGCAAGAGACTTTCCAAAGCTGATATTCATCTGTTAAAGTTGCTAACGTTTTGATACATGCAGATACAACTTGCACCAAAGGTTATGGGTTTGTCAAATTTGGTGATGAGAATAATAAAAATCGAGCTATGATTGAAATGAATGGTGTTTATTGCTCATCGAAATCTATGCGTATTAATGAAGCTACACCAAAGAAGTCCTTGTAATTTCAACAACTTGATTCCATGAAAGGTATGCTTTTCAAGGATGGTAGATTATACTTGTACGTTTTTATCAGTAGTTTTATGTATATATTGATAGGTCACTTTACATATGTCTTGTAACTCAATTTTGGGAAAACAATTCAGCCAACCTAGTCTGTCTACACGATTACATGTATCCCCTTCAAATCTTCATAAGTTATTCTTCTCTCTTTCATGGCAGTTGATTGCCAAGTGGTTCTCTTTTGTTGTTGGCCAGTCAATACTTTTATTTTAAACTTGTATGTAACCCTTTTAAGCACCATCTGCAACTGATGTAGGAGCTATCATCTCCTATAGTTTTCATTGTATGTCAATTAACTGTACAAGTATACATAGTGACAAGAGTTGACAGTTACTCCATCAAAGTTTTGAATTCTTAAAATTCTCAGAGATTGAGAATTGTCACATTGGGAGGTTTTCTGTTGAATAACTACTTGAAGAGAAGTTAAGAGTGGTTACATTCAGTTGATCTACATTTGCTTCCTACTATTTTCCTTTCCTCTTGAAAATCAGCAAGTTTGAATGGAGTTATGAGTTCTTGAACACTTATGAAAGTTATGTTGTCTCAAAGCAAGCTGCCAAGAGGATTTCTCCACTTAGGGGCATAGAACAAAACTCAATAGAAAAGAACCTTAATTAGTGGTGGCCCTAATTAGGTCATTTTTTATGATTATGTATTTAAACTGAATTCTCCATTTGATAAATTTGTATCATTTATCTGTTGCTGCAAACAACTCATTATTTTATGCTACATGCTTTCAGTCACAACATTCCTTCCTATTTTTTAAGCAACAGTTAAGCATGATTTCTCTTTTTTGTGAACATAGGTAGCTTGTTCCATTAAAATAGTCCTTTTAGCGGAATATAAGCAAATTATATCACCTATCTTGTGACAGATCATTGTAGCATCCTTGTCCATATTCCTTGATCAATTTCCTTTATTAAATGGCCCAAATTAACATCTCCCTTTAGATACTCCAGAAAGACTGGCATTGTATTGCAGAGTAAATTTGCAATTTTCTTGTCATAAACTGTTTGAGCAGATATATTTCTCTGCACTAAAATATAGTTGTCCTTGTTATGCATCGAGAAGTAATGGACACACAAGTTGAGGATTCACAAGCTGCATAGGTGAAGTTTGACATGGCTTAAATTTAAGTACTCACTAGAGTGGTTGTAGTGGAAGGGTAAGCAATGTTAACTTCTGGTTGTGGTCTTTAAAACCATTTATAACCAAAGTTCTCTGTTGGTCCAAAATTGGGCATGATTGTCTCCTTGGACTATTAAATGGCTCCTTTTGGTCTTTTAAGGACAAAGAGGATTTTATGTGGTCTTCTGGATTGTTAAATGGCTCCTTTTGATTTGACTTCCATGCACTGCTATGTTTTTTACAAACTAATAGTGTTTGCACTAAATATGCTTGTTTTGTTGTGGGTAGCCCAGCCTAACTAAAGCCAAAACAAAATTGAGCCACATCAACCATGGAGCCTTCGTAAACCACACATACCATTGAATTACCTCATTCCTTATTCTGCTTGTAGACAACTTGTAATCAAGTGAAACCTTGGCCATATATAATATGCAATACATGCGATAACACATAATGACAATGAACCTACTTAAAACATACCGTTGCATTACCTCATTCCTTATTTTGCCTGTAGACAACTTGTAATCAAGTGAAACCCTGGCCATATATAATATGCAATACATGCGATAACACATAATGACAATGAACCTGCTTACAACATGTCATTATTTCCCATGATCCGTAGCTACCAAGAACCAAATCACAAAAATAAAAAGCATGTGGTACTTCCATAATAAAGACAAATACATCAGCAACATCATAGAATAAACCATAGAGTGATCACATGTCATCAACATATGAAGCAGGAGTAATGGACTCTCAACCAGCAACCTTTTCCAGTACTTTGACCATAATGCACACTATGAGAACACCCTAAAACTGCCTATTATTCTATTTTTGTGGAGGTAAAGCTTTTTAATTATTGGATTTTAAATAAGGGGATATGCTTCATTGTGACACTTCGCAATCGATCTAATTTTTACAAGATTTTGTGTAAACATCTGCGACTCCAAAGTTGAAGTTAACATCTAAAACTAGCAATGTCCTGGGAAAGAGATTCAATCAAGAAATTTCACAAAATTTTAGGACATATGCTAATGTAAAGAACTGGAAAATTGTAAGAAAAGCTCACTTCCATCACAAAATGATCTACAATTTCAAACTCTGCAAAATATTTTTACTTCAAAAAAAAAAACATAATTCATGTTAATAATATGCAAGAACAGATTCTATGATTTCAGCTTTCTATTCTTTAAATGTAGATGCACGTTTAGAATGAAACACAGCTGTAATGTTTGAACAAACTGAAACATCCATGTTCCCAACTCTTTCTGTAATAAATTTGAATAAGGAAAGAATCAACCATCCAAATTAAGGCAAAGCCAAACACTACAAAATACCAAATTTGAAATAACAAAGCCTAAAAACTCAAACTAGCCTAGCAATTGGAAGTCATTAGACATTAAATAATGGATTAAGACTGGAGCATTAATAAGCATTTTTAATGAAGACCAGAGATGATAATATATAGGCAAATCTGTGCTGGCATCTTTTTATCAAATTTAAATATATTTCAGGCAATGCACATACTAGCCTTTGGAATCAAAATTAACTTGGATAATAGAAAACTTATTGTTGGCACCAAATTTATCTTAGATGATAGAAAAATTACGGCTCTAGATGATGAAATCCCACAAATAAGATGACAAATGGCATATTTCATAGTCGGAGCACAATTTTTTAGACAAGCATCTTTAGAAGTTTCTAGCTTTAAATCTCCATCATTGTTTTCCTTAGTGCCGCTTTGCTCATAAACCGTCTGGACTTCCTGCAGCTCCTGAACTAAAGTTAATGTAGCGGCTGCCCTAATCTTGGCATCTACATAGGAGAGGTTTCTAAACGCATCCATGTGTAACTCCGGTTGAACAGGGCCAGCGTCTTTCCCATGTGGAGGGTTACTCCAGAAAGCTTGGGTTTGTAAGCTTCATCAACACATCCATTCTGAGCATAACCCGAAATCACAGATGAAAAAGATACCAGATTCCTTTCAGGAATTTCATCAAAGAGTTTGGAAGCCTCATCAACCATGCAATTTTGTGCATATCCCACAATCATTGATTTCTAGAAGACCACATTTTGTTCAGGCATTTTGTCAAACAGGTCGAGAACCTCATTAACATACCCCTTCTGTGCATATCCTGCAATCATAGCATTCCATGTGACAACATATTGTCTAAGCAATTTGTCAAACACATAATGTGCAATGTTGATCTTCCCATATTTTGTATACATGTAAAGAAGGGAATTCCCCACAAAAACTTTAGAGTGAAACCCACTTCTGATTATTTCTTCATGAACCTCCACCACTGCTTCCAAGTGAGTACATGGTGGGAGAAGGCTGGATAGAGTGAATTGATTGGGGAGAATACCCGTTCCTTGCATTTGATTGAAAAGTGTCAATGCTTCTTTGCCATGGCTAGCCCTAGAGTAAGCTACAAAGAAGCGTTGACACTTTTCAATCAAATTCAAGGAATGGGTATTGCACATTTCGCTCAGGAATTTGCTCTAAAAACATGCGACCATCGATTAAATTCCCACACTTGGCATACACGCTTAGGAGTTTATTGGGAAGAGCCTTGACAGTGCAATTAAATTTGAAAGCACTTTGGATGATGTGAGCATGGACCAGCTTGGCCTTTTGGTAGAGCTCTGTTAATGAGGCATACCTGCAAGAGAGAATGATAAGCATAGAAATCTACTTGTTTTTCCATCAAATGCAAAATGCACATGGCTTCTCTCAATTGCCTTTGTTTACATGCCATCTCACATCGTTCTTCACTCAGGTTAGCAATCTTCACCACCACAAGGGCTTCCAGTTTCGTCGGGTGACTGCCTACCTGGTAAAAGTTCAAAGGTTGAGTAACTACAGGATGAATAAACTCCAGAAGACAACGAAGAAGGGAGATGATAGACTAGCGGGTCTCTTTTGACCACCAGGATTATGGGTTTTTTTTAGCACTAAATAACAACTTTATATTATAAAACAAAGTTGTATCAACGAATTACATTTTTATTTTTGGGAAGATTAGAGTTCTTCTTATAATCCAAAATAAATTACCACCTTGATAAAACATGATATTTATATTTTCTTCTCCCAACACTATTTTGACATTTTTATAGGTTTGGTAGTAAACAACATATCATAACAATGATAACAAAACAAGAAAGATGCCACCCAAAAAACAAGCTATTAGTAAGCAAAGTTTACTAGATGAACAACTCCTAAATTAAAAAAACCTTAATCTGTCTGGTTGTACAGGGATTTCATCTCTGAGCTCTTTAAAATAATATTTCCATCCAATTCACCGATGCATTTCTTTGAAAGTCTATCTGCTTCATCATTTAATTCTCTATAGATATGCCAAAAAGTAATGTGTGAGAACTCATATATCAACTTTCTAACATTTCCCATCCAATTTTCCAGTAACAAAGAGTGAAGTGCAGTTACCCCTCTAGCCCAATCTATAATAGCTTTTGAATCACCAACCATCATAATAGAAGTGAGTCTCATTCTCCTAACAAACCAAAGAAGTCCTCGTAAGGAAACCAGCTCTGGTCTTCTATTAGTTCCCTTTCGAACCCCAAAGATGTAATGGAGTTCTACCACCAATCCCTAAGATAACCTATAATATTCACATAAACCAATAAAAGCATCAAAACCAATAAATACTTGAGTACCTTGGTCGACGGCCAACAGATCAACTAGTTAATAATGGGGAAAGACTTCAAAAAACTACTCCAAATATATGAAATAAACTCATTATGATCCCCATTTATATCCTAGATAGAATTAGTTAATCTTTGTTGATTTGCAAAATGATGAAATGCATCCCTTCGCTTTTGTCTCCATGTTTCCTCCTTTTGTTTCAATTTTTTCTTCTTTCTTTATCTCAACAATAAGAAGCTTTTGTTTTCTTCTAGATGAAAAGTAATCTTTATCCACTTCCCCTATTATCATCTGAATTTATTCATCAAACTTGAGCAGCTCCTTTTCATTTTCTATTTTAAGTAGCAAGCTTCTAATTAACGAAAGATAGTTTACAAGGAAACTATAAATAATTTATGGAGTGATTGGATTTTTTTTTCACTTAGAAAAAAACAATTCCTGTTATTCACAAAGTAAATGAAGGAATCCTCAATTACATAACAAGTCAAATATTGAGACTTGAACCCGAGTGGGGAGTGATTGGATTATTATAAATATAGAGATAGAGAGAGGTTTTTTATGAAAAATGGAAAATGTTCAACGTAGATGAAAAATAATATAGAAGGATAAATTACACATGAGGAGGAGATAGGGTATAATGAGTGTGTGTATGTGTGTTGATTTCATCTATTTCATCATTATTGTCAATGTCATTAATTTATATGACATGCATGAACATGCATTTCATCTTGTCTATTGGGCATATGGCCTTAGGGAACCTTTATGGCTACCGTCAACCTTAAGCCAAATTGTGTACATAATATGGTTGTTCATGGTAATCATAAGAATAATGGTTTTGTGAGGCTCCTTGGAATTTTGTTCCATAGGTCAAGTATGAGGGGATAAAATTCCTCTTGATGAGACACCCATTGATGTTATTGTTGAGTATGAAGATGTATGGGTATCATACATAACATATACATTACATGAGCACACTGTTGGTGGGATGTTTCCAAAGGCCATGAAAAGGACTTGAATTAAAGATGTATTGAAGCCATATGGGTGGCACAACCATAGCGTCTAAAGCCTAATTGCATTGTATCGACATTGTTTCTAATGGACCTTAGATTTGTGGGGATACCCTTATCTTGTTCTCTTCATGATTGAACGGTTTTTCTAATGACCATATAACTTAGTTATATTTCCCTATGTGTGTGGATTTCTATGAGAATATGAAAGGAAGAATACCAAAAGTAAATGAGGAAGGCGAAATGTAGAAAGGAAATAGCAGGCCAAGCCTAATGTGGAAATGATTTGCATTGTTGGGTTACTCTAAAGGAAGAAGGGAAGGAAGGGAAGGTGTTTGATAGTATTATATAATGGAAGAAGGAAGGATTAGAAAAATATTGAGGCTAAGAAGGAAGAGAAAAACAAGGGTACATAGCAATATAGGAAACCTTTTATGGTGACATTCATGGTAAGGAATATTGGAAAAATCAAAAGAGGACATCGTAGGGGTTGGATAAATGAAGAAGGTATGCTAAATAGATGTTAAGGGGGCACATAAAATAGGAGAAAAGGACACAATCATTCACTAATACTATAGGCACATTAGTCAACCCAAAAGGAACCACCACAAACCCACAAATCTCAAATCAAAATGTAAAAGAAGTTTTCATGATATTTTCATCCTTTATTTATAGATGATCATACCCCAATCATAGATCAATATTAAAAAACATTATGGCCCCTTTAATATAATTAAAAATCCATAGATATAAGGAAATGGATATTGGTTATATATGGTGGCCTTAATATTCAACTCTATGTAATCTATACACAACATTTGGGATCCATCCTTCTTCCTCACAAAGATAATTGGTGTTCCCCAAGGGGACATGCTAGGTTGGATCAACTCTAAATCCAAAAAATTCTTCATATGCATCTACAACTAATGAAATTCAAGCATGGGAATTGAATAAGGGAACTTATATGGTCTTTGGTTCAACAAATAACACCAAATCACAATTGGGAGGAAGCCCATGCAACTCTTCAAGAAAAACATCTGGAATTTTTTACAAGATGGGATACTGAGTCAAAACTATGACACCACAATATGCATCTAGTATCCCTTCTTGGGACTTATTTTCAACTAAAATAATGATACAAATTGCAAGGATACAACCATGTTTGTCCCTCTCAAGACCTTTTCCTTCCCTTCATCATCTAAGAAATAAAGTAACTTTCTTATGTAATCTAGCACAAACGAATGCACCTCCAACCAATCCATTCCTATGATTACATCATAAGATCCCATTGTTTTCTAACACTAGGCTATTTGAGAGGGAAAGTGATTAGATCGACTAATTAGATAGAAGTGCATTTACCAGATTATATATTAAACCATAATAAAATTATTCAAAGATCCATTGTCATGGATTGTTTAGTGAGATACCTAGTACTATATTTATGAATTAGAAATATTACCAATATTCTATCCCAATTAGAGGTAATTGTGTTTATTATGGAGGCTGATTCAATTAGTCAATTAGTGAATAATTTATAGAGTTTAAGAAAATATTGGATAGGATTTATGTTGATAAAGAGTAGTGATCCTTTCTCATAATAATGCACACTCTGCAACCTACAACCTTCCATATTATCTAGTTTCTTATCATCTCTCACCATTATCCACTATGACTATCGAGGATGAATCCCCCAACCACTCTTTATTTTTATTTAAGATAAAGTTTTGTATCTTAGTTATGACGATCAATCCTCACTGATTAAATAAATTTTGGAACTTAGAGCCCTAGATTCATGGTGAGGATGGTTGAATAATATGGTGGGAAAACTCTAAATGCTCAACACAAATCAAACTCACTCTAAATGGTTTAATAGCTCAATTATGTTGCTCATTTTTAGATCTAGGTCTTGAGACCGATTCTCCACATGTCCTTGAATGACTCTTTTATGCAAGTTAAAGCTCATCGTAAAATCCAATCCAAGGCTCAGATTGATCTTTATGTGAATTTAATCTTACATTTACTTGTAATTTTTTTGTTACGAATGGGAATGCTTCCTTTATGAGTGAATGAAGAACTAGTTTGGTTCTGGGTGAGTGGTTCGTTTGAAACTTCTTTCCTTTGTATGCCCTTCCAATGGCTAGGGGACACCACTATAAATTGAAAAACAACGGAAAAATTTCCCAAATGGACTTTGGGTTACTTCATTGGGGTCCATGGGCTCAAACCTTCCATAACCATACATGATTTCTATATAGGTGATCTCTTTAGTCAACACTGGCCCCATGTTTCCTTTTATAAATTACGTATTTCAAAGAGAAAATTAAGCCATCACACTCAATTCCTTTTCTACTTTCATATTTTTAATCTGACACGTGGACCATGCTTTACCCATTTGCATTCGTGTCAGAGACTGGATATGTAGGCTAGGTTATGCTATTGTATGCACTTGGGGGTTATTATTAAGACATGTAGATGGCCCTTTAGACTTTTATCCGATTATTCCCCTCAAGAAGAGTACGATCGATTTTCAATACCCATGTGGGCCTTCAAGTCCCTCAACTCACAAGATTTCTCAATGGACCACTTTCCAAGGGATCTACAACCTTCATGGTCTCCCCTTAAAATCTTGGGAAATGATTACCAAACATGATCTCATACAAAACGGCTAAGAAATATTCACACAAATGTACTACTATGCTTGGTTTTATATCAAAACTAAACATTTAACCATATTTTTCAATAACAAAAACCATATGACGTGGTATGTTCTAGAAATGATCACAGAAAAAGACATGGCCATCTAGATTTATGAGACCTGTACAAGATGCCATTAAGGCAATTCTTTTCATTGGAGCATGCCACAATTTCTTTGTGTAGTAAAACATCAAGGAACTAACATACATAGATGTTCACCACTTGCTAATTCATGGAAATAATCTTTGTAACCACAAATTTTAGGACTCCCCTCCATGATACATTTTTGGGGACAATATCTTTCCTGAAAAACATGTCTTTTTAATGTGTTTTCTCTGCATTCTTTGTGTCACCCTGCTTTATTCCCATCTTCATTGCATAGAGAATCAAGTTGGACATCGAGTCCAACCTTGTATTATACTTCAAGAAGTCAAGGTGTATCATTGTACAACATACAACAACTTTTTCTAAAACTTAACTCAATGGGGTCATTGAGCAACATGGTGGCTCTAAATTGATTCCCTTGGCCTTGAGCAGGTGGTTTAAATTTTTTTGTCAAATAAGTGTATACCATATACCATCAGGACCCACATTAGAGAGAGAGATGAGGTTGAGATGCATTGTGCACATTATACTTTGTTGTTAGCTCACACGACACATGATTAGGAGATGGATTGTGTGTTGAGCCCAATGTAGTTTGGGCTTTGGAACTTAACTTGGATGGTATAACATGGGAGGTACTAAAGCATGGTTGTCTTGTGAAATAATATAGAGATTGGCTAATAACTAGTTTAAGTAGGAAATATGTGGTGCCTGGTACCAATTGGGGGTTCCCATTGGAATGGAGGACATTTTTGATTCATGGTAGGAAAACAACAATTTTTAAAATTTGTTCTTCCTTACTCAACCCTTATTGTTGATATTTCTATGGGTTTGTAGACTCAGAAAGATCAATACAAATGTAATTGTTCCTTGAGAAATATGGACTCATATCTTGTTTGATTTATGGGTAGATCCATTGCAATAAATTCAACTCTTTAATGCTGATCCCAAAAGTGTGGGTTTGTTAACCATGTCAAATAGGGCATCTTGATATATTTAGTTTTCCTCAAGGGTGGATATCCTTTTAAATTGAGACCTATATCATGAGCCCTATATTGAGGCTGAACATGCCCATGGTTAGTTGCAATAATTTATAACTATTTAATAAGAGGATCCACCACATGAACTTCTTCATCAAAAGGTAGAAATGAAGAAGTCGAGCAACATTCCACATTGCTTGTAGAATCGGGACGCCGCATAGTCATCATCTTCATCATCATCCTTGTCATCATCACCATATTAAATAAAGTCTCATACATAAAAAATTATTTCCATCATCAATCATATTAAATAAATTCACATATATAAAATATCATTACCATCATCATCGTCACTCCAAAATTACAATTTATATACCTAAATTCTAGTAATGAAAAATAAAAAATATTTGGCCTTCTAAAACATACATGTAAAAAGCACAATAAAAACACAAATACTAAAAATAACATAAAAATAAAAAATAAAACAAAATCATAAAAAGAAAACAAAAAATCATAAAAAAAACTCAAAATCAAAATGCACAACAAAGAACAAAACCTTAAAATGCACAACAAAGAACAAAACCTCTGCCCAGTATGCAAGCCTGACTGCCATCCCTCCTCGACTGCTTTTCCTATGTTTATGAGTTCTGCGGTATAGCTAATAATACTCTGCCTTGATTTTTGCATGCCCGACAGCTCCTCATACCTCCCTAATTAATAGTTCTATGGCATAGCTAAGAATACTCCATGTAATTGAATCGCTGGGACGAACGGTGACTGAGAACATCTCATGCCCTAGCACCGACATGCTGACGCAACACATAGAACTCACAATGAAAAATCGTTGAGAACCCACGGTGATAGAGATCTGAAGTGTTGAAGAGGACCAATTTATTCAAATCTGGATCGAGCCCAATCATGTAATCTTTATTGACAATGCATGCCATGTATTTGAAGTAATGTCTAAAAAAAATTGAATTCTGCCTAAATAGTTTATAGAGTTAATGAAGATTGCAACTTTTCCTGATGTAATTTCTCTCAGCACTATCCATACAATTGGGTGAACAATACTCAAAGCTCAGTCAAAATTTATCATGAATGCTGTCAGTCATGAATCGTGAATGCTGTCAGTCCCCAATCGTGAATACTATCAAGAATCATGATTTGTGAATCATGAATAATGTTTTCGAGCTCTCCCATACTGTGAACATTAATTGTGTCATGAGATTACTGCAGTCCCCAATCATGGATGTGATAATCAGATTGCAGCACTTGAAGGGCTTCCTCTATGGAATCTTATTACCAACTCTTCAGAGACCAAAACATGTCGAGCTTGTAGGTGTTATTGGTGCTATAAGTAGGAGCCTTTACAACAGAACGATGGCTGCCATTTCTTCCATAGTTGTCCTTCAATTAGAAAGTTTACAAAAAAATAGATTTTAGGGCAGTAGCCGTAAATCTCCAGGATGCAACGTCCAAACCTAGATTGCAGAACAGTTCAACAATCCTTGACACATATTAATACTCAAGATGCAACGATCCCTCTCAAAGAAGAAGCTAACTGCTAAAACAATGGGTAAATGCTAAACCTTGTTGAGAAGCCTCCCAAGGATATCCGCGCTACCCTAATGAAGCATGAATATAGCGGGACATTTTTACAAAAGCTTGTCTTAACTGATCCATACTCTATAATACACACTGATTTGACCACCCTACAAGGTTATCCCAAGGCTGCAGCTCCTCTAGAAGGTGATCCAAGGGTGGTTCAAATATTCAAAAAGGCTAGGCACAGCAAATAAACCTCTTCAACAAGCATGCAAACTCTTCAAGTGCATCTCCAAGAGTATTCAAATAGACCACAAGAAAGAATGTTGATCAATGCTTTGTTGGTTGCTACTAGATGAACCCTATAATTTCTATTTAAAAGTGATGGCATGTAGTTTGTTTATTCAATCACCCTCCAACAACAGCCTTACTTCCCAATGAGGTTTCAATCCATGAACTTCTTTTTAGATCTAGACCGTTGCAAATCATTTTCAAGTCACATGTTAGCTAATGCTTAGATTGCTGCACATGAAATGACGCCTAAAGGATGCCCATAATTGAAAATAAGGCTTCCTCTACACAGGAAACATGATCAGATTTGCCAATGTACACCAATAAATTTCACCCAGAACATAGCATAATTGCTTCTCAGCTCATAGCATTAGCCCAGAATTGGATTTCTGCTCATTCTTTGTAGCTAAAACATGCCTAGAACTACTATTCAATTGCATAAGCCAGCCCACAATATGGATAGGACGCTACTTTCTGCTGCTACACATGCCTAGAACTGCTGGTACTACTAA
This sequence comes from Pseudotsuga menziesii, assembly GCA_001517045.1. Lineage (NCBI taxonomy): Eukaryota > Viridiplantae > Streptophyta > Pinopsida > Pinales > Pinaceae > Pseudotsuga > Pseudotsuga menziesii. Next base: position 410,050 of record LPNX010101533.1, on the reverse strand, counting down.
TTGAGGTCTGTAATGCACCTAGAGGCTAGAACTGCTCCCTAAATATTCTTTAGACACTCAGAACAGTTCATATAATGTCCAGGTTTTGGATTTATGGCTGTTTTCATGACCATATCTGTTACTCTCATGCTGTCTTTTCCCACAATCAGCCCAGAATTAGAAATGAATGATGTTTTAGGGCTATTTGAGGCCACAAACTGACCCAAAATTTCCCATAGTGCTGTAAAAATGGTATAGAATTTGTCCTCTACATACCCAGAAACCTTGAGAATAGCCCAGAACTCCTCACGAAAACTGAAGGTAAACACCCTACGCAAACAGGGGGATAACACAACATAAATCGTGTCTTCTATTATTATTATTGTTGTTGTTTTCTTCTATTTTTTATATTTTTCTAACATAACAATTGTCATCAACAAACTGTAACAGAAAACATCAACCATGAAATGAAACAGGGCATCATGACCAAGGAGTTGTAATATACAGTCAACAAAATCAACTGTCATATAATGTTTACAAAATAGACCATATAAACAATTAATTCTAAAGTTATAGAATATATATTATAAACTAAAAAAGACAATAATTCTACCATCTGTTAAGTGTTAAACTTTCGGGTTACTCTGAAACTGTTTACACCAAGTTTGGGATGCATCATGAAATTTGGCATACATGGCGGATTTTCAGCCCCTCGATAGTATGAGAGGGATTGTAGCATGACAGATGTTCCACGATGGATATGCACACTTGTAATAGCTTGCTCAAAGGATGCCAACCTTAGATGATCATTGGCGTAATGTTCTTCCCTAGGGCATTTGAGATTTCTTGCTTGGATGGTGGGCCTACTACATGATGGCCACATGGAGGATTCTCTTAGCGGGAGAATTCCCTACAAGATACTAGGAAAATTGTGCATTGTGGATTACTACAAGCCCTAGATAGCATGTGGCATCTTGGTTTTTTGTTCAAAATATTTGAAATGGCTTAGGGACGCCTAGGGCTTAGACTTTGTTCTTGCAAGGGGTAGCTGCCCCAATGGAATACTTGGCTTTGGAGGATGAATGGAATCATAAAGGCTCAAGATGGAGTGGTGTGACTTGCCTTTCATAGCTATATCACCTTGGGTGGTGCACGACGTCATCATTGGAGCTTAACAATAGTACTTAGGGGTGGAGCACTTTGCTTGAGTGTGGCTTACTTATGTTTAGTAGGCTTTCTTGTAAGGCTTAAGCTGACCTATGCTATATTGTTGTCCTTCCTTGCCTCTCATATAAACAGAGAAAGGAGAGAGTATTTCCAAACATCAAAACATGTCACAAATTCATTTTTATCTCTTCTTTGGGGTGCTCTCTTAGTGATGTGCTAAGGTTCACGAGGAAACCCTAGTGGAGCATAAGAGGAGAAGATGGACAATTATTTCTTGAATTCTTCTTTGTAAATTTGATCTCTCTCTCTTGGGCATTGGGGCTTCTTGGTCTCTTGGAGCATATTGGATTCTAGGATTAGGGTTTCATCCTTTTGAGGCTAGAGATTAGGGTTTGATGTATTTGGGGAAGAAAAGGAGGAGGGTGTCTTTCCTTGGAGATGTTGATGTTTGTAGCTCAGACAGGTATTTCCATGATTTTGTGTCTTACTTATGGAAATCATCATTAATACCTCTTTGGAACCTAGGAAATTCACTTATTTAAAGTCTATTAAAGTGAATGCCTTTTTAGATGATTGAGGCTAATTTAGAGAAATGCCCAAGTTTTTGGCATTAAAGATTTAAATTAATTAAATGAATCTCAATCATTTATCTCAAATGAGTGAGATTTAATCTCAGCAATTGGAGTTAGGGTTTTGGTTCATCTCAATAGTATCATAGGTAGCTGAGGAGAGAGAGGAAGATACACCATCACAAAAGTGAAACTCAAGCATTGAGTTGGAGAGAGAAAGACATTGTACTTCCAATTTTTCACTAAGAGAAAAACAAATTTTCGAAAGACATTTGTAGGGGCGGCATACCAGTCAAGCAGAGCCATCACTTGTCTGTAGGGGTAGCTGTACAAGATTCTGTACAATGGTACAAATCCATACTGCACAGTCCATACTGTTGTATAGATCAACCGTACAGGGATTCAATGTAGTCATTTAGATCTGTACAAATCATCATCTGTATAGTCGTATAGATTGGCCACATGCACAGTTCCGTACAATCGTATGGACCATACAATGAACGCACAAGGCCATACAAGGAAATAGATTCAACAGTTTGTTTGTAGAGGGTTTTTTGGGGTGATTCTTTTTTTGTAAGTAAGATGGGACCCTTCTATTACTAGATCAAAACTAAAGATATTTACATATCCTGCTTCTTAAAACATGGAGTCAGGCATCGGTCTAGTATCCAAAAAAAGAAAAATAAAAACGATAGCCCATAAAGAAAGACATAGGAGCATGAGAGCAGCATAGCCCTTCAGCGTGGGTGCTCGATCCTAAAAATAGATAAGTGAATCTTATCCATAACAAAACATAGACCTACTTAGCATAAGGAACCAAGCAAAGATTTAACCCAAAACAAACCACAAATATCATCTAACTGTCCCGCGATGAGGAAAGGATTAGCATCAGTGGGAGGACTCGGCTTCATCTGGGAAATTTATGATGCCTTGCCCACTCCCCTGGTTAGCATCCACATGGATCGATTCCTCCATGTCCTCATCTTCATCTCACGGGATGTGCTAAAAGGGTGGAGCTGAGAGTCAAGCCATGCGCAACATTATGAAAATCATTGCTGGTTGGGCTCAGGGTTCTAATACCCCCTTTATTCTCATGTAGGTTGTGAATGAGGTTGAATTCGTCGCCTATTATCTAGTGTCTTTTCCAGACAAGGTTACTCATGTTCTGCAGTGACCTAAGAAAGAGCTGCTTGGAAGCTAGTTTGAAGGGCCCATACACATTAGTAAGGAATCCTTTGGAGTTGGTTACTAAAATATGGAACTCGACAGAGATTGAAAATTTTGTAGCCATGAAATTAGTAAGACTTAAGCCTGAAGGGTTCCATATGATTCCTATACCTGCTTCTGCTCCTGAGGAATCAATGGCAGAGGCTTCACAGTTCTTCCATATCCTACTTTCTATGGATTTGTTAGAATAATCAACCCATAGTTTACCCACTTAGACATTAATTTCATTATTTCTGTCTTATTTGCCTAGTTCATGTGTCCCACCTTGTGCAAGTTGCTAATTGCCTATACATAGAGGTCAAAATTGCCATATCTGACTCATGTAGCACTTGGGAAAGCCTTAGGAATCAAATCTGCTTTATTCCTGGCCTCCTAGGCGCCTATCTTCTTTTTATGCTTTACTGCCTGCTTTTTCAGTGTTTTAAGGCACATAGGAAAGCAAGACTAGGTGAGGTGAACTAGTTTTTTGTCCTCTTCATCCTCCACTCTTTTCTCCATGAAAAAGCATGTATGATCTGCCATTCCACTACTCTTTATCTTTCCCATGCGGCCTTTCCAATTCGTGAGATCCATGACAGATTTGGGATCAGCTTTTTACACCTATGGGGGATTTGCCTATTTTGAGTAAGCCTGCTTTATGCTAGTTTTGGATGCCTCCTTATGCATTCGACCTCTTGGTGTATTCTATATATTCAGAAACCTATGTTATTATAGGGTTCGCTATTGCACACTCAGTTAATATAATTTTGTGTTACAGCTCCATATTCAGTCTCCATTGTTAGCAATTTTGCATGATCAATTGATAATTGTTGTGGGTAAAATTAATCTACTGCTGGCATGAATTTATACATGGTATTAGAGCCATTGTAGTTTGTTAATCTCCTTCAAAAATTGCATTGCAGGTTTAACATCAAGACTGGGAGCCTTCCATTGACAGCCGTGACAGATTTTCTGAAGCTATGGATTCACAGAAAAATATCTTGACTCCCTTCAACTATTTTGAATGGAAAGCAAAGATGGAGATCTTGTTGACAGCGAAAGGCCTCTACAGGGTGACCATGGCTATAGAAGTAGAGCCCAATGCTGCTATAGAGAAGATCAAATGGCACAATCGGAGAGATGAGGCCTATGGCCTCCTATGTCTCAGTATTTCTCGAGACCTCCTTTTCCATCTCGATGGATTAACTTCACCGGATCAAGTATGGGAGAAGCTTTCTGATATTTTTGGAAAGACAGATGAGATGAGGGGACATCAGATAAAAAATGAGCTGATTTCTCTGAGTCCCAGTAGCTTTGAATCGCTGCAGCTATATTTCTCCAAGTTCAAAGCACTAGTTTTGTAGCTGAAGCAGTGTGGTATCGAAAAGAAAGATGATCAGCTCGTATTGGCCATCCTCTCGAAGCTAGGACCTGACTACTCAGTCTTCGTTTCGACCTTCTATGCCACAAAACTCATAGCTCGAACCTGGAAGATGCCTAGCCTTGCATATTTCATGGAATCTCTCACACAAGAACAAGACAAGCTGGTGATGATGGGCACCATCAAACCATCCAAAGATCAAGCTTTGATTGTTGGAGATTCAAGGGTGGATTCAAAAAGCAAAAAGAAAGCTAAAAATCCACCTTAGCAAAGGAGAGACAAGAAACAGTCTCCAGAGGATCAACACGGTCCCAAGAAGAATAACGAGAAGTAGAAAAACAAAGGTGAAATGAACAAGTGCTCATACTGTTCGAAGGGAAATCGCACTGAAAGCTCTTGTATGAAAAAGCAGATTGATATGCTGACCCAACTCCTGGAGAATAATGGCATCTCCTTTCCAGAAATCTCAAAGAAGAGAGAAGGAGGATCATGTTCGGATGACAGAGAGAGAGTTCATGCTCTAGTTGCTGGCAAATCAAGCTCACCCAGTTTTATCATAGATTCTGGAGCTTCAAGACACATGGTTTCGACTAAGGAGGCCTTCTCCTCACTGGATATGTCGAAAGGACCATCTATTGTACTGGGAGATGACTCTCTCACTGAAAGCAAAGGCAAAGGAAGGATAGAACTTGATCATGGTAACTTCAACAATGTGCTGTATGTCCCTGGTCTCGCCTCCAACCTCCTGTCAGTGTACCAGATGACCCACACTGGGTCTCCTAAGAAGGTCATATTCTCCCCTGATGAAGTTGAGATCATAGAGATTTCAACTGGTAGAGTCATTGCAAAAGGAGTTGCGAATCATGCTCAAAAGGTATAAATGTTTTCACACTTCCTACCTTACTCAAACCCCACTGCTCTTCTTATCCATGCTAATGAAGCTAGCAAGCTATGGCATGAAATATTTGGCCATCTAAATTACAAGTATCTGTCTGATCTTAGTGAGAAAGAAATGGTCATAGGGTTTCCCAAGATAAAATTTTCCAAAGGAGTCTGCGAAGGCTGTATCCTAGGAAAATACCCAGAGCACAAATTTGAGAAAGCTAGTCATGAGAGAACCTCTGCACCCCTCGAGCTGATTCACAGTGATGTTCCTGGCCCATTCCCTCATATGTCCATGAGTCAGGACAAATATGCATTGACCTTTATTGATGATTTTTTCAAGTATTGTTGGGTTCACTTCACGAAACACAAGTCTGAAGTTTTTGGCCTATTCAAAGTCTTTAAGGCTTTGGTTGAAAACCAGTGTGGAAGGAAACTCAAGGTCCTCAGATCTGACAATGGTGGTGAGTATGTCAAGTCTGAGTTTATTAACTATTGTGCAGATGCAGGTATTCAGATCCAGCATTCTATCCCCTACACACCACAGCAAAATGGTGTTGCTGAGAGGAAGAACAGATCACTGAAGGAGATGGTAACATGCATGATGGAGGCCAAAACTTTGCCACCAAAGTACTAGGCTGAAGCTATCAACTGTGTAGCCTATATCCAAAATATTTTGCCTCACAAAATATTTATGGCATGATTCCATTCGAAGCATGGAGTGGGCACAAGCCAGATGTGACCCATTTCAGGATTTTTGGCTCAAAGGCATGGGCTGGAATCCCGACAGAGAAGAGGAAGGCTTTGCAGCCCCAAAGCCAAGAGTGTCTTTTTGTAGGATACTCTGAAGATTCAAAAGGGTACAATTTGATAAATTTTAGTACAAACAAAGCCTTCATTGAAAGGTGTGTTCAGTTTGAAGAAGAACCCCTTGCAGAATTGGAGGTTGGTGAAGCCTCTTCACCACCTGAACCTCAAGAAGTAAGTAAAGAGTTTGTTGAACATACTGATTCTGATTTGTCTGATGGAGATGAGTTTATTGCAGACCCAAGCAGCCCCACAAGGCCAAAATGGGCAGCCAAGACACTACATGCAGCAGGTGAGCTAGCTGGGGATCCCAATGACCCAAGGAGGACTAGATCTCAATTTGAGAGTGGTCTGTGCATGAAGGATACTATGCTTGCTGAAAAATGATATTTGATGGTGGAGTCTAATCCAAAAACATATGAATAAGCAGCAGGAGATCCAAGATGGCAATCTTCCATGAAGGAGGAGTTCATCTCACTCCAGAAGAGAAACACATGGGAGTTAGTGGATCTTCCTCCAGGGAGAAAACTAGTACAATGTAAGTGGGTCTATAAGACCAAATTTGCTGCTGATGGTTCACCACTAAAGTAAAAGGATATATTGGTAGCTAAAGGATACTCACAGGTTCATGGCATCGATCACAATGAGACCTTTGCCCCAGTGGCAAAGATGGATTCCATCAGGCTAGCTCTAGCCATTGCATCCTCAAGGCAATGGGAGGTACATCACATGGATGTAAAATGTGCCTTTATAAATGGAGATCTCACTGAGGAGATATATATGCAGAAGCCTCAAGGTTTTTCTACTAACCCTTCTCTTGTGTGCAGGTTGAGAAAGTCATTGTATGGGCTAAAGAAAGCCCCCAGGGCTTGGTATGCCAAGATAGATAGCTTCTTGCTATCTCTGAATTTTGTTCGGTGCAAATCAGATCCAAATTTCTATTTGAAGTCTGTTAATGGTTCATTAATGATCATTGTGTTATATTTTAATGACCTCTTCATTACAGGAAGCTCACAGGCTGAGATTGCTTCCTTAAAAGGAGCTATGAACCAAGCCTTCTCTATGACAGATTTGGGGCTCTTAAGTCAATTTCCGGGGCTTGAGATTGCTCAAACCAAAGCTGGAATAAAGGTGCACCAGTCCAAGTATGCCTTGGATTTTCTGATCAAATTCAGAATGCAAGATAGCAAAGCAAGCAAAACTCCTTTCCTTTCAGGAGTGAAGCTGGAGGAAGATGATTCTCCACCGATGGTAAACAATACACTGTATAGGCAATTGATTGGATGTTTATTGTATTTGACACATAATCAACCTGATATTTGTTATGCAGTAAGTGTGGCTTCTAGATTCATGGATCAGCCTCATGAGATCCATTGGAAAGCAGCCAAAAGGATCCTTAACTTTGTTCAGGGAACAAGGACACATGGGATCTTCGATAAGGCAAAATCTGATCTTGATTTGATTGGATTTACTGACAGTGATTGGGAAGGTGATAGCACAGACAGAAAGTCCACTTCAGGTTATGTGTTCATGCTTGCAGAAGGACCAATCAGCTGGTCAAGCAAGAAACAGAGCGCCATTGCACTCTCATCTACAGAAGCTGAGTACAGAGGAGTTGTTAATGCACCAACTACGTGTTTATGGTCGCATGGTTTACTTGGAGAATGTGGTTTCGAACCTGAGTACTCAACTACCATCTACTATGATAACCAGAGTACCATTTGAATCTACAAAGATCGAGTTCAGAAGTAGAGAACTAGACACATTGATATTCACATGCACTACATCAAAGAGCTTGTGCATGATGGCACCATTCACCTACTCTTCTGTTCATCTTCAGAACAAGTAGCTGATATCTTCACAAAGCATTTTGTGAGAAGAGCTTCAGCAATCTCAAATAACTGCTGGGGATTGCTGATCATACTGTAAAGGCATGAGTGGAGACAAGATTCTACAATTTTGTTTTACAGTCCATGTTTAAGGGAGGATTTTCCCAAGTTGGTTTTGCCTCTTTCCTTGTTTCATATGGACTTGCAGTATGTAAAAGGGTGACTAAGCCTTGTTGCTAGGCCCTATATTTTTGATTTATTACTCATAAGGTCAGGCTTAAGGGGGGTGTTAGAATAATCAACCCATAGTTTACCCACTTAGACATTAATTTCATTATTTCTGTCTTATTTGCCTAGTTCATGTGTCCCACCTTGTGCAAGTTGCTAATTTCCTATCCATAGAGGTCAAAATTTCCATATCTGACTCATGTAGCACTTGGGAAATCCTTAGGAATCAAATCTGCTTTATTCCTGGCCTCCTAGGCACCTATCTGCTTTTTCTGCTTTACTACCTTCTTTTTCAGTGTTTTAAGGCACATAGGAAAGCAAGACTAGGTGAGGTGAACTAGTTTTTTGTCCTCTTCATCCTCCACTCTTTTCTCCATGAAAAAGCATGTATTAGCTTCCATTCCACTACTATTTAGCTTTCCCATGCGCCCTTGCCAATTCGTGAGCTCCATGACAGATTTGGGATCAGCTTTTTACACCTATGGGGGATTTGCCTATTTTGAGTAAGCCTGCTTTATGCTAGTTTTGGATGCCTCCTTATGCATTCAACCTCTTGATGTATTCTATATATTTAGCAACCTATGTTATTACAGGATTGGCTATTGTACACTCAGTTAATATAATTTTGTGTTACAGCTCCATATTCAGTCTCCATTGTTAGCAATTTTGCATGATCAATTGATAATTGTTCTGGGTAAAATTAATCTACTGCTGGCCTAAATTTCTACAGGATTTGAAACTCTCCTTTGAGCATTTTGTTTCTTGAATAAAAATCACTAAGGGTTTCTCTTCCCTTATTTTCTTCTTCAATAATCTTTTCTTGCTAGGTGCGCTGCACCCTCTGATGTTCCAAGATAAAAGCTTCATTGGGAGGGTTTGCTGGATATGGAAAAGGTTTCCTTGATGGTCAAAAAATTCCTTGACACCACAATTTTTTCCCCAATGTCCTTGATGCATTGCTAGTTACTTCTTCTTCCACATTTTTCATTGCTTGTCTTCTTGATAGTCTCGTGGATTTTGGCTCTTGGGTTATCCGAGCAAACTACTAGAGATTTATCTTTTTTCCTGGTATTTATGATTGCTTCCTTGAGTAGAACAACCTGTTGTGCTGGTATGATCCCTTTGATTGGATCTTGGATAGCTTTCTCAAGTTTTTATAGGTTTAGGTCTCCTAGATCCATTTCCTCTGTGTCTTCTTCTTCTACCTGCATATTGGTTTGTTTCTCTATTGTCGCATCCTGGAAGGTTTCCAAGCTTTCCTTGCAATCCTTAGGGCCGTCTTTGGATGTTTCTGGGATTTCCCTATTCGGATTTTTCTGAGTGCTTTCCTTTTGTAGAATCTTGAATGGATTAGAGGTGCTAGATTTTTTTTTTACCTTTGGTCCTTGATGATGCTTGGCCGATCTCTTATTGCTTGCAACCTTCATGTACCCCTCCTCGTCCTTCTCGTCTTTTCTTTTTCTACTGGGTAGTGGGATTATTTTCAGGGAAATCGTTGAACAAATGCCCATGTTCATGGCACCTCCTGCATCGAAACAATATGTGCTCATAATCAATGGATTGATACCAGTCTTCATCCTCCCAACATAGGTTTATACCTTTCAGTATCTCCTTCGCAATGTTCATGTCAATGCATATGGGAGAATACGAGGTGTACCGCATTCTTTTTATCTGATCTACAATATTCACAAACTCTCCAATGGAATTCCCCAATGCCTCCAAGATGTTCTCATGCCAGTATTCAGATGGGATCGAATATAGCCTGATCTAGATCAGGAAAAAGTATAAGTCCTCACTGTCTAGGTTGAATTTTTCCTTCCATGGTCTTAGAAACAACCCTACGAAATTAAAAAAATATGGGCCTCCCTCAAATATTTTGTTCCTGTCTTCCAGGTTTAAAAAGATGACTGTAAAGAATCCCTTAGCTCCTAAGTGTAGATCAAAGTGCTCCAGAGGATTCCATGTTACATTAATCCACCAGAGCAAAGCTTTCTCCGACAGCCAAATACCCACAAACTTTTCTATAAGGGCATGGTCCCTCCTATGCTGTAAATGCGATCTGAAGCCTTCGTCCTTCATCTGCAACGAGGGGATTTCTTTGTTTTGGCTATGCATTTTCTAGCGCTATGCATTGGCCCTTTTCCTTTTTCTAACTCTTTACCCATGGTTCCTTCTTTCCTTATACTCTGATGATCTGTGTCCATGTCCATGCTGGTTGAGGTCCCTCCCAGTGGGATCCCCCATGGTCGTCACCCGACCCCAATGAGAGTGCGACTGACGAGCCCACATCAGTCTGAGCAGAACAATAGATTGAGCCTGTGTAAAACTAAGTCTAGCCGGTGGTAGACCTGCAAGCCCGCGTCAGAATAGAGCGCAGATCAGAGCCTGAGGCTCCTGTCAGAAACCCTATGCAGCTTCCAATGCCATTGAAGAAATCGTCAACCTCTCAGCTCCTATGAAGGTTTTCCGGGGTGATTTGCAGGAGGAAGAAATTTGAAATTTCTTAGTGTGGCTGATTTGACATTTGTTGTAGTGTATATTATTGGGACATTTTCCCAGTAAGGGAGCCCTTGTGAGCTTGGAAATTGTTGAATGAAAAGCTCATTTGAAGGGCAAAAATTATGTGCATGTTTTTTTAATTTTTATTGAGTAGAGCCGTTTTCCATTAAAATCTATTCCGCTATTTATTTTTGTTAAAAATTCCAGCAGTATAATTTATTCAGTGAGCTGTAAAAGTAATTTTCAGCAAGAAAAATCACTATGAAATATTTTATATAGGCCTGGAATAAGTAAAATTTTGACAAGAGATAGTGTTGGAGTGATTCTTGCATGTAAGCTAGGGTTTATTGACTAACCTAGCTAGGGTGTATTGGGCGGTTGGATTTAGTCCTAGCCTTGAGAGGAGGTTATGTTATGTAACTCTTTTATTGAGCATATGTATATGAGATTTCCAACTATCCATATGTTGTGTTTATTGTAAATTTGATTGCAACATTTTATCTTCTTGGGATGGTTATTTCCAGTTCTTAATTGTCTTGCTGATTTGACACACTTAAAAAAAAATGTTAAAGGACTTGACACTAAGATTGAAAATAATAGTACATCAATAAATTGTTGTTTTGTTTTCTATTATATTTGTTGTATGAGAAAAATTTTCATATCTGGTTTATGCATGTGAAGTTGCCCTAGAGGGCTGGAAAGTTGTAAACTGATTGGAATGATTGGTATCTTTTCTACTTGAATTGCTATGAATTTTGGGGCTAATTGAATTGAATTATTTTCATTGTTCTGTTGATGTTTTACAAATTAATTTACAGCAGTCCTAAAGGAGGAACCTTCTTGAAGAAGGTGAGTTTCATACTTGCATTAATTGCTTGATGCAAATGAAATTTTCAACATTAAGGTTTTCAAGACTTTTTTTAATAAGGAAAACTTCATAGAGAAACCCAAGGGATACTTATGCATTTGTGGATTGCATTCCTAATAAACCCATCGGCATAGGCTAGTGCAATTGACCCTGCGGATTCAAACTGGCATCTAGTGGCACCGAACTAGCCAAATTCCCAACAACATTGGCAACAATCGGTTCAGCTAACCCTTGGACTAGCTTTCTTAAGCCTCTTGTCATGAGAAATTTCTAATTTCTTCTCCCATGGCCTAGAAGCAACAAGAATATTTTGCACTATTTGTTTTGATGTCAGATCAAATAATATAATCATACATCTAGACAAATATGAAATGCTAAATTTTTTTATTGTAATCTATCGTACTACCATTAGGTAACTCAGCATTTGGGACCACAGTTTTCTTTTTTTTAACAGCTAATTTTTCTTTTTTTAACAATCAATTTTTATTACTTTCCACATTTTGGCATCCCTATTTTCAGAAAATGACACCTGATTTCTAGAAAATGTTGCAGATCTGGAGGCGTCCCCAATAGTTGGAGATGTTTCCATCCCCCCTTTGGGGATGGGGAATATGTCCTTATGCTACATAGGACAACCATAATATATCCTACAACCTCTAAATGAAGATTCTACAATATTATTTTGCAGGAAATATTAAAGTGCAGACATGGCTAGGCAAGATCAAGCTAGCTTTCCAATTGCATGGTGTTCATAACCAAGAATTTAATCTAAACATTGCACTTTAGCACCTTGAAGGGTTGTCGCAGACATGGGGATAAAGACATATCTCTATTCTAAACACCTGAAAGGATATTTCAGCGAGTTTGTAGATATAATAAACTATAGTCTCAATTGAAACTAGATATACACAGTGATTTGCAAGAAGCTAGGTTTTAGGAACAATACCCATCTTGCCAAGTTCATATTAGCAACAACTCTGTTTACCATGTTTAACAATGGTTCAAAAGAAGAACCATTGATGTCATTGGTTAAGTGATCTAGTAGACTACTACCTTTTGGAAGAATTGGACTCAGTAATTTTTTCCTACTGAACTAAAACTAGCCTGTAGAAAGTAGATAGCTCTTTTAAGTAGGGTGTCACTAAAATACGATGCAAAATATTCTGCAGTCTCATGTCTCCTTTCATCACACTGTACAATGTCAAAGATTTGGCAGTAGGCATACTCATCCCAGACTAGTTGATCAACAAAATCACCAAGTCTGGTGTACACTCTCTGCATTTTTGATACAAAATTTTCCTAAGCGTGATCATAATCCACCAAAAAACCTAAGTCTTGAGTTGATAGCCATCCTTGTTTCCATATTGAAGTGGTAATAGGGTTCCCAAATTGATTCAACGTGAATTGACCATTACCTTGAAAGCAATAAATTAACTCTTCTAGAACGAAAACAACATTATTACAGACCATTGTAGCATATACCCCTATCCTTACATGTGATCCATTGTCAATCTTCTAGGCCATAAAGCTCCCAATTTAGGGAAACTCCAGTGTCATAGATTTTCAACGGTTTGACATTATGAGGACGAGCCTCTTATACCTGTTGTAGAAGAACTGATTCCAAATTTGCAATATGAGTTATAAAACAGTCCAACAATACCTAGGATGTCGAAATCTAGTCATAAAGGTAATTTGATGGGGATCATCAAACTTCCAAAGGAATGAGGTCTTATCCATGCACATATTAGATCCATGTTGACATTGATACCATATAGGAAATAGTTGCAAAAGGAAGTTTTAGGAAGTTTATTCTAAGCTTTAGCTTTTCTTGTTTTTGTGCTCTTAGTTCACTTGGGACAAAAAGAAAGAGCAAGTGAGGAAAAAAAAGAAAAGAAAGAAGCAAGGATTCAATCACAGCAGAATGCAGACATGGACCGAGACTAGAATTAGTCACCAATGCCAATCCACAAGGCAGAGTGTAATGATATGTAATTGTGCTTTGTACAATCATTCTCTCATGGAATAATTTTTCTTCCTCGGATGTTTTCTCTGTTGTATAATGAATCTTTAATCTTGTTGCTATTCTACTTTCATTCTTTCTAAATCCCCTACTCTATTGTTGCTTTTGCAAGCATAAATCAGGACACATCTAAAGCAAGTTGTGCCTTGTTTCTAGGCATCTTCATTACAGTAATATGTATTGGTATGTGTTTCAAGGAATCCTTTAGCAGTTTTGATTTCTTTGACATAAATTCGTTTGCATAAAGTGGAGAATGTTCCTCACACAAAGACTCTTATTTTCATGTTGCTGGTACCAAGTCGATGACTTAAAATCCTGTTTAGTTTGATGTGGAATCTAGAACTCATTTAGATGTTTCTTCACATGAAAACTCTTCTACCCCTGCAAATGGGCCAAACGTGGTGATTCTAGTCATTACTAAATTTGACATGGATCCCATAGCTATGACAATAGCTTCTCTTACATGTCACGTAGCTAAGAGACAAATAGGAAACACCATAAAAACAAAGACAACCTGTAAGCCTTTGACTGTCAGCTTTAAAATTCTTCAAGTCTACAACATACCTCTGTTATGAACTCTAGAAAAGACATATTCAGCTTCTCTTTTCACACCTCTATAATGCAGACTGTTTTTGTGTCAAAAGATTTAGGGAATTCTCAGGAACTGTGGTTGCACGATCAATATCCCAATAGATCCATTGTTGATGTCATTGGTTAAGTGATCTACTAGTATCAGAGATTTTCAATGGTTTGACATTATGAGGAAGAGCCTCTTATACCTATTGTAGAAGAACTAATTCCAAATTTGCAAGCTTAGTTGTAAAACAGTCCAAAAATACCTAGGAAATCCAAATCCAGTCATAAAGGTAATTTGATGGGGACCATCAACCTTCCAAAGGACTGAGGTCTGATCCATGTACATATTAGAGCCATGTTGGCATTGATACCATATAGGTAAGAGTTACAAAAGGTAGTTTGTTAACAAGTAGAGCGTGACAATGATGAAGTAGTTTGTTAACTTGAGTAAAGATTTGGAAAGTAGGAATGCTTCAATATTAAAAAAGAATGGAATTAATGGCAATCCAAATTTCCCATATAACAAGGAAAGGTGTAACTCTTAGACTTTTTAGTTTTGATCTGACAAACCAAGACTTGAGACGACCTTCAATAGAAGCTTCATTCCAGATAGCATGCTTCCCAAGGTTTTCTTCCATATATTTCCACACATGTTTAATAAATGGGAACTTTATGAAAAGTGTTAGAATAATCAACCCATAGTTTACCCACTTAGACATTAATTTCATTATTTCTGTCTTATTTGCCTAGTCCTTGTGCAAGTTGCTAATTGCCTATCCATAGAGGTCAAAATTTCCATATTTGACACATGTAGTGCTTGGGAAAGCCTCAGGAATCAAATCTTCTTTATTCCTGGCCTCCTAGGCACCTATCTGCTTTTTCTGCTTTACTGCCTGCTTTTTCAGTGTTTTAAGGCACATAGGAAAGCAAGACTAGGTGAGGTGAACTAGTTTTTTGTCCTCTTCATCCTCCACTCTTTTCTCCATGAAAAATAATGTATGAGCTGCCATTCCACTACTCTTTAGCTTTCCCATGCACCCTTTCCAATTCGTGAGCTCCATGACAGATTTGGGATCATCTTTTTACACCTATGGGGGATTTGCCTATTTTGAGTAAGCCTGCTTTATGCTAGTTTCGGATGCCTCCTTATGCATTAGAACTCTTGATATATTCTATATATTCAGAAACCTATGTTATTACAGGGTTCGCTATTATACACTCAGTTAATATAATTTTGTGTTACAGCTCCATATTCAGTCTCCATTGTTAGCAATTTTGCATGATCAATTGATAATTGTTGTGCGTAAAATTAATCTACTGCTGGCCTGAATTTCTACATGGTATCAGAGCCATTGTAGGTTGTTACTCTCCTTCAAAAATTGTTTTTCAGGTTCGACATCAATACTGGGAGCCTTCTACTGACATCCAGGACAGATTTTCTAAAGCTATGGATTCATAGAAAACTATCTTGACTCCCTTCAACTATTTTGAATGGAAAGCAGAGATGGAGATATTGTTGAGAGAGAAAGGCCTCTACAAGGTGACTATGGCTATAGAAGCAGAACCCAATGCTACTGCAGAGAATATTAAATGGCACAATCGGAGAGATGAGGCCTATGGCCTCATATGTCTCAGTATTTCTCGAGACCTCCTTTTCCATCTTGATGGATTAACTTCACCGAATCAAGTATGGGAGAATATTTATGATATTTTTGGAAAGACGGGTGAGATGAGGGGACATCAGATCGAAAATGAGCTGATTTCTCTGAGTCCCAGTAGCTTTGAATCCCTGCAGCTATATTTCTCCAAGTTCAAAGCACTAGTTTTGCAGCTGAAGTAGTGTGGTATCAAAAAGAAAGATGATCAGCTCATATTGGCCATCCTCTTGAAGCTAGGATCTGACTACTCAGTCTTTATTTCTACCTTCTATGCCACAAAACTCACAGCTCGAACCTGGAAGATGCCTAGCCTTGCAGATTTCATGGAATCTCTCACACAAGAACAAGACAAGCTGGTGATGATGGGCACCATCAAACCATCCAAATATCAAGCTTTGATTGCTGGAGATTCGAGGGTGGATTCAAAAAGAAAAAAGAAATCTAAAAAGCCACCTGAGCAAAGAAGAGACAAGAAGCAGTCTCCAGAGGATCAACAAGGTCCCAAGAAAAATACCCAGAAGAAGAAAAACAAAGGTGAAATGAACAAGTGCCCATACTATTCGAAGGGCAATCACACTGAAAGCTCTTGTATGAAAAAGAAGATTGATATGATGACCAATATCTTGGAGAAGAATGGAATCTCCCTTCCAGAAAGCTCAAAGAAGAGAGAAGGAGGATCAAGTTCAGATGACAGAGAGAGAGTTCATGCTTTAGGTGCTGGCACATCAAGCTCACCCAGTTTTATCATTGATTCTAGAGCTTCAAGACACATGGTTTCGACTAAGGAGGCCTTCTCCTCACTGGATATGTCAAAAGGACCATTTATTGTACTGGTAGATGACTCTCTCACTGAAAGTAAACGCAAAGGAAGGATAGATCTTGATCATGGTCAGTTCAGGAATGTGCTATATGTCCCTGGTCTCACCTCCAACCTCCTATCAGTGTACCAGATGACCCACAATGGGTCTCCTAAGAAGGTCATATTCTCCCCCGATGAAGTTGAGATCACAGAGATTTCAACTGGTAGATTCATTGCAAAAGGAGTTGTGAATCATGCGCAAAAGGTATACATGTTTTCACACTTCCTACCTT
The DNA here is from genome assembly GCA_001517045.1 of Pseudotsuga menziesii. NCBI lineage: Eukaryota > Viridiplantae > Streptophyta > Pinopsida > Pinales > Pinaceae > Pseudotsuga > Pseudotsuga menziesii. Next base: position 393,289 of record LPNX010101533.1, on the reverse strand, counting down.
ACTCAAACCCCTCTGCTCTTCTCATTCATGCTAATGAAGCCAACAAGCTATGACATGAAATATTTGGCCATGTAAATTACAAGTATCTGTCTGATCTTAGTGAGAAAGAAATGGTCATAGGGTTTCCCAAGATAAAATTTTCCAAAGGAGTCTGCCAAGGCTGTATCCTAGGAAAACACCCAGAGCACAAATTTGAGAAAGCTAGTCATGAGAGAACCTCTGCACCCCTCGAGCTGATTCACAGTGATGTTGCTGGCCCATTCCCTCATATGTCCATGATTCAGGCCAAATATGCATTGAACTTTATTGATAATTTTTCCAGGTATTGTTGGGTTCACTTCATGAAACACAAGTCTGAAGTTTTTGGCCTATTCAAAGTATTTAAGGCTTTGGTTGAAAACCTGTGTGGAAGGAAAGTCAAGGTCCTCAGATCTAACAATGGTGGTGAGTATGTCAAGTCTGATTTTATTAACTATTGTGCAGATGCAGGTATTCAGATGCAGCATTCTATCCCTTACACACCACAGCAAAATGGTGTTGCTGAGAGGAAGAACAGATCACTGAAGGAGATTGCAACATGCATGATGGAGGCCAAAACTTTGCCACCAAAGTACAGGGACAAAGCTATCAAATATGCAGCCTATATCCAAAATAGGGTGCCTCACAAAAATATTTATGGTATGACTCCCTTCGAAGCATGGAGTGGGCACAAGCCAGATGTGACCCATTTCAGGATTTTTGGCTCAAAGGCTTGGGCTAGGATTCCAATAGAGAAGAGGAAGGCTTTGCAGCCCCAAAGCCAAGAGTGTATTTTTGTTGGATACTCTGAAGATTCAAAAGGGTAAAGTTGATAAATTTGAGCACAAAGAAATCCTTCATTGAAAGGTGTGTTCAGTTTGAAGAAGAACCCCTTGCAGAAGTGGAAGTTGGTGAAGCCTCTTCACCACCTGAACCTCAAGAAGTAAGTAAAGAGTTTGTTGAACATGATGATTCTGATTTTTCTAATGGATATTAGTTTATTGCAGACCCTAACAGCCCCACAAGGCCAAAATGGGCAGCCAAGACACTACATGCAGCAGGTGAGCTAGCTGGGGATCCCAATGACCCAAGGAGGACTAGATCTCAATTTGAGAGTGGTCTGTGTATGAAGGATCCTATGTTTGATGAAAAATGATATTTGATGGTGGATTCTGATCCTCAAACATATTAAGAAGTAGTAGGAGATCCAATATGTAAATCTTCCATGAAGGAGGAGTTCAGCTCACTCCAGAAGAGCAACACATGGGAGCTAGTGGATCTTTCTCCAGGGAGAAAACTAGTACAGTGTAAGTGGGTCTATAAGACCAAATTTGATGCTGATGGTTCACCACTGAAGTACAAGGCTATATTGGTAGCTAAAGGCTACTCACAGGTTCATGGCATTGATTACAATGAGACCTTTTCCCCAGTGGCAAAGATGGATTCCATCAGGCTAGCTCTAGCCATTGCAGCCTCAAGGCAATGGGAGGTACATCACATGGATGTAAAATGTGCCTTTCTGAATGGAGATATCACTGAGGAGATATATATGCAGCAGCCTCAAGGTTTTTCTACTAACCCTTCTCTTGTGTGCATGTTGAGAAAGTCATTGTATCGGCTAAAGCAAGCCCCCAGGGCTTGGTATGCCAAGATAGATAGCTTCTTGCTATATCTGAATTTTTTTCGGTGCAAATCAGATCCGAATGCCTATTTGAAGTCTGTTAATGCTTCATTAATGATAATTGTGTTATATGTTGATGACCTCCTCATTACAAGAAGCTTACAGGCTGAGATTGCTTCCTTAAAAGGAGCTATGAACCAAGCCTTCTCCATGACAGATTTGGGGCTCTTAAGTCAATTTCTGGGGCTTGAGATTGCTCAAACCAAAGCTGGAATAAAGGTGCACCAGTCCAAGTATGCCTTGGATTTTCTGATAAAATTCAGAATGCAAGACTGCAAAGCAAGCAAAACTCCTTTCCTTTCAGGAGTGAAGCTGGAGGAAGATGATTCTCCACCGATTGTAAACAATACACTGTATAGGCAATTGATTGGATGTTTATTGTATTTGACACATACTCAACCTGATATTTGTTATGCAGTAATTGTGGCTTCTATATTCATGGATCAGCCTCATGAGATCCATTGGAAAGCATCCAAAAGGATCCTTAACTTTGTTCAAGGAACAAGGACACATGGGATCTTCTATAAGGCAAAATGTGATCTTGATTTGATTGGATTTACTGACAGTGATTGGGCAGGTGATAGCACAGATAGAAAGTCCACTTCAGGTTATGTGTTCATGCTTGTAGAAGGGCCAATCAGCTGGTCAATCAAGAAATAGAGTGCCATTGCACTCTCATCTACAGAAGCTGAGTACAGAGGAGTTGTTAATGCAGCAACTCAGTGTTTATGGTTGCAGGGTTTACTCGGAGAGTGTGGTTTTGAATCTGAGTACTCAACTACTATATACTGTGATAACCAGAGTACCATTTGAATCTATAAATATCCAGTTCAGAAGCGTAGAACCAGACACATTGAGATTCACATGCACTACATCAGAGAGCTTGTGCATGATGGAACCATTCATCTACTCTTCTGTTCATCTTCAGAACAGGTAGCTGATATCTTCACCAAATCATTTTGTGAGAAGACCTTCAGCAATCTCAAATCACTACTAGGGATTGCTGATCATGCTGTGAAAGCATGAGTGGAGACAAGATTCTACAATTTTGTTTTACAGTCCATGTTTAAGGGAGGATTTTCCCAAGTTGGTTTTGCCTCTTTCCTTGTTTATTTGGACATGCAGTATGTAAAGGGTGACTAAGCCTTGTTGCTAGGCCCTATATTTTTTATTTATTACTCATAAAGTTAGGCCTAATGGGGGGTTTTAGAATAATGAACCCATAGTTTACCCACTTAGACATTAATTTCATTATTTCTGTCTTATTTGCCTAGTTCATGTGTCCCACCTTGTGCAAGTTGCTAATTGCCTATCCATAGAGGTCAAAATTGCCATATTTGACACATGTAGCACTTGGGAAATACTTAGGAATCAAATATGCTTTATTCCTGGCCTCCTAGGCACCTATCTTCTTTTTCTGCTTTACTGCTTGCTTTTTCAGTGTTTTAAGGCACATAGGAAAGCAAGACTAGGTGAGGTGAACTAGTTTTTTGTCCTCTTCATCCTCCACTCTTTTCTCCATGCAAAATCATGTATGAGATTCCATTCCACTACTCTTTATCTTACCCATGTGCCCTTTCCAATTCGTGAGCTCCATGACAGATTTGGGATCAGCTTTTTACACCTATGGGGGATTTGCCTATTTTGAGTAAGCCTGCTTTATGCTAGTTTTGGATGCCTCCTTATGAATTTGACCTCTTGATGTATTATATATATTCAACAACCTATGTTATTACAGGGTTGGCTATTGTACACTCAGTTAATATAATTTTGTGTTACAGCTCCATATTCAGTCTCCATTGTTAGCAATTTTGCATGATCAATTGATAATTGTTGTGGGTAAAATTAATCTACTGCTGGCCTGGATTTCTACAAAAATATGAGTAGTGCAAGTCTTGGCATGACATATACAAAGTGGACAAATGTTTGGCCCAACCTTTTTTTCTTTTTGGTAGAAATTTCAAAGTAAGAATTGTATTGTGTAAAGCTAGCCACATTAGAAGTTTAGTTTTTCAGGGGCTTTGTTCTTCCACAATATAGAGAACCACATACCTGCTACTTGTATTTCATCCCCTTCAAAGGCTATATATCCTTGTTTTGGATTGTAACTACCACCAACTTTGTTTTGAACCCAGACTAATTCATCAACAAAATCACTAAGTCTGATGTACACTCTCCGCATTTTTGATACAAACTTTTCCCAAGAGTGATCATAATCTTCTAGGCCATAAAGCTCACAATTAGAGGAAATTCCAGTGTCATAGATTTTTAATGGTTTGACATTATGAGGAAGATCCTCTTATACCTATAGTAGAGGAACTGATTCCAAATTTGCAAGTTGAGTTGTAAAACAGTCCAACAATAACTAGGAAGTTCAAATCCTGTCATAAAGGTAATTTGATGGGGACCATCAACCTTCCAAAGGAATGAGGTCTTATCCATGTACATATTAGAGCCATGTTGGCATTAATACCATATAGGCAAGAGTTACACAAGGCAATTTTCGGAAGTTTCTTCTAAGCTTTAGCTTTTCTTGTTTTTGTGCTCTTAGTTCACTTGGGACAAAAAGAAATAGCAAGTGAGGAAAAAATAGAAAAGAAAGAAGCAAGGATTCAATCACAGTAGGATGCAGACCTGGACCGAGACTAGAATTAGTCACTAATGCCAATGCACAAGGTAGAGTGTAATGATATGTAATTGTGCTTTGTATAGTCATTCTCTCATGGAATATTTTTTCTTCCTTGGATGTTTTCTCTGTTGTATAATGAATCTTGAATCTTGTTTCTAGTCTACTTTCATTCTTTCTAAATCCCCTATTCTATTGTTTCTTTTTCAAGCATAAATCAGGACACATCTAATGCAAGTTGTGCCTTGTTTCTAGGCATCTTCATTACAATAATATGTATTGGTAGGTGTTTCAAGGCATCCTTTAGCAGTTTTGATTTCTTTGAAATAAATTCGTTTACATAAAGTGGAGAATGTTCCTCACACAAAGACTCTTATTTTCATGTTGTTGGTACCAAGTCGATGACTTAAAATCCTATTTAGTTTGATGTGGAATCTAGAACTCATTTATATGTTTCTTCACATGAAAACTCTTCTACGCTTGCAAATGGGCCAAAGGTGGTGATTCCAGTCATTACTAAATTTGACATGGATCCCATAGCTATGAAAATAGCTTCTCTTACATGTCATGTAGCTAAGATACAAATAGGAAACACCATAAAAACAAAGACAATCTGTAAGCCTTTGACTGTCGGCTTTAAACTTCTTCAAGTTTGCAACATACCTCTATTATGAACTTTGGAAAAGACATATTCAGCTTCTCTTTTCACACCTCTATAATGCAGAATGTTTTTGTGTAAAAAGATTTAGGGAATTCTCAAGAATTGTGGTTGCACGATCAACGATTTAGGGATTATATTTGAGCAGTGAGTTAACTACTATTCCAAATTTAGAAGTATAAGTTTACACTTTGATTTTGTTATTTTTGGATGTTCGAGTTTCTAGACTTAGCAGTTTACTTGTTCAGAATTCGATTAGGGTTTTAATTTTTTAGTTTGGGTTCCCACAAAGGTGTGCTACTTTGTATTGTTCTCCTATCCTTTTACATATATATGAGAAAAGCAAAGCTATTAGTGATTGATCATATTCAGTTTTATTTTCTAACAACAACAGAATTTGCAATAAAAATGCTGCAACTGAACTGTATAGCTAAGTAATACAAAAGTAGTAAATATTCTCAGAATGGGAACTAGATATTCCAAAACCCATAAGGCCAACAAGCCCAATCAATGGTTTTGGAATAAGTGAAGGGTACATTTTTACTATGGAAATGACAAATGAGTTCAACAACAAACACCACCAACATTTGGGGATAAAGAGGGCTTAGTGCTCTTAATTAAATTCCATTTTCCATGATCATCATAGTGTGTGACTTTGTGGAAAAGAAGAAGAATAGTGAATGTGTGGAAAAGAAGAATAGTGAATGTGTGAATGAAGTCATGCCCAACCCACAAGGGCTCCAAAATAGTCACAGTGTGCTAGGAAGAGGCCAACACATTCATGCCCAGCTGGAGAGGAGGAAAAAACAATAGAGAGAAGTAAAACATAGTCATAGCCTAGACGATAGAAATATATAAGCAACAGGAAGTTAGCAACCAAAACAATCAACTCAAGGCAGCAGTAACTCTAGGCGTCAATCACAAACCAACAAGGATCAGATTTGAACTTCATTCATGTCAAGAACTCCCTAGAAATGGAGAAGTGAACTTAATTTATAATCTTTAAAATCCTTCTAGAAACGTCACTTAGACAATAAATGGACAATCTAGGTGTATTTTAGGCCTTAATCAATATTTGCAGCCTCATTTCTCCATATGTTGGGTACCTAAGTAAAGAAAAGCAATAAAACCCTAAAATTTACAAATCTGGGTAGTTCCTTTGGGATTATATATGTCCTCTTATCATCCAAACAACAACATTTGAAGGCCAATTGGTAGAACTGAAGGTGTGTGCCAAACAACCACCCTTCCTAAGGAAATTCAATTCAAAATAATATCAAACCTCTTACAAAATGCAGTGAACAAGTGTGAAATTGGCTACCAAGAAAGTGATAACCCTCATTACCAAAGTTGTAGACACTTAAAGTTATAGTACATCAGATAAAACTATAAGTCTTGAGAAGATATAAAGTCATTGCAGAAGACCTTTATTTCCCACCAGTGAAGCATATATACTATTGCCAATAGAAGTCACTAACATAAAGTCTCCAATAAAATCTGCATCTGGCATGAAAGGGACATGAGTGTGAAATATTGAAGTAGAAGAGCAAAGAGTACTCAAGAAAAACTAATCCCTTTCATTTAGAAATTTAGTTCTCTTATAGGTGCCATGCAAGGTTACTTCAACACCCTAAAAGTGTGATAAACTTGTCTCCAAGATAATTCCCAACGTTCGAAGGGGGTGTCTAGATGTCCTCCTTTCTATGAAATGTTTCTCTAGGTGACCCCCAAAATCCATGGGCATGGGAAACACAAGGGGATTTCCCTTGACCCTACAAGACATGTCCCCATGGAGCATTGAGTTTCTGTTGTAAAACTAGAAGTTTTCCATTTTCAGTGCTAGATTAGGTTATATTTGAGCAGTGAGTTAACTACTATTCCAGATTTAGAAGTATAAGTTTACACTTTGATTTTGTTATTTTTGGATCTTCAAGTTTCTAGACTTAGCAGTTTGCTTGTTCAGAATTAGATTAGGGTTTTAATATTTTAGTTTGGGTTCCCACAGAGGTGTGCTACTTTGTATTTTTCTGCTATCCTTTTACATATATATGAGAAAAGCAAAGTTGTTAGTGATTGATCATCTTCAGTTTTGTTTTCTAACAACAATAGAATTTGCAATAAAAATGCTGCAACTGAACTGTATAGCTAAGTAATACAAAAGTAGTAAATATTCTTAGAGTGGGAACTAGATATTCCAAAACCCATAAGGCTAACAAGCCCAATCAATGTTTTTGGAATAAGTGAAGGGTACATTTTTACTATGGAAATGACAAATGAGTTCAACAACAAACACCACCAACATTTGTAGATAAAGAAGGCTTAGTGCTCTTAATTAAATTCCAATCATATACCATCAAACATCATAGAATAAATTCTTGAAAAGTTGCAATCATGCAAGTCCTGAAATGATGAAATGCTAAAAAAGTTCAAGTCTACTGAATTTTGAATGGAACCTAAAATTCTACATTTTTCATATGACGTCTAGTCCACCAATTCTACTTGGTGTGAACTAGTCCAGTCCATCTATTATGGTAACATTAGTATTAATGTGGGATCTTGGGTTAAAAACCCCCTATGTAGGTGGATATTAGGCCTAGGATCATACATTTAGTGACACAAGGAAAAAGGTTCAAAACCCCTATGTGGGTGCAAATGATACCAAGCACAAATCATAGATTATTTCACTAGGAGACACCCCAAATAGAATGGTATCTTAGCCAAAGGACAACTATATGTTTTTATAAGAGAAAATTCTAAAGGAAAAGAAATTGTAGCACACTGATCTTGAAAAGTATGAGAAACTATTCTACTCCTCTCTATCCCCACAGATCTTTGACATTTATTTTGTCTATTCCTTCTAAAAATTTAGAAGTTCACTTAGCTCTATAGTTTCCCTCATAGAATGGATGACAATGATAGAAACTACACCATATATTTGGGGAAATTTGGCTGCAACCTGGTAAGGATCCTCAACCCAGTCTTACATCTCCTTTTCAAAACAAGACAAGTTTCCTAGACCTTGATGTAGGCAGGGTCTTCCATGTCCATTAGGATTGACACACGACCAACCAATAGGTTTCTTTCCTACCCTACTGGATCCTTTTGGATTTCCTACATAATCTTGACTTGTGTCACAGCAAGTTAAAGTGCGCCCTTGTGGTCCTAACACAGTAATACCTACTTCAAAGAGGTGTCTAATTGGACTTGGTAAGACGGGGGGTGTGGACCCAACTTTGTCAGAGGGGGACTCTTTTGTAGGTGCCCAGGATTTTGGAGATGCATTAAAGGGACCGTTTGCAATGGGGGTCATGAGCGGCATATAGAAACCCTTGGCGTTTACCAACAGTGAATCTCAAAGGGTGAAGGAGCCAACCCTCATGTGTTGAGCTGCAGATGGTTCAAAATCAACACCATGAGCATCACATGCATCTAGCTATAATATCAATACTATGTTGTTGTAGTTGTTATTAGTAACAATGCTAGTTTAGTTTTAACAATATTATTATATCTATAGTTTCATCAGAATAGGTGGTACATGAAAGGTTTTCTATGGATGTTAGCATATTTCATTCTTAGTGATTATTTAAAATTTTGCGGCTACCTGTATAAAGTTTTACATTAATTTGAAGGACAATCTAAAATTAAATTGATTTGGATAGTAAAAAAATCATAATCTATGCTGAAGCTAGCTGCTAAGTAGATTTTAGTTGAACTTGAAACATGCACTTGTTAGTGTCTTATTGCTTGTTAGCTATTTCAGATGTAAAAGATGTATCCTGCAGCTGTGTCTATGACATGTATTGTAAAATGACAATGTGGCTGTCATGAAGTTAGTTTAACAGTCCTAGTATCTGTGTGGGAATCTAGTTTGTGCCCTTTGGACCAAATTTCAACTCTTCGTGAGTATTAGGAAGCTAGCAGTTGCTGCAACACTGGAAAGGTAGTCCAACAGATGGTTAATGTACAGGTAAGGACACTTCATGTACGTTGAATTCATGATATTATCATAGGTTCAAACACTGACTCATCACCAAGGATTAAAAATTGTTTAACAAGTCCCCCTCACTAATAAGGTACCTGAAAAACAATTGGTATTGGATATTAAATGCTACAAATAGGAGGACTATGAGAAAAAAGCTCCCAAAAGAGATTGCTAATTAAATTTTAAAAATTTCTATTCCTTTAAGGCATTGGATGACTCCCCGAACAATGTGTTATGGGAAAACAGAGGCTGCCAGATAAGAGGAAACAATTAGAATCTTTCCGAATAACTTGGAAGCATTGAAATAGTAGCTTAGACCTAGAGAAAACTACAAGGGTTGGACTCATCAAGAAAAGTATGAGCAGAGGTCGTTGGACAAGAGACAAGAATTAGGAGATTACAAAATAACCTGGAAGCATTGAAGCAGTTAGTAAGGCTGACGGTAAACTATGGAGGTTGGGTACAAATTCATCAAAAAAATGAGCTACTTACCATAAATCCTAGCATTACCGGTAAATGATCTCTGAGGAGTGTGGGAATAAACTTCTAATATCTACAGTAATTCTGATCCATAGTGATCTAATAGAAATGCCTCCAAAGGATGGACCTAAAGAGTAAAATATCTTGGGGAGAAAACATATATCATACAAGAATACTTTAAATTTCTTGATTGGAAATCTTGAAAAATGACAAGCAGGAACACTTGGTTGGGTAAATCCAGGAGAGATATTGACATGAGAAATTGTACCAAGAGACGCTAACCAGCATCCCATTGGCACACCCACAATCACTAAAGAAGCATGCCAACTGTCACCAAAATTTTATCACAAAATAAGCATGTAGTTTTAAATAAAAGGATAAGATGTGAGTTTGTCAAACAATTGGACTTCATCAACAATTGTGTAATAACTAAAAGGTCATTCCAACAACTGGCTGATTAGTTGTCAATTCAGCCTAGGCCAGGTGGTGGGGAGTAGGAGTGTTATCCTCAATTCATGTTTCTCACAACATTTTACTAATCAGAAAGATTGGTATATTGATTTTGTTGAGGACAAATCCAACTCTAATTTTTTATTTGAGTGGTGGAGAAAATTCAGAGTTGAGAAGTGGGAAAGTTCAGATGAGAGGTAAGAGGTTGTTATTTATGACGATGTCCCTAGTTCACAGAAAAAAATATTTTCTGTTAGTTGGATAGTGAAGCATAGCACGCAGTTCAATGTTTTCCTTCAGTAATAATCAAATTTTAATTGCTGACAAGAATTGCAAGAAGATGATTTATAAGTGCCAAATATCAGGGTTTGTTTCAATTAGTGGATGGTTAAAAAAAGTTGGAAGTTAGCAGATTCATTATGCTTTATCTGTTCATTTTCATGAAAGAGAGAAAGACACTTAAGGAGGGTGAATAGGAGCCAATGAAGTAAAATGGTGCTTTCTCAAAGAAGAAAACATAAAACTTTGATATCTTGAAGTGCCAAGATGTTGAAAATTTGATATTTTGGAATAAGCTACAGATGGGTTAAACGGGTTGTTTTTATTTAGGGAGTATAGGGTGGTAACCAAGCTGAGTAACCAAGGATATAAGCCAATCCAAGTAGCCAAGTGAGTAGCTATGGATCCAGATCCTTACTAGTCAGCTATGGAAGTGGGGCAAAGGGTTTAAGGGCATTCCTACCAATCAGAGGGAAACTTTATTTTTGTTCTGCAACCTCTCCCTCCTAGCCTGTAACCCTAAAATGAGAAGGTTTCGAAATATGTACGTCCTCCCCCCCAAAAAACATGGATTCTTTGGGTTTTATATAAGTTTTTATGCGGGTAATGAGTGCTCAGGATAACCCATTCAAATGAAAAGTTACACATATATATAGTCTGAGCTTGATTTTAGTTGTGCAAGAAACCATAACCTGCAGTGCTGAGAAGGCAGCATATGTATTGGAAAAATTGAAGATACTTACTTGGGGGTTACTGCTGAGTTGACCAGGAATCCTTTAGGAAAGATTTCACAATTGTCTTGTGGGGATCATTTTCTACTATAAATTAGCAGTAACAAGACATAACCTTTGAATATGGGTTGAATCTAAGGGTTGAAATACATTTTTGGGCATGTTTCAGTCTTAAAAGGTGATGAATAACAACATAAAACTAGCTTTGGTAAGTTCTAGTCCAATTTTGATGGTTAAAGCTCCAATTTTGGGCATGAGCAGGGATGGTAAGATAAGTCAATTCTCATTTATAAACTATTTGGAGGGATTTTGAGTCCATTGTGTGCCCTAGAATAAAAATATAAAAATTTGATATAGCCTTTTGCATTAGATAAGGTGACAAAAGTATAAACAATAGTCATAAAATCCTTAAAAAATCCAGGTTTGATGTGTGTTAGGGATTCATGTGTATGAAACGAAAGCCCTATAGGGGGTGATTTACTTGTGTGACCATTCATGCCTTGTTTGGAGTATTGTTCAACCCACGTGGGGCACTCATGGCAAGTTTGGATAGGTTTGCATGGTAGATTGTGAAGCAACTTTTGTAGTAGCATTTGGATCCTTCAGTCAAGTTGAATCCTTGAATCATTACACAAGTGGAATCCAACAAAGCATTTGCTCCATATATCTATGGAATTTAACTTAATAAAGGTGCACAGTATGGAAGTTTATGAGAAGTTTTGGAGCTTGGGTCTCCTTTTGTTCAGTATATGTGACTTTAGGAAATAAAATTATAAAGATAACCAGCAGGTTTTCTAGTTCTTCTCATAGAGATGAATATTTCAATTTGGAAATGTCCTATATGCTTGGAGGGGAGGTTGGATGAAACTAGTAAATACCTTTTTGTTGTTGTTTCAAAAGGCATAGCTTTATAAGTCAATATAATGTACACAGAGTAATCCTTTACATCATTGAATTTCCTCTAACCACCACAATGAGGAAGGCAATCATATCCAACTAGGCTGTAATTGTAGAGGACACAATGTACTCTCCTAGAAAGGAATGAAATCTAACTCTAGCTAGATTTTTATCATGGTGTAATGTATTTGATAACAATGTGGTTGTGTTAGATGGAAAACTACCTTATGAAATCTAACATACATTAGCTTTACTGACCCTGCAATGTTTTAAGAATGAAAACTAACTCTAGCCATATTTACATCATTGTGCATTGTGATTGATGACAATGTGGTTGTGCTAGATGAAAAGCTACATTATAAAATCTAACACACATTAGATTTCACTCATCGTGTAATGATTTAAAGACGAAATCTAACTCCAGCTTGATTTCTATCACGGTGCAATGTGATCAATAACTATGTGTTGTGTTAGATGGAAAACTACGTTATGAAAGCTAACACACATTATATTTCACTCATTTTGCCATGTTGTTAGAAGGAAAGCTAACTCCAGCTAGATTTGCATCATGGTGTAATGTATTTGATGACAATGTGGCTGTGTTAGATGGAAAACTACCTTACAAAAGCTAACAAACATTAGTTATTACTCACCATGCAACATTTTAAGAACGAAAGCTAACTCTAGATAGATTTCCAAAATGGTGCATTTTGATTGATGACGACGTGGTTGTGTTAAATAGAAAACTACATCATGAAAGTTAACACACATTATATTTCACTCACCTTGTAAATATTTAATGTTGAAAGCTAACTCCAGCTAGATTTCCATCATGGTTGAATGTGACAATGTGGTTGTGTTAGATGGAAAAATACCTTATGAAAGCTAATACACATTAGCTTTCACTTATCGTGCCATGTTGTTAAAACAAAGCTAACTCCAGCTAGATTTTCATCATGGTGTAATGAGCTAACACACTTAAGCTTTTCTTTATAGTGCCATGTTGTTAGAAGGAAAGCTAACTCCAACTAGATTTTCATCATAGTGTAATGTATTTGATGACAATGTGGTTGTGTTAGATGAAAAACTACATTATGAAGGCTAATAGACATTAGCTTTACTCACCGTGTAATGTTTTAAGAACGAAAGCTAACTCCCGCTAGATTTTCATCATGGTGCATTGTGATTGATGATAATGTGGTTGTGCTAGATGACAAAATACACTATGAAAGCTTACACACATTAGATTTCACTCACGGTGCAATGATTTAAGGATGAAAGCTAACTCTAGCTATAATTCCAACACGATGCAATGTGCTTGATGAAAATGTGGTTGTGTTCCATGGAAAACTACCTTATGAAAGCTAACACACATTAGCTTTCACTCATTATGCCATGTTGTTTAAAGGAAAGCTAACTCCAGCTAGATTTCCATCATGGTGTAATGAGCTAACACACATAAGCTTTCCCTTATAGTGCCATGTTGTTAGAAGGAAAGCTAACTCCAACTAGATTTACATCATGGTGTAATGTATTTGATAACAATGTGGCTATGTTAGATGAAAAATTACCTTATAAAATCTAAGATACGTTAGTTCTATTGACCATGCAATGTTTTAAGAACAAAAGCTAACTCTAGCTAGATTTCCATCATAGTGCATTGTGATTTATGATAATGTGGTTGTGATGGATGGAAAACTACCTTATGAAAGCTAACACACATTATCTTTCACTCACCATGCCATGTTAGAAGGAAAGCTAACTCCAGCTGGATTTGCATTATGGTGTAATGTATTTGATGACAATGTGGTTGTGTTAGATGAAAAACTACTTTACAAAAGCTAACACACATTAGCTATTAATCACTGTGCAACTTTTTAAGAACGAAAACTAAGTCTACCTAGATTTCCAAAATGGGGCATTTTGATTGATGACAATGTGGTTGTGCTAAATGATAAAATACATTATGAAAGGTAACACATATTATATTTCACTCATTGTGCAATGATTTAAGGTTGAAAGATAACTCCAGCTATATTTCCATCACGGTGTAATGAGACAATGTGGCAGTGTTAGATTAAAAACTACCTTATGAAAGCCAACAAACATTAGCTTTTACTCACTGTGCAATGTTTTAAGAACGAAAGCTAACCCCAACTAGATTTTTATCATGGTGCATTGTGATTTATGACAGTGTGACTTTGTTAGATAGAAAAATACACTATGAAATCTTACAGACATTAGATTTCCCTCACTGTGCAACGATTTAAGGATGAAATCTAACTTCAACTAGATTTCCAACACAACGCAATGTGATTGATAACAATGGGGTTGTATTACATGGAAAAATACCTTATGAAAGCTAATACACATTATCTATAACTCATCGTGCCATGTTAAAAAAAAAAAAAATTCCAGCTAGATTTCCATCATGGTGTACTGAGCTAACACACATAAGCTTTCCCTTGTAGTGCCATGTTGTTAGAAGAAAAACTAGCTCTAGCTAGATTTTCATCATGATGTATTGTATGTGATAATAATGTGGCTGTGCTAGATGGAAAACTACCTTATGAAAGCTAACATACATTAGTTTACTCACCGTGCAATGTTTTAAGAAGGAAAACTAACTCTAGCTAGATTTTCATCTTGGTGCATTGTGATTGATGACAATGTGGTTGTGCTAGATGGAAAACTACATTATGAATGCTAACACACATTATATTTCTCTCACTATGCAATGATTTAAGGAAGAAAGTTAACTCCAACTAGATTTCCAACACGGTGCAATGTGTTTGATGACAATGTGGTTGTGTTACATGGAAAACTACCTTATGAAAGATAACACATATTATCTTTCACTCATCGTGCCATGTTGTTAAAAGAAAATCTAACTCCAACTAGATTTCCATCATGGTGTAATTTATTTGATGATAATGTGGTTTTGTTAGATGAAAAACTACTTAATGCAAGCTAACATACATTAGCTTTACTCAGCGTGCAATGTTTTAAAAACGAAAGCTAACTCTAGCTACATTTTAATCATGGTGCATTATGATTGATGACAATGTGATTGTGCTAGATGAAAAACTACATTATGAAAGCTAACACAGATTACGTTTCACTCATCATGCAATGATTTAAGGATGAAAGGTAACTCCAGCTATAATTCCATCACGGAGCAATGAGATCGATGACGATGTGGTTGTGTTAGATGAAAAACTACCTTATGGAAGCTAACACACATTAGCTTTCACTCATCGTGCCATGTTGTTATAAGGAAAGATAACTCCAGATAGATTTGCATCATGATGTAATGTATTTGATGACAATGTGTCTGTGTTAGATGAAAAACTACCTTATGAAAGTTAACGCACATTAGCTATTACTCACCGTGCAACATTTTAAGAACAAACGCTAACTCTAGCAAGATTTTCAACATAGTGCATTTTGATTGATGACAATTTGGATGTGTTAAATGGAAAGCTACATTATGAAGGCGAACACACATTATATTTCACTCACCGTGCAATGATTTAAGGTCGAAAGCTAACTCCAGATATATTTCCATCACGGTGCAATGTGACAATGTGATTGTGTTAGATAGAAAACTAATCCGGCTATGTTGTTAGGAGCAAAGCTAACTCCAACTAGATTTTCATCATGGTGTAATGTATTTGATGACAATGTGGTTTTGTTAGATGAAAAACTAACTTATGAAAGCTAACAACAACTAGATTTCCATCATGGTGCATTGTGATTGATGACAAACTAGTTGTGTTAGATGAAAACTACATTATGAAAGATAACACATTAGATTTCAATCATCATGCAATGATTTAAGGACTAAAGCTAACTTCAGCTAGATTTTCGTCATTGTGTTATGTATTTGATGACAATGTGACTCTTTTAGATAGAAAAATACCTTATGAATTCTAACACACATTAACTTTCACTCACCGTGCAATGTTTTAAAAACAAAAGCTAATGCTAACTAGATTTCCATCTTGGTGCAATGAGCTAACGCACATTAGCTTTCATTCATTGTACAATGCTTTAAGAATGAAATCTAACACATTGTTAAAGGGAAAGCTAATTATAGCTAGATTTCCATCATTGTGTTATGTATTCGATGACAATGTGATTGTTTTAGATAGAAAGCTACATTTCGAAAACTAACACACATTAACTTTCACTCAACCGTGCAATGTTTTAAGAACAAAAGCTAACTCCAACTAGCTTTCCATTAGGTTGCAATGAACAAAAACACATTAGCTTTCACTTATCATGCCATGTTGTTAGAAGGAAAGCTAACTCCAGCTAGATTTTCATCATTTTGTAATGTATTTGAGGACAATATGACCATGTTAGATGGAAAACTAATTTATTATCGCTAACACACATTATCTTTTACTCATCGTACAATTCCTTAAGAACAAAAGCTAACTCCAACTAGATTTCCATCATGGTGAATTGTGATTGATGACAATGTGGTTGTTCTAGATGAAAAACTACATTATGAAATCTAACACACATTAGATTTCACTCACCATGCAATGAGTTAAGGATTAAAACTAATTCCAACTAGCCTTATCCATTGTGGTAGAATGTGATTGATGACAATGTGGTTGTGGTAAATGAAAAACTACCTTATGAAAGCTAACACACATTAGCTTTCTCTTATCATGACATGTTGTTAAAATGAAAGATAACTCCAGCTATATTTCCATCATGGTGTGATATATTTGATGACAATGTGGTTGTTTTAGATAGAAAGCTACCTTATGAAAACTAACACACATCAGCTTTCACTCATCGTGCAATGTTTTAAGAACGAAAGCCAACTCCAGCTACATTTCCATCATGGTGCAATGTGATAGATGACAATGTGGTTGTGTTAGATTTAAAACTGCATTATGAAAAACTAACACACATTACCTTTTATTCACGGTGTAATGTTTTAGGAATGAAAGTTAACTGTAACTAGATTTCCATCATGGTGCTATGTAATTGATGACAATATGGTTGTGTCAGATGAAAAACTAATTGATGACAATGTGGTTGTGTCAGATGAAAAACTATCTTATGAAAAGTAACACACTTTAGCTTTCACTGACTGTGCAATGTTTTAAGAACGAAAACTAACTCCGGCTAGATTTCCATCGTAGTACAATGTGATTGATGACAATGTAGTTGTGTTAGATGGAAAACTTCCTTATTAAAGCAATCGCATGTTAGGTTTCACTTACCATGCCATGTTGTTAGAAGGAAGCTAACTCCATTATATTTTCATTATGGTGTAACGTATTTGATAACAATGTGGTTGTGTTAGATAGAAAACTACCATATTAAAACCAACAGAAATTAGCTTTTAGTCACCATGCAATGTTTTATGAATGAAAGCTAACTATAGGTAGATTTCCATCATGGTGTAATGTGATTGATGACAGTGTGATTTTGTTAAATGAAAAACTACATTATGAAAACTAACACAGCTAGATTTCCATCATGGTGTAATGTGATTGATGACAATGTGATTTTGTTAGATGAAAAACTACATTATGAAAACTAACACAGCTAGATTTCCATCATGGTGTAATGTGATTGATGACAATGTGATTTTGTTAAATGAAAAACTACATTATTAAAACTAATACACATTAACTTTCATGCAACGTGCAACATTTTAAGAACGGAAGCTAACTCTAGATAGATTTTCAGCACATTCATACACATACATCAGTAATATAAGGCCCATGTCCAAAGTCAAATAGGATTTTGGTGGTTTTATTGGAGTTGATATCTATCATTCTCTAATAATTCTTAGATCTCTTATTGTTATCTCTTCATATATATTTTGTGTAATTTATATGTAAATTCCTTTTTTCTAGCGTGCACAAGATGTAGGGGAACAATGTTTCGTGGCATACAAAAGGGCTACCCTATTGTTTTGAATTATTGCAACTATATTACTTTTTTGAACATACACTTCATATGGCTTAACCGTAATTACAAACTACAATTCAAATGTGTTACAGAAATTGGGAAGAGTTATAATGGAAAATATAATTTTGACAAGAGGATACTATGTTGACCTCCTAATTAATGGTCAAGTTTTTGGACTAGGAAGGGTTGAATCTACAGAGACTACAACTCATTATGGTGGACAAAGGATTAATGTAGGATATGTTATGGTTTTGATAATTTATGTCATTGAACCACATTTGATTGTGGAAGATGTTGATCAAGGGGACTTACATCCATGGAAGATCATATATTTGAGGCATAACAAAGGTAAATTAAAATCTTGAAGCACGTGTTAAGTGTTTTTGATAGTACATTGCTTTTTTTTTTTAGCAAATACTAAGTTTGTTTAATTTGCTGTGTAGGTGCAAATGTCTCTTCTGCATTTTCTATTGGAGACAAGGTAGATCTTTTGCAATGTGGATTGTAGGTGGGTGAAGGCTCCATATTCAATATAGAGATTGGTCATAAGGTGCATGGAAGGATGGTGAAAAAGGGATCCATAGTGGTTAACATTGAGAAAGTGTTAAAACATGATGCTCTTTTGCCACATCCAACGGGATTTGAGAATACACTAGGGGGTGCATTGGGATCTTATGAGATTTGGCCAGAATCAGATTTGGAACCTCATTGTCATGATCATCCAGTAAATACTCCCCAAGATAGGCTTACATTCACATGTAAAAAGGTTTCTCTTACACATGAATGCACAGGAACAAGCATGTGCATTGCCAAAGGGATCATAGTTAATGTCCATGAGCATGACATGGTTGAGGGTGAAATATTAGGTGAAAAGGAATTTGGTGTTGTTGTGGAAGACATAGATAGAAATTGTGAAAGATGTAGGATTGGGGACAATTCTATACATTGTTTGGTTATATGGCCAATAAATAAGTTGTGGACAATGAAGGTAATATTTTAAGGGTGAATGAAAATTTCAAGGAGGCACCCAAGGAAATGGCGATATGGGATCTTATAGAGGACACAAGTCCCTTAAACACATGGGATGATGATATTTATAATGAAAAATACCACGACTCAATTTCTATGCACACAACGAGGCCATATAAAAGGATTAAACGCGTTGTGGCTACAAAAAAGTTGGAAACTTTCAAATACAAAGAGATGAAGAGAAATAAATCTGACTTTTGGTAGCGGATGAATGTTGCAAACAAGATTGTCTTCAACATGTGGATAGGAAATCCATTGCAACTGCTAGAAGGGGTATGAAACTCTTTAAAAAAATGACATTAGGGAATTTGTATTGAATTCACTCCTTTCCAACACAATCATGTCAAAGAGCCATGGCCATGGCCTACCTCCTACTATTAGGAAAGTAAAGGACATGAGGTTTAATGGAGATATTATTTGTAAGAAAGCATGGTACAAGATACATAATATTTCTCAAAGCACCTTCTATACTTACCAACATAATTTTCAACAAGGACATGTCAAAGGAATTCATGGTAACACCAACAAATGCAAACCACGTGCACATACTGTGGTAGCAATAGAAATATTGCACAAAATTGTAATGGATAATTTAGAATTTTCACTGAACCAAACATGACCAGTTGATGAAGATGGAACATCTGCTCCTTTAAGATTATTTCCATCAACGTACACCCAAAGTTCTTTGTTAAAAGAGATCAACGAGGCTCTTAAAGAGCTAAATTTTCCATCAATATCACAACCAACAATGAGAAAGATTTGGAATACTCATTTTCTAGACGTGGCATTCTCAAAGAACACTAACTTCAGTAAATGTAGTGAATGTATCGTGTTGAAAGCACAGATGAAGACAGCGACTACAAAAGAGCTAGAAGAAAAGGCACGAGCTAGACTGAAGAAACATAACAAGATTGTTATGTGTGGAAGATACTGCTACTATGCCCATAGAATTATGTGAGATCGATATCCAAAGGAATACTTGAGCATTATCCATGATAAAATGGACAAAACAAAGACTTCAATCCCAAGATTACGTGTCAAATCAAAATCTGTTGCAGGAACAAACTTGGGTTTTTCGTTGACAGGTATGCTAACACATGGGAATAGCACAGGAGGTTTTGGTCATTTTTCCCTACCATTTGTACACATGGGATCACAATTTACCATTACATCTCTTGTAAAGTGCTTGATGGACCTTGAAGACCTACACCTTGATATGTATGGTGATTTTCTCTATGAGAGTGGAAGTTCAAGAAACACACTTTCAAATACATTACTTCAAAACTCTATTTACTTAAAATGTAGAGTGTACAAGGATGCTTTCCTATCTTTAAATGGAAGCTCAACAAATCAAAATCTTGATTTTAAACCTCTTCCCCCACATTTGTTGTTACAGTTGGACAATGCAGCTAGTGATAATAAGAATCGTTATGTTTTCATGTTTCTATCACTATTAACTACACTTGGTGTCTTCATCACTGTTGAGGTCGGGTTCTTACTTGTGGGGCACACCCATGAAGACATAGATGTAACCTACGGAAGAATGTCTTCCAACTTGAAAAGTAAAGATATATATTATTTACCTGAGATGATGGATACATATCGCACAATAGAAGAAAAAAGGTTGTTTCCACCTAAACTTATTGACAAAGTGTATGACTTCAAAGGTTTTCTTAATGGGTACACCAAGGAGGGGAAAAATGCACTAGTTGGACATCTTAATGTCCAGTACTTCCAATTCCTTATACTCAATGATGTTCCAGTTATGAGGTATAAAGAATCCATCAGAGACATTGAGTGGTCAGAACCAGTGGAGTTGTGGAATATAGATGATGAAGGCCGACCTATATTGCCCACAAGGAAGCCATATTTATTACGTCCCAAAGACAATGATGCATATTTAAAAGAAATAAAGGAAGGAATAACATCATACATAAAAATCTGGAAAGAGACTATTGGCAATGAGAATTCACCAATTGTTACAGAGGAATGGAATGAAAAACTAGATTATTGGAAAAGAGTTCTTGATGCATTAGATGGAATATACAATGACCATACACCCTTGGATGAAATTTATTCTTCTTCTAATGATTTTTGGCTGAAGACGAGGCAAAATGTTAACGTTGATGGTAATGCACTCCATGCAATATCAAGTATTATGGATGGGGATTTTGATAATGTGACAGATGAACAGGTATATGTTGGACCCAAGTGCAACAAGCCAATTCCAACATTCGATCCTAGAGTTGATGTTGAGAAAGGAAAGATGTTGCTTGTTAGATCAGGAAATGAGGATGAAGGAGAGATGATTTGGATGGAAAAATCCACCTTAGATATCTTCCAGGATGATGACAGCGAGACCCTTCATGTAAATATTGATTGGTGGCAGCTTAGCTCATGGAAATACAAGGGAAAAGTTTTAGAACAATATTGGGTACCAAATCCGGATGACACAAAACTTGGATCTATTCCAATTAATACCATAGTTTGGGCATGGATTCCAACGAAAGAAGATTGCAAGAAGACAAAGATAAATAAATGTGGTGTACAAGCTGTGCTTGATCTGCTTGAGTGGATATAAGGAGATTAGGTGGAGATGATACATGAATGTAACTTTGCTTTTTGAATGACTTTTAGTATAGATGAAGAATTGTTTTTCAATGTTTGTACTATAATAAATACTCTTCAAGCTACTTTTTGAGGAATTTTATATTATTTATTGCATATATGAATTTTGTTAATTTATGTGATGATACTTTATGCGAATTAGATAATACCATTCAAATTTTAACTTTTCAATTTGTCTTTTAGATCAACACAACATCTCACTATATCAAATGTGCATAATTATATTCATTAATGCATGTACAAAATCCTTTCCTTATTTATTATTAGCTTTTGCTCACTCTCTTCAATACTACTTTGAGATTTTCATTTTGTTCCCCTGATGATTGGTGGAGTGTCCACTTGAAACGTAGGGACGTTTCAATACACACAATTTGATTCCATACACTCTCTTTGTCATTATGATTAACTATAGAAATCTTTATCCTGAAGCTATACTTGATATGCTTGAGAAAATATAAGGAGATTAGGTGGAGATGATTCATGAATGTAATTTTTCTTTTTTAATGACTAATTAATATACATGGAAAAGAAGTTGTCAATGTTTGTAGTATATCAAATATTCTTTTCAAGCTACCTTTTGAGGAATTTTATATTATTTGCTACATATATGAACATTTTCGTTCAACTTCAATGTTAATTCATGTGATGATACTTTATGCGAATGCACCTTAAAATATCTTATAGAATTGCTTTATGAATAAATGTAAGGCACTTGCAATAAGGTTTGAAGTGAGCTTTTCCTATTATTCGTTATTATAGTTGATATAAATTTAATTGTACTACTATGTTGCATTCAAATTCATAATTATATTTTCTCGTGCAGACTTTAAAGTGGTGCCAACTTTGTACTAGTATATTAAATTATACTCAATAAATACAGTACTAACATTTTGAGCATACAGGTTTTATCAGTTTGTCATCATTGTGATTTATTTTCTGGATTAAACTATGTGAACATTTTTTAGATCAACATTTTGAGTGGACACTCCACCCATGTTTGTTACAGGAACCATGAAAAATTCATTGTGGACTGAAAATATTTCACATTACTTAATCCATAAAATCAATCATTAAGTCATAACATCATGTTATCTTTAATTCATGTTAGACATTATCATCAAATACATTGCATCATAAAGACAATTTAATCCATGTGAGATTTAATGCTGATCGTAATGCACTGCATGTAATATAAGTATTATGGATGGAGATTTTGATAATGTGACGGATGAACTGGTATATGTTGCACCCAGGTGCAACAAGCTAAAGCCAAGATTCAATCCTATGATTGAATTTGAGAAAGTAAAGGTGTTGGTAGTTAGATCATGAACTAATAATGAAGGAGAGACGATTTGGATGGAAAAAACCACCTCATATATCTTCCAGAATGATGAAAGTGAGACTCTTCATGTAAAGGTTGACTGATGAAAGCCTAGTTCAAGGAAATACAATGGAAAATTTTAGAACAATATTGGGTACCAAACCTTGATGACACATGACTTGGATCTATTCCAGTTAATACCATAGTTTGGGCATGGATGCAAAAGAAAGAAGATTGTAGGAAGACCACGATAAATAAATGTGGTGTACAAGTTGTAATTGATTTGCTTGACTGAATATAAAGAGATTATGTGGATATGATTCATGAATGTAATTTTCTCTTTGAACTAGTTATTAATATACAAGAAGAAACACTTTTAAATGTTTGTTGTATATCAAATATTCTCTTCAAGCCTTTTTTTGAGGAATTTCATATTATTTACTAATATGAAAATTTTGGTTCAACTTCTATGTTAATTCATGTGATGGTACTTTATGTGAATTAGATAACACCATTAAATTTTTAACTTTTCAATTTGTTTTTTACATAAACTCAACATGTCACTATACCAAATGTGCATAATCATATTCAATAATGAACCTTAAAACATCTTCTAGACTTCCTCTCTGAATAAAACATCATTTTGGTTTGTCACAAAGGATTAAAAATGTGTAATCAAGGTGTTAACACAGTCCCTCTCCCCTCATGTTGTAAAGGGTGCTAGCTCAATGGAAGAGCACCTACATTCCAAGCAGGACGATGGTGGTTCGATTCCTCCGTGCCCTAACATAAATTAATACATGATTTAAATCTTATTGATAATATAAATATTGTAAAATATCTATATTTTCAATAAAAATATGCTCTTTTCAATTAAACACATTGTTCAAATACTTCATAAATAAATAATGAACACTTGCAATAATTAGTTAAGTTGGTTTTCCCCCTTTCCTCTTGTATATTAAAAAAATCAAACTCTACTGCACTAATGCTATTCTAGTTCATAATTAATTTTGATTGTTAAAATAAATAATATTAATAAATAAGGGAGGCTTTACTAACATCAATACCATTAAATAAATTTATAGGTAAGAATTTTCTCACGTTAATCTATAATTCATAAAGTAAATATTCATCAACTTAGTTTTTAATACACCACCACTACCACTACCAACAAGAATAATAATAAATTATGTTGCTATTTTAATTCATAATTTATTTTAATCATTACAAGGGTAAAACTTAGACTTTAAAGTCATAAAATATTTTCCTATTTTGATTATAAGTAGTGCGAACTTCCAAAAATAAAACAACATACTCAACAAAGACACAAATAATTATTACGACAATATTTCTAATTGTTGTAGTAACAAATACAATGTTGGTATTATGTCATAAAATAATTTAATCAACTTAACATTAAATAAATAGTATAAATAATATTACTAGACATTATGTAAGGATTCAAAATCTATGACTTTCCTCATTTTGAAAGAACTCAATCTAGCGGAAGTTCTAAATTCTAGATCCACTAAATAATTACAAATTTAATGAATAATGTGTTTTATGAGCTCAATGTCCATTGATATTTTATTGTTGAGCAATAGAAAAACTCAGTGAAAACACACTAGCAACTACTTCCCACATGCACTGACTTCTGTTGTGCGACAAAAATGTGGCATGTGTGTCAACGATAGTAGTTCGGATTTATCTAATCCTCTCTCCCACTCCATCGGGACTATGTGAATGGGTTCTGTAACACCCATGTTTTGACCCCGTTTGCATGATGTATATATAATGTAATAAATCGTGGTGAGGAGATAAAGGCAAAAGCCCCACCATCGATTTGGTTGTATATGTTTCAGCAATGCGGATATTTGTCAATGGTATATCGTGCTATCAGGAACATTATGGTATGGAATCATGTAAACATGCACATAAATTAAAAATAAACCACAACCAGCTATGGTAGTGCAACGTTGAAATGAAAAGGGCATGATTCCAAAGGATAAGGGGTGGGGGATGTCAACCTTGGTCTATGGGGGAAAAACCCATGTGTTGCCACCTTGTTTAATTTGCCATCTTCCTTGTTTCATTCAACCTCTTGAATGTTTTGTTGAGTTAGTTGGGGCAGTTATTGCTGAGTGGTGGTGGGTGTGGAAGGACTGTCCTTCCTTGCCAACGTGCCCACTCCACCAGCAGCCGCTCCTCTTCACCATCGCGTGGGGCAGAAGAAACGGTCGCTCCACTCTCCCATTCCTCCATTCGTTTTGTTCATGCTTAGGCAGGAGCAAAAGTTGCTCATGCTCACGCACAGGATTCTCCTAGATTTACTCGCGCAGCCCTTCCTCTATGGTTTTGCGGATGGTGTGGCTGTATGTTTTCCCCACCGACTGATTTGTGGGATCTGCACTGTTGTGACTCACGCAACAAAATGGGAGCTATTTGGTCACTATCACCCATGATTTTCCTGTGGAGGGCCATTTTCATGCTCAGGGACTGTGTGTAAGTTTCCTTACTGATTTGTGGCCCATGCATATGTTTTCCTCTGTGTTTTTCGGTTTGGTGGAAGTGCTCTCACGCATAGACTGGTTGAGGTCATTTTCCCACGTTGTGAGCTGTGCTCACTGATTATGTTTGGGACTGTTGTCTTCCCTGCGTCTTGTTGGGCTATTGTTGCACCCTGGTTTTGGGTTTCTATTGAGTTGTTTTGGCCACACAAGGGCCAAGAACAACTCTGAGTTGCCTTGTGGGCTTGAGCTGTGTTTTTCCTTTGTTTGGGACTATCACCTGGTTGTCTTTGCCTTCTTCACAGGGCTGTGAAGGGATTGTGTTGCTTTGGTATGCAGTGGTTGGTCTTCGGACTGTTGTGAGTGGGATTAGAGGCTGGGTATGCATGAGAAGTTGGTGTTGAGGCCACCAGCCTGGCATTTATCCTGTCCTAGCTCCCTGATGGCCTGACAAACCCAACAGAGTTGGCTTGGCTATGCTTTGTGTCTCCTTGGCTATGTGTAAGACTACATTGTCCCTTATTCCTTGAGGAATCATGCCCAGCTCGGGGGTGGCAGTGTTGTTGAGAGATTGACGAGCACACTGGCCTATGGTTGGGTGGAACGTTGCAGCGACGTAGCTGGTTTCGGGGTGAATCCTTCATCAAATATACTTATTGCTATTTCATCTCTGCAATTTTATCTATTGTTTTATGAATTATGATGAACATGTGGATGTTGGAAATGTATGTGTGTTTGCTTCTGCTATAGGTTGATGGATTGTGCATATTGTATGATGGAATGCACCCTTGTATGCATTATGTTAAGTTTTTAATTTCAGCATCTAATCCTTGTTCGTGTTCATGGGGTTGTTTTCCCATTTGTTTTGGTGTTCATTGCGTCCTCTTCGCCGGTATGAGGGTTGGGGACATGACAGAGTGGTATCAGAGCTCATGTTGCAGCATGGGCTTGAATGGACCACCAAGGTGGAGTGACAGAAGCAGAATTACCTTTTTCCCAGCAGAGATCAGAATCAAATGACTAGAAAAAAAATTCAAGTTCAAATTCAAGTTCAATTTTTTTTTCTAAGTGTTGGGTAGTCGAGACACTAGCGGGAAAGACTTCCGCTGTGGTGGAAGAGTTAGCGGAATTGAATTCCGATGTAGCAGAAGCACTAGGAAAAGGTGTGCCGACGGGAACAGTTGGAAGGAAAATCACCTAAGTGTTCGAAGGTCGTTGGAAGAATTTAGGTGTTTGGGCACTTGCCGTTGCGGATGGAGAAATGACTGGGCATCCGACAAGAAAGGCCTCCGACCTCCGATTCCATGAAGAAATTTCAAAAATTTCCTAAGTACAAAAATCGTCAGCCATCGGAAGTGGAAATTTCTTCGAGCATCCGCCGTTGCGGAAGACAAAGGCACTAGTCTTCCGATGTGGAAAGACCGCCAATGACAGAAAGTTAAAATTTTTCTAAGTAAACAGTCGTCGATCGGAAGAGGTTAGTGTTTGGTGTGCCATCATTGTGGAAGCCAAAGTCACTAGGCTTCCTATGTAAAAAGACTGCCGATTCCGATTAGGCTATGCCACAGTAGATTTGGTCACCGATCGGAAGAAGATTGAAGACGTTGGGCCGCCGTTGTGGCTGTTGGTGAAACTTCTTCGTCGACGTAAAGGAAGAAATAGAGCCGATCCAGCGATGAAGAAGAAGGCAAAGAGGGAAAAATTTGAAAATTTTTCTAAGTCTGGGAACCAATCAGCTACAGGAAGGAGAAGTTGTTCGTGCACCCGCCGTTGCAGAAGCCAAAGGTGTTAGAATTCTGATGCGAAAAGTCTGCCGATGCTGATCAGGTTGTGCCGCCGATCGGAAGGAGAAAGAAGATTTTGTTCTGCCGTTGCGGCTGTGGAAGGAACTAGGTCGCTGACAGAAAGAAGAGATGGATCCGATCAAGCGGCGAAGAGGGAAAAATTTCAAGGAAAATTTCAAAAATTTTCTAAGTGTTGTGGTCATCGAAAAATTTTAGCTGTTTGAGCAGCTGATAGATCGGCTCAGCTAGTGGTTTGGAATTCCGATGCCGTCGACGGAATAAAGAGGAAAGACAAAGTTTTGAAAATCGTCTAAGTATGGAGACCGTCAGAAAATTTTAGACTTTTAAGTTGCCGATGATTCGGAAGAAAATAGAAGATAAAGTTGCCGATGCAACGGAAGAAGAAAAAAAGGAAGTTTCAGAGGAAATTAGTGGAAGTTAGAGCCACAGTTTCAGCAGAGATCTTCCAAAGATCGCCGAAAAGTCGGAAGAGGATAGTCGTTTGAGCGTCTGATGTGGCAACAAGAAGAAGAAGAAAAATTTCAAATTTTTCTAAGTATAGAAGAATATCGGAAAACTCTAGAAGATCGGACCGCCGACACGTCGGAAAAATTTAGAGAATCCGATTGCCGATATGATAGAGCCTAGTTGTTCCGATTTCCGATGAATAGTGGAGAAGCTAGTAGTTTGGGGATCTGAAATGGTGGAAGGAGTAGTTGTTTTGACAACTGATACGTCGGAGGATTAGTGGGAATGAGAGCCGATTGTGCAGAAGAAAAATTTGAGTTTTTCAAATGGGATTTTTCCAACAAATTTTGACTGTTTCAGTGGGGTTTTTAGTTGTCTTTCAGTGGAGTTTATAGGTGGATGAATTTGGCACCCAGTCTAAAATGTAGTGGTGTGTAAAAATGCAAATATTTGGTGAAAGTCTTGATTCTTAGAAATGGTGTGGTTTTCACACCCGAGGACGGAATGAAGCATGTGGATACGCGTTGGAAAGCTTATCCAGTAAGGAACAAGGGTAAGTCACCTGAATCTGAGCATGGAGTAGCAAAGTGCTAATGACGGCCGGTGCTATCAAATGGAAAAATCTGGGAAGTTGCATGCCCAGAGGTAGCAAGGACTATGAAGCTAACCAGCTGTTGTATGGAAGAGGAATTCCATGCAAGGATGAGGGAATTGAAAATGGAAGTTTTACTTAAAACCCTATCTCACTGATTTTAACTACATTTCCTGAGTTTTATGCTTGAAATGTATAAGGATATGTTTTGTATGAACCACTAATGATAATCATTGCTTTGATGTTGGAATTTGTGGAAAAACCAACGATGACATGGACCTAGCTGAATATGTTGTTGATGCTGATAAGTGTGACTAGCAACCCTTGGAAGAGGGGATAAGGCAACAAGTCCATAACAAAAGTTGGTGAGCAATTTCTGCAATCTCCTGCAAGGACCAACCAAATTGGTCATGTCAAGGGTGTAAGTAGAACCCATGCAGGTAAGAGTTTGATTTTGACAAATTCCAAGAATTGGTAAAGGTAAGAGACCTTGTGCCATGTGGATATTTGAATATAGAAAGGTTTCACGCCTATATATGTTGATTGAGCTTAGTATCCCAAGGAAAGTAAGTACAGGTGCAAATGTTGTGATGCATTGCCTAAATGCATTGAGATGAGTGCATGTGATATTATGAATGAACTAATGATTGAAATGATGAATTGATGACAATTCAGGAACCATTTCGAAGGTTGTCATGAATGCAGGATAGTCACAATCGATTGACTGCCAAAAATGCTCTATGGAAGAGAAAAGTGGTACAAATGATACGCTTGTGAAGTAAGGAGTATATAAACATTTCATTTAATTGCATGAATGATGTGACTATGCCTTGCAAATGTTAGTATGATGATGATTGCGTGAAGCAAATGAGTTTTGGTATACATTGATGTGACTAACGGCTAGAAGTATTTGAATTTTATAAGTTCTGAAAATGCTTCAGTGATGGTTGTAGCAATGAAAAGGTTATATGCATCCAGACTTACCAAGTGTTTGGTTGATTGAAGCTCATGTTTCAGGTAGATTATTTCGAGCATGGAAATGAGAGGTAAGACCCTGACCAATGCCAGAATCTACCTTATGAGAAGAGTCTCATGGTTGTAGAAATAGTTGGTATGCATAATAGGTTGTTAAATTTGAAATTGTGAATTTTGGATTTAAGGAATTGCTGACAACCACTAGTCACTATTGGCTTGTATAAGATTGTGTTTGGTTGATTGAAGCTTAGGTTTCGGGTAGATTATTTTGATCATGGCAGTGAGAGGTAAGACCCTAACTAATGCCAGAATATACCATGTGAAAGAGCCAAGCATTGTGAGAATAGTCAGCATGCACAATGGGTTGTTAAATTTGAATTGTGAATTTCGGATTTAAATTGCTGACGACTACTAATCACTATTGGCTTGTGTAAGATTGTGTCAGGAGGATGCATGGTAAGTGGGTATTCATGATATGTTAGTGGGCATAGTAGTGTTGCTTAGAAGAGACCCACAATTGAGCCAACTAATTTCTGTAGTAAACAGAATTGAAATTTCCTATTGAATTTAATTACCAACGTCATTGCTTGGTTATGGAACAATCAATTTGGATTGTATTATCAGGTAATGATTGACTGTTTGGCTATTTGATGAATGTTCCAGGAGTACACATTGCAGGAAGATCATGTGTGATGGCCTGCAAGAGCCAAACTTCATGGGAAGGTTTTCCCTTGGAAATGGGTTTCGGGTGAAACACCATTGGACATTTTGGAAATGTCTCATTTGCACTGCATGTTTGGTAGTAACATGAGTGAGATGGTATAAATTATGTCGGTAAGACATGTGTGGATATGAAAAGTAAAAAGGAGCTGGGATGGAAAACTGAGGGACTGTTAACTCAGGGAAGGAGCCTCCATTCCTCCTTAACAAAGGCATACTGCGTCGGCAAATGGATAAGTGTTCTATGACCCTTGCTAAGAATATGCATGTTTAATCATTATTAAAATTCCATATACATAACATGTTTTGATTTATTTCCATGATGACTGATTGCTTGAGTATGAATAGGGCCTACATGGCACACACTAGAGAAGAGTGCACACTTTTTCGGTGTTAAGTCATGAAAGGGTTTTCAAGATTACACTCTAGGGAGTGGACGCACTCCTGGTGTCTCAATACTTGATAGTGAATGATATGAAATGTGATTACAGTTTTAGAGCAATAACGCTGATGAGTCTGCTTGTATTGCTTGTATTTCTTGTGTTGACAGGATAAATAGATGCAGTTGGGTGTTGCACCCTAAAGGTAAAAGGTTGTTGTGAGGGGTTGCGGAGTAAGGGGTATTGTTGATATAAGTGTATGTTGGGCTGTTATATGCCTGAGGATCCATAATAGATCCTAGACCTGGAAATGGTCATGGTAGATTTCCAAGCCTAGTTGACATGAGAATGTACTGGCTGGACATGAATTTTTTGATGAATTG